>OZ034807.1:41135821-41521725 GCA_964028335.1 Altica lythri
GAGGCTTTAGAAAGTATGGAGGGGAGGACCATCTCAGTGTATTAAAAAGTGTCCGTTGAAATTGGGCAAATTAAGGTGGCGCTATAGTAGCAAGAGGGAGAATTTTTAAAAGAGCCCCACACCCTATTAGATAAGGATACTAGACTAAAAAAGAAAAGAAGAATTTCTGCTTTGTTACAGCTGAGCGCCACAAACTATTAGATAAGTATGGAGGGTATAGATAAGAAGATAAGAATACTAGATTAAAAAAGAAAAGAATTTCTGCTTTGTTACAGCGCATTTTTTAAAATTATAATATAAAGACAAAGATGAACATGGAACAAAATTATACAGTGTTTGCAAGTACCTCAATTATTTGTAAATAGCAAGTAGAAAATAGTATTAAATAATTACCAAATTTAATAAAAAATAATTAAAATTGTAACAAGCAAATTCTCAATCATTTAAGCAACTGCATGCTGAAGAAAGGTTGTAGGGGGTTTTACAATTATTATTTAAATGTAGAATAAGTTACGAAACGGGTCTCAATAAATCTTTATTATTAACAGTACAATGTATTAAAATATAAATAAATAGTTAATAAAAATTGAATATACATACTGTTGGTTGAAAAAAAGATGGAGGTTGAGACTTATCAATTCCTTTAATTTTTAATTTTCGTCCACTTGGACAACTTTTCACGGAACAAAGTTTCCCCATTGCTTCTAATTTTTTTGATTGTTTTATTAACATCAATCAAATCAGTAAAATGACAATGATGTTTCAAAAAAATTTTATAAAAAAACAAATCACAATGCACGTTGTCGCAGGAAATTCATAGGTCATAGGTTATTATTTCAACTCATCACACTTCACTCTGTTTATAACTGCTAATTTCATATTATACCCTGTTCATACACTAGCGCCACCTTAATTTGCCCAATTTCAACGGACACTTTTTCAAATAATTGCCCATAAGAGATGGTCCTCCTTACTTCTACCCTCCATATTAGAAAGGTAATAAATTGAAATTATGAGAAAATAAAAGGTTGAACTTGGTTAATTACCCGAATGACATTTAGATATACACTAAGAATTTTGAGAGTAAACAACAGGTGAGTTACATAATATTTAGAATTTTAATAATTACACTAAGTGAAAATACGCCTGTTACATGATATCACTCCAGATAAAAACCGTAATCCAAGAACGTTGTATTCTGTATGGATTGTAAAATTTTGGTTTTAATTCGATTTTTGCTGTTAACTCATTGATCAACATAATCCTCTGCAACTTTACTAGATTTCCAGCTTTCGCGCTTTTTTAATTAAACTAAATCAATGCCTGCATCTGCTAACAGTATTGCAAAAATTATACGGAAACACTGCCCAGTATGTTTTTGAGGATCAAGCAATTTTAAGTTTTGAACGATTTTCTTAGGAAACTTACTGAATTTATTTATTCCCACGACCTGTCTATTACAGTTTCCGTTCTGGTAGTTTAGAAAGAATCTTGAATTTATTTCATCCATAACTAGAGGACAAAGGTTTATATATATTTTAGAAACCTTATACTCATTCCTCTTTTTAGATTTTACAGGTAATAAAGAGGTTTCTTCTGCCTGATTTGCTATTTCTGGTGGTGTAACTATTTGGATAATCTGAATCACTGCCTGATTCTGAAATCACAATATCTCAAATAGCTAACAATGCTTTCAGTACAAACTGACAAGTGTAACCAATTAACGAAATCTAAATCTAATGAAACCAGGCAACCAGATACAAATTGTTTTGAAATTTAACTTTCACCACTAGTGATAAAAGTTAACGTTATGAAAATTTCTTTCACTTGTGACGGAAATCATTTTCTCTGAAAGTATTTAAATAGGAAATGACGTCTTTTTGTCACGGTTCTAGAAAAAGTTTATTTACTGAATTGTTATTACAAAAAACTAATTAGCTGTATTATTTAGAATTAATAAAGATACCAGTTACTGGTGAAAAACCAGACTAATAGATTATGCTGTTATTACTTATGATACAAAATATTTTGTTATCTTTACTTAACGATTCATATTTTGTTTATCCATTATTTGGATACATCCGGCATATTGAATATTAAACAGTGTTTTTAAGATTATTTCCGAATAACGCATAAAAGGCGGAAACATAAATCTTTGAGCTTATCTTAGCAAAACCAGAAATACACAATTTTTTTTTACTTACAAGATATAAGATATTTTATATTCATAAAATGTGAGGTGAATTGTAAAATTCTGGAAACAGATGTTTTGGTAAATAGAAAATTTAATATAAATCAGGATAAATAATTTTATTAATATGTTTTTTTGACAGTAATATTGTTCGGAGTTAGTCAATTGAGCCGCGGGCAGTAGGAGCTCTTTAATCCCGCTGATCAGGTGGGCCTCAAAGGAAGGGTCTGAAGATTAGGATTACCACTGTAGTGTTTTTAAAAAACCCGATTAATAAAAATTCCTTTTAATCATTTCTTTCTACTTACGCCAACCCTGTACGCTTAATATATTACATGGAACTTTCTAGAACATCAGAATCTAACGGACTTTTTTAAGCGGGGTATTGATTTTTTAATTGACCAATGAGATTTCACGCTTAAGATCACGCGATGCTAAGCGGGAAATGCTTGTAAGGCCTTTCTAGTTGCTAACGAGATTATTCTAGGTGTGGTAGAGGGACTGAGAACATCTCAGCGACACGTCTAGTTTCAATTTTCCCGGTTTTTTCCTGTTTGATGCTAAAAATTACAGGCTAATTAATGTTCCTAGTGCCGATAAAGTTAGTTAGTGTTTATCGTTAATGGTTTTGGTGAAAGTTGCCGATAATCACCTGTGGTTGAGGCTAGTAAGAAGCCGAATTTTGGCGTATTTCTGAGATTAAGCTAGAAGCTGATCTAATTACCTAGGAGCCATTTTGTAAGTCTTTTTATTGCATAGTGTCACGCCTGGAGGGGTTGGAAGAATGTGCCATAGTGTTTTGGGATGAGGGGTAGCTTACTGAAGGCACTTCCCACCCAGGTCGTGGTTATCTACCCCCTGGTTAGGTATCCTGCTGAGGGCAGAAAACTAACCAAGGGGAAGATGAGATAAACAACAGGAAACAAACAACAAATATATTAACAAAGAAACAAGCAATAACAAAGAATAATTAAAATATGAATAACGAATAACTAAATATAATAATCTTAACTAATCTTACCAAACAAACTACATGGTGGCATGTCACATTTACTCACGAAAATAAGTCAAGAGTCACAATGGCCAGACCTAAGGGTCTGTTTTAGGGACACCCCAAAGGGTGACCCTTACAGACAATCTAAGACTCCGAACTCTCCGAATACGACCTCAACGACGCTCTTTTATAGCCAATTCTTACGCTACGTGAGAATAAGAATTAAACTATATAAGGTCGCCTTGAAATCTAACGTACTGACTTTGCCCGGCGCCTCCACCATGTCACGCCTGGGGGGATAGAGGGAGAATGTGCCTTAATGTTTTGTGATGAGGGGTAGCTAACTGAAGGCACTTCCCACCCAGGTCGTGGTTATCTAACCCCTGGTTAGGTATCCTGCTGAAGGCAGAAAACTAACCAAGGGAAAGATGAGATAAACAACAGGAAACAAACAACAAATATATTAACAAAGAAACAAGCAATAACAAAGAATAATTAAAATATAAATAACGAATAACTAAATATAATAATCTTAACTAATCTTACCAAATAAACTACATGGTGGCATGTCACATTTAATCACTAAAATAAGTCAAGAGTCACAATGGCCAGACCTAAGGGTCTGTTTTAGGGACACCCCAAAGGGTGACCCTTACAGACAATCTAAGACTCCGAACTCTCCGAATACGACCTCAACGACGCTCTTTTATAGCCAATTCTTACGCTACGTGAGAATAAGAATTAAACTATATAAGGTCGCCTTGAAATCTAACGTACTGACTTTGGCCTGGATAATTACAATTAAAATAATACAAAATAATACAATAAAATATCAAACAATTAAAATACCCTATTATCGTATGTGACAATAGTTACTATTTTTTTACTACCAGAAAAAAGAGTAGTGTTTCTTTCTTCGGATATTGGATTTAATTGTAATCAATATGATCAATATCTACGTATGAAGAGTTAATGTAATTAGTGACCGTAAACTTCAGAGTGTAACTCAGTTTTTTAAAAAGCCGGTAACTGTTAATCTAAGTGTTAAGATTACTCACAATTCCATTCAATATCGATAATACACACGTACAACGTTTTAAAGTAATAAGTGACCGCGACGCACAGAGTGTGATTCAGTTTTTTTGTAAAAGCATTTTATTACTAGATTTTATCTCTGTATCTCTCATATGCATGTTTACTAATTATAATTGGTTGTGTAAGTACTCTTTTAAGTACTTTTTTTTAACTCGATTTAAAACCAAAGCAAAAGGTGATTTATTTTTTTGATTTATATCGTTTTATCTAACTTTAATCCCTTTCTCACTTTTCGCTTATCAGAGTACACAAAAATAACAAAAGAATTTACTTCGCTGTTATTTTATGTGTAGTAATAGTTATGTTTTTGAATTAAACACGAATGTGCTTAGTAATATGATTTACTATTTATGACATTGATATTTTTTTATTTCATTTTATTTATTGTACATTTCATTTATTACCACACCGAGTAATAAATTTTGTTTAGTGTTTAAATAGATGTTTTCTTTTCCTCTCTGGTGTTTGTTATTCTGATCAATTTTATCAATGAATACAACGAGCATTAATTGAGTTTAAATTTTGATTTATGGATTATTTCTCTATCTTACATATGGAACTTTAGCCATTGGGATAAGTAAAGGAAAGAGTAAGTACAATTATCTTATTAGTTTTACGAATAGAAGTGTGTGATTTTAACTTTAACCAGAACAACCGACAAGTTATTTTATCCAACTTATATATTTTTTTTTCCATCCGGGTTTCTTATATTTCCCCATCCTCAGGATAAAAAACATAAGTGGCGCCCATTTTCCTTTCGTTTTCATTTCTTTCATTTTCTCTTTTTTGTCCCTTTTATCTTTTAATATTTTAGTAAATATACCCCTTGTCATTTTTATTATAATTCATCATCTAGCTCGATCGAATCCACGCTCGCTCTCCTCCATCCCCCTAAATGCCGTTCGCATAAGTTAACCTCTCAAATCGAGCATTTAACATCTTTAAGAAAAAAGAGGTTACACCAGGTAGACTTAAATTTAGTTAAAAATTATTGAAAATTATTAAGTTAATACAAAACACTTTAATAATAAAATATATACAATTATTTACAATAAGAAACACATTAAAATACTAGCAAATTTTTGAAAGCCATGATTTTTACGAAGTTGGTTAAATCGATAAGTTTATTTTCATACTCTTGCCTTATAAGAAGTATAAGTTCATTTGTTCTTCGTTGCTTAGATCAATCTTTTTTTATACATTTGTTGGCACTCTATATTTTTACGTATGTTTCGGAATAAAAAGATTCACAAGAATTCGTTGTTCTATATTGTTAATTGGGATGCCCATATTTTAGGAGAGAATGCAGACTCATCTTCCATATAATTTTCCACAATGTAGTCGCAAAATTTCCTCACTAGAACTTGATCTGACATATTTTTAAATAAATATGAACAGAACACTTCTTCAACTTCTTCCGGTTTTAAATAGGATAACCCAAAAAATAATTTCAAAAATTGCCACTTTCTTAATTGTGGTCCCTAAATTAGGCTATTAGTCCAAGTTGCTGAATTATTTGAAGCCAAGCTTGCTCCAGATGAAATCTACATCCCACTATTTGTATTTCTTTTCACTCACTCTCCAAACTGAAGAGGGGCTCGCTCCACCAATCAAAGGGTAAAAATTGATTAAAAAACCATTAATAATATTTTTAGAATTAAGTAATTTTAGCAAAAGATTAATAATACAGGTAATTATTGGATTATTGGCAGGTATCCCGGTCCAGTTGAACGGATTACGGCGGTACGATAGTCCCCAAGCGTTCAAAAAAGGTCATTTTCAGGTAAAAGCGGCCCAGCTGACATACGCCCATACTGTTAAACCGATTTCGGTTATGTAAAAAATTAAAAGGTTTTGGATCCAAAACGGTGTCGGCACTCTTCGCCAGATTTTTTAGGTACGATTTTGATGCGGCAACCTTGCCCGGCGAAGGTGGTACCCAGTTACATAGTAGAGTTGCGCACGCAATGTAATATTCAAGAGAAGGGGTATGCTGAATGCAGCCTTCTTAATGCACCCCTTTATGAATATAGGAATGCAGTTTTAGAATTAAAAAAATTGAAATGTTTTAAGATTTGAAAGAAAACTTTGTCTAAATGTTTTGTTTTGTTTATACCATATTGAAGAAAATTTTTTTCTTCTAATATTTAAAGTTTAATTGTAAAATTAATAAAAAATAAAAATTTTTAAAAAATTCTAAAATTAGAAAGTTGGTATTAATATAAAAATAACAAATTGAAGAAAGTATAGTTATTTTTGTAAATATTAAAATATAAAACATATACATTTATTGCAATGTATTGTAACGGGATAACCGTAAAGGAAGGGACCTTAATTTAAAAGATTGTTGTTGACAGTTGATTTTTAGAAGTTTGTAAAAAAATCAACTGACCATTTTAAATAATGTTTCTAGAAAATTCTAGAAACTTCTAAACACACTGACTAGATTAAATAATGTTGTATATAAGGGGATGCATGGGCAGTTAACGTCAGTTCGAGTCAAGTGTTCAGAAGAGTTCATTGTATTGTCAAGTAGTTAGACGTTATCCAGCAGAGTTCAGTGTATCTTAACAATTTTGTAAATAAATTGTGTAAAAAGCCCCCATACGTGTTTCAAATTGGTGTCAGGTGTGGGGTGAAGATATAAGAATGCCTGGAAAAAAAATAAATGAACTATTGGTGGCAGAGCTCAGAAGAGAGCTTGAAGAATTAGAGTTGGAAACAACTGGGAGCAAATCCGTATTGTTGAGAAGGCTCCGTGAATACTACGTAAATAATAATTTGGACCCTGACGCTGTGGAGTTTGAAGACCCAGCTCAAAAAGCAAATTCGGAAATATCGCAACAACTTTCCCAAATGTCACAACGAATGACGAGCCAACAAGAAGAACAAACTCAACAACTTTCCCAGATGTCACAACGAATGACGAGCCAACAAGAAGAACAAACTCAACACCTTTCCCGGCTGCAAGAAGAACAAGCTCAACAACTTTTCCGGCTGCAAGAGGAGCTATCAGGACGAATGACGAGCCAGCAAGAGGAGCTATCCAGTCAGATGAAAAGCCAGCGTGAAGATATGTCCCAGCTATCAGAACGAATGACGAACCAACAAGAGGAGCTATCCAGTCAGATGAAAAGCCAGCGTGAAGATATGTCCCAGCTATCAGAAAGAATGACGAACCAACAAGAGGAGCTATCCAGTCAGATAAGAAGCCAGCGCGAAGAGGTGTCCCAGCTTTCACAACGGATGTCTACCCTACCAGAAGAGTTATCCAGTTCCTTCTCCCAGCAAATATCGCATTTGCGCTCCGAAATATGCAACTTGCGAGACGAGCAAAACCAGCAAGTAACCAACTTGAATCAGCAAGTGACCAATTTACGAGACGAGCAGAATCACCAAGTGGCCAAGTTGCGAGACGAGATCAACCAGCAAATGCAGTCCGAAATAAGAAAGCTTCAACAAGAACAGGAAGCTGGTCGTCGAAACCAGCCCATCCACCACGGCGACGGAGATGCAGAAACGATGGAAACCTGCCACGTAGACATCGACCGACGAGGAAACGTGGAGGCGACCCAGGTACGAACTACGATGAAACCCCCGACCTTCGATGGAAAGACTTCCTGGCCAAATTACCTGAAACAATTCGACGCAGCGGCCAGAGCTAATGGATGGTCATCCCAGGAGAAGGCATTGTCCCTAACCGTAGCTCTGCGAGGCGAAGCTTTAGACGTCTTGCAATCATTGACACCGGATGAAGCTGACAACTTCGAGTTATTGGTGAATCGTCTAGAGATGCGTTATGGTCAAACTCATCTACAACCGGTGTACCGAATGCAGTTAAAGAGCCGAAAACAGAAAAATGGAAAAACTATCCAGGAATTTGAGGCGGATGTAGCAAGAATGGTACGACTTGCGTATTCAAATGCAGCGGAGGATTTCCTGGAGTGCCTAGCAGTCCAAACCTTCACCGATGGTCTTCGAGACGTCGAGTTGCAGCGCGCTGTACGGTTGGCGCGGCCGAAGACTCTTGTGGACGCCTTGACCATTGCCCTGGAGTTTGAGGCGGCGACGGAGGCCTCACGTGGAGTTGCTCGACTAAGGGAAGTCACCGGTAACTACGACCATGCTGTTCATTCCGTTAGCGACGTTGAAGCGGTAGTAGAGAGGTTAATGAAGTTATCTCCAAAAAGAAGGCGCCCAGTGAGATGCTGGAACTGCGGAGAATTAGGCCATATAAGAAATACTTGCCCCCAAAAAGAAAATTCTTCTGCTGAAGTACCCCAGCAGCAGGAAAACTAGAACGGGTCGACTCCTGGAGGGCGAAATCGACCCCAAACATTCCCGAAGCCCCTCACACCATTAAATTGGCAACTCTGCGACATCACGTGGACAGCTTATATGTAGATGGCCTCATTGATGGGAAGAACTTTAGCATGCTGGTAGACACTGGAGCTACGAAAACTATCGTTCGACCATCCATCATTATGCGAAAGAAGATGTGGCCTACCAGTTGGAGACTGCGTACCGCTACCGGAGATTCTGCTAGAGTCTACGGTGAGATACAGGTGACGCTACAGTTTGGTTCAACCTCTCTTGTTCACTCAGTGCTGGTGGCTGACGTTGATGAAGATGTTGTTCTGGGCATGGATGTTATGCTCCACTGTGGTTTTCATTTGGATCTTCGCCAACGTATCCTTCGTACTGGTTATGAAGAAATATTCCTGCACCGAAAACAAGTTGACAATGCCTCGATCAAGCTAATCGATGATATCGAACTTCCGGCGAGCCGCGAATGTGTCGTCACAGCGCGGTTGGATGGACCGGAGCCAGATGGTGCCCCAGCCATGATAGAGCCGAAGAACCATGACCATGAATTGGGAAAAGGACTCCTTGTGGGTAAGACTCTTGTTAGATCCGCCAAAGAGGTACCCATCCGAGTTATCAACTTGAACGATCATCCAGTTTTTCTCCGAAAGGACGCGGAAATGGGAAGTTTAGAACCAGTAACGGCCATAATTCACAAGGTAAACGTTACGGAAACAGATGAGACCAACGAAATTGAACAATTAATGACAAAATTAGATCCCTCTTTGTCAAAATTAGAAAAGAAACAGGTAAGAGATCTACTTTATCGTTATAAACCTGTATTTGGCTCTAAAAGTAAACTAGGAAGAACTGATGTTGTACAACATAGAATTGACACTGGTGATGCACGTCCGATTCGACAGGTACCCCGAAGGATGCCTCAAGTTAAAAAGGAAGAAGCAGACAGAGCCCTTAAAGAAATGATTCAAAATGGCATAGTCGAACCATCCAGTAGTCCGTGGGCTTCTCCTGTGGTATTAGTGAGAAAGAAAGACGGATCAATGCGGTTTTATGTCGACTATCGAAAGCTAAATGATGTCACTAAGAAGGACAGTTATCCTCTGCCAAGGATTGATGATGCCCTCGACGCTTTGGCGGGTTCTACTCTGTTTTCTACCTTGGACCTTAAAAGCGGATACTGGCAAGTTAAAATGAATCCTGCAGACAAAGAAAAGACTGCCTTTACCAGTGGATCAGGGTTATGGCAATTCACGGTCCTTCCATTTGGCCTCTGTAATGCTCCTGCGACGTTTGAACGACTAATGGAGAACATCCTGCGGGGTTTGTCATGGGAAACTTGTCTAGTTTATCTAGACGACATCATCATAATGGGTAAGACATTTAAGGAACATTTATCTAACCTGGAAGAAGTTTTTAAAAGATTACAGAACGCTAATCTAACATTGAATGTTAAGAAATGCCACTTGTTCCAGAGACAGTTCAACTATTTAGGACATAACGTAAGCAAAGATGGCGTTGCTGTTGACCCCGCTAAGATACAAGCCGTTCAGGAATGGCCAATCCCTATCGACAAACATCAGCTCCGGAGTTTCTTGGGTCTTTGTTCCTATTACCGACGATATGTCAAGAATTTTGGAGACATCGCCAAACCCTTGACACGTTTGACAGAACAAGATAAGTCCTTCTGTTGGGATCAGGAATGTCAAAACGCGTTTGAAATATTGAAGAAACAGCTTACGTCAGCACCTGTTCTTGCTTATCCACTTCCTGATGGTAAGCTTATTCTGGACACCGACGCCAGCAATGTGGGAATTGGAGCCGTCTTGTCACAGCTACAAGACGGTAAGGAACCAGTGGTTGGTTACTTCAGCAAAACTTTATCGAAAGCTGAAAAGAACTACTGTGTAACTCGGAGGGAACTGTTAGCAGTTGTAAAATCCGTCGAACACTTTTATAAATATCTGTATGGCAGAAAATTCCTGATCAGAACAGACCATGCTAGTTTAAAGTGGCTACTTAGCTTTAGGAACCCAGAAGGACAGATAGCAAGATGGCTCGAAAAACTGCAGGAATATGATGTTGAAATCGAGCACAGACCTGGAACCAGACATCGTAATGCTGATGCACTTTCCAGAAGACCATGTCGACCTGATTGCCCCCATTGTACCCGTATGGAGCAGAACGAGGAAAAACTTGCCTTAGTTAAGGTTGTGCCAGAAGACGAGAGCTCTATGCTGGAGGAGCAACAACAAAACGATCCCGTTCTGAGAAAGATTAGGGAGTGGAAGAGAATGGATCGTCGTCCGTTGTGGAGAGAGATATCCTCATCCTCTCCTGCTTTAAAAGCATACTGGTCCCAATGGAACTCTTTAATTTTGGACGGAGGGCTCGTTAAAAGACTGGTAGAAAATTCCGAGGGCACAGAAACAAGGAAACAAATAGTGGTCCCAAGAAATGCTGTACCGGAAATTTTAAAACAGATGCATAATGATAGTTCTGGAGGACATCTGGGTATCACGAAAACGCTGCAAAAGATCCGAGATAGATTTTACTGGGTAAATTGCACTAATGATGTTAAAGATTGGTGTCGTAAATGCACTACATGTGCTGCCAGTAACGGTCCGCACCGAAAACCGAAGGCGGAAATGCAGCAATATCTGGTTGGAAGTCCTTTTGAAAGAATCGCAGTAGATGTATTGGGGCCACTTCCACAGACCGATGTAGGAAACAAGTACATCTTTGTTGTAATGGACTACTTCACTAAATGGGTTGAAGCATATGCAGTTCCCAATCAGGAAGCTACCACTTTAGCAGATATATTGGTTAAAGAATTCGTAAGCCGATTTGGGGTACCATTAGAATTACATTCAGACCAAGGAAAAAATTTTGAAAGCAAGCTGTTTCAAGAAGTTTGCCAAAGATTAGGCATCCACAAAACGAGAACCACAGCGATGCACCCTCAGTCTGATGGAATGGTGGAACGAATGAACCGGACTATAACCAACTATCTGTCAAAAGTGGTGTCAGATTGTCAGAGGGATTGGGATCGACATATTCCACTATTTCTAATGGCAATTCGATCGGCCATCAACGAATCAACTGGCCAAACGCCTGCGAAGGTCCTGTTCGGTAGAGAAATGAGGCTACCATGTGACTTGGTGTTTGGTTGTAAACCTGGTGAAGAAATGGCACGTGAACAATATGCCACCGACCTTCAGAATCGAATGGAAAATATACACAACCGGGTGCGTGGAAAACTACAATTATCTAGTGATCGGATGAAGAGGTACTATGACACACGGACAATGGAAAAGAGTTACCAAGTTGGAGATTTAGTCTGGCTCTATAACCCCCGACGGCGTCGAGGTATTTGTCCCAAATTACAAAAGAACTGGGAAGGTCCTTACACCATCAAGAAGAAGATTAACGATGTCATTTATCGGATCGTCAAAATTCCCAGAGGGAAACCCGTCGTGGTCCATCATGATCGTTTGGCACCTTACCAAGGAAACCACAGTGGAGATGCGCAGCAACTCCAAGAAGATGGTTTGGCTGGCTCAAGGAGTGTGCGGGATCCCGATGTAGGAAATAACATTCCAGGAGGAATGAATCTAAGGAGGGGGCAGTGTAACGGGATAACCGTAAAGGAAGGGACCTTAATTTAAAAGATTGTTGTTGACAGTTGATTTTTAGAAGTTTGTAAAAAAATCAACTGACCATTTTAAATAATGTTTCTAGAAAATTCTAGAAACTTCTAAACACACTGAGTAGATTAAATAATGTTGTATATAAGGGGATGCATGGGCAGTTAACGTCAGTTCGAGTCAAGTGTTCAGAAGAGTTCATTGTATTGTCAAGTAGTTAGACGTTATCCAGCAGAGTTCAGTGTATCTTAACAATTTTGTAAATAAATTGTGTAAAAAGCCCCCATACGTGTTTCAGTATTCTCGGTGGAAAACTTATAATAAAAACACGAAAAAAATTGAAGAGATTCTATTAAAACTATGTTAAAATATTTACAACAATGTAGAATTACATTTAACTACGTTTAAAGCTAAAAATATTTACAACTATTATTTACATTTATAGATACATCATAAATTTTTTTGCACATATGTTAAAGATCTTAAACATTTATTAACATCGCCGTTTTCATACAATTTTCCTAATATTGTTTTATTTCTTTGGTCAATATTTATATACACACTCTTTCTCCTTTTATTAAGTGACAAGCCAGATACCACTCGCAGAACCTCTGAATCTTGAAATTCAGACTCTTTTCGAAGTAATGTAATTAAATCGTATACATTTATTTGGATTATTCCTTATGCGTAGCTGCAGTCTGTTGTTCCATCCTTCCACTGCGTTGTTGGTGCGATTTCTTAAATTATGGCAATTCCATAACTCTCTTGGCAAGGTACTGTTTTCGAGCCATTGCTTTATGAAGTAATCCTGGAACTGCGAAACTTTTCCGTTGGCTGGAGCTTCCTTCATAATTTCGAGCCATCCGTCGTCAATTCAATTGATTGGTAGATGGGCCAACGCAGAACACATTTTAATGTGTGTTTGAATTTCTAAATTCTCCTTATAGAGAGTAGCTAGGCCTGGGTTCTGAACTTTTCTCCAACGGGTATAGGAAAATTCTTCAAAAGCAAATCATCGAATCACAATTGTTCGAACACAATTCTTCGAAAAACAATTTTTCGATTGCTCAATTATTCGAATACACAATTCTTCGAAAAAATAGGTTTTAGGTTTTAACTAAACTTGTTGCGTACCGAGAATTTTTAAATCTTGAAGTAATAACGATAATAATGTCTGTGGAATACGTGAAAAGTGAAAAAGGTAAATCAGAATTGTCACTGGATGGATTCTTATTTGTAAAAGATAAGCAGCTAGCAAATAAAATTTATTGGAAATGCGAAAATTTTCAAAAAACAAAATGCAAGGCTCGAATAATAACTGATGGAATTAATACAAAGTGCACAAAGGAACACAACCATGGGGGAGATGCTGCATCGGTAGAGGTTGCTAAGATTATGGAAGATATAAGAAATGCTGCAATAACAACAAGAGACACGCCTCAATTTATTATATCCAACCATGTGCATAAAATAAGTTCCTCGTCTGTTAACAAATTTCCAGAAATTAAAACAGTGAAAAGGACCATTAGAAATATACGCAACCGTAATGAAATACATTCGTTACCAGCTTCCAAAGAAGATATGGTTTTACCAGATGAATACAAGCAAACAATGAGGGGAGAGCCATTTTTACTATTTGATTCTGGACCAATACCATCCCGCATTTTAATATTTGGAACGGCAAATTCACTAAGACTACTTGGTGCAACAAGACATTGGTACATGGACGGAACATTTAAAACAGTTCCACATCTTTTTTGTCAATTATATACCATTCATGGTTTAAAAGAAAATGTATCCATTCCGTTATTATACATTTTGCTGCCAGACAAAACAAAAGAGACATATGTACGCATGTTAACAGAAATCAAGAATTTGAAACCATCTTTAAATCCATCAACAATAATGTCAGATTTCGAAAATGCTGTGATAAGTGCGATTTCAATTGTTTTTCCGAACTGTTTGAACAGGGGTTGCTTTTTTCATTTCTGTCAGTGCGTCTATCGGAAAATTCAAAACCAAGGACTCAAACAAAGGTATGATTCCGACCCGGAATTTGCATTGAACATAAGAATGCTAAATGCTCTAGCATTTGTACCCACTGAGTATGTTGTCGAAGCCTTTGAGTCTTTGTGTGATAATAATTTATTGCCTTTGGAAGCTCAGGGCGTAATTGATTATTTCGAAGACACTTGGATTGGTCGACCACATAGAAGAAATCAACGCCGCGACCCCATTTTTTCCCATTCAATGTGGAACTGTTACAATGCCGTGCAAAATGATCTACCAAAGACCAATAATTCAGTGGAAGGCTGGCATCGGGCATTCTAATCACAATTATCAGCCAGTCATCCTTCGATATGGAAATTTTTAGATGCCCTTAAAAGGGAGCAAAACCTAAATGAGGAAAAAATTGAACAATATGTAGCAGGAGCGGTTCCAGTTCAACCAAGGAAAAAATACAAAGAAAGCGGTGCACGAATTATTAGATTATTGACTGAATTTAATCCTTTAAATTTAAATGAATATTTACGTAAAATAGCTTATAATTTTGTTTATTAATAATTACCTACCTATTTCTGTAAAACTTATAATAAAAACAATTTAAAATTTAAATATTTTTCTTATTTGCTACTGCCCAAAAATACTTAATTAATTTGATTTATTTAAATATTTTAAAATATTGTAACTTAATGGTTTTTTCGAAAAATTGTGTATTCGAATAATTGTGCATTCGAAAAAGTATTTTTCGAAGAATTGTGTTCGAAGAATTGCGTTTCGATGAATTGCGTTCGAAGAATTTACCGGTACCGTTCTCCAACACCCCCACAGCGTTGCCTTCTTTCCTTCATTTCTAATATGAAAAAAATGACTTTCAAAGATCAATACTGGCTTTCCCTTCGATGTTTTAACAATTTTTAACGTTTCCATTTTCCAACAACGGTCTGAAAGAACTTTTCAAAATTTAGCCGAATAACTTTTCAAAATTTACCGTACTTCACTCTCACGACAAAAAGCGGTAAATAAACACGAATTTCATTTTTCGTCAGGTTTTATACCCTAAACCAATTTTCTAATGGGTTTTAAGAACTCTTTAATAAGATCTTACGCTAGCCGTTTCCGGATTATTTTATCGTTTTAATCCCTTTCTTACAAAAGACAGTCTAGACATAATTTCTCGAATTTCTCTATAGCCTATGCAAGTTTCTTCATGCTTTTTGAATAAAAACATTTTTCTAATTTATCTTTACTAAAAATGGATTTCTCTAATAAAACCAATGCAATTACAAAATATCTCAAAACAAATAAATTTAAGCAAAAAAAAATTCTAAGTTTCATTTATTTTATTAAATCAAATTATCTATGGATAATCAGTTTGATTAAATAAAATTGTCTATGGATAATCTGATTTAATCAAAAAAATGAAACTTAGAAACTTTTTTGCTAACATTTTTGTGTGTGTTTGTATCTTTCTTAGCTTCTATTATTGTTTTCTTGAAATTCTTGATAATTTTCCGAAATATTATTGTTTTTATTTCAGATTTAGGGGTTTTGTTTTGAGACTAGCAAAAACTTTTACAAAGAATAACATTTTTACGTAAAGTTACAAACAAATTTTTTTTTCTATATTTCAGTCCAATCGGGGACACCCTGTATAAATGTTTATTATATAGCAATACCTATCATTTAGAAATATTAATTAATAGTTTTGTGTTTAATTTAAAGTTTATAATATTATCACAAATATTATTATAAAAAGAGTAACGTCATAGGTACCACCCTGTACCACCCCTTCTCACTTTTCCTACGCAGCTTCACTCCACCCTTATGTGCGACGTTGCCGTACTTATCAGGAGTTCTCCTTCTATGTACTTCTTCGTCACACAAAATTTGGCGAAGTGTGCCGGATCCTTAAAAACAGGCAACTGCGCACTTTTTTACGGCACAAAAACAGTAACAGAATTCTGTTGAAACACTGAATTTACTAAATTTCTTCTTAAAAAATGAATTAAACTAAATTACCATAAATTTTGGAAATCAAGGGATAAGGCGCCAAATACAAACTGCACATATAAAATTTAAACTTCATTTTGTACTCGTTTATTTTCCCAAATAAAAATAATTTTTTCGGCACAAATTACAGTTCGTTGTAATAAAAAAAGCTTACCTATACTGTTGTTCTTGGAATCAGAAAGAGTGTTCATGGCAAAACTTGTAAAGTTGACTAAAAAACAAGAATAGTAGGATCTCTCTGCCCGCCACTTTGTACCAAATTTCGTTCTGATTTGCCGATGTTTTTCACCTTTTTTTTATTAAATAAAACTTTTTACAGTTATAGGTACTTCTATTCATGCACTCGGTGGAAAAGATTTGTATACAGTTAAATGGGAAAAATCATTACATATGTAATGGTGTGAGTAAGAGACAGACAGACACACTTATAAGGTATATTGGTCGGTAAAAACAAAGATGAAATATTTATCACATGTTATTAGTCATAACTATAAGTCTTTTGAATACCGTTTTAACATTCAGTACATTGAAAAGGGATAGATATACAAAAAACAGTCTGAACTAATGTATGAATATCATAGTGACGGATCACATGATTATTTGACAGATTATTTTATAATTCTCTCACGTAAGTTAACATATTAAGTTTAGTATTTTATATTAATAATATTAATAATAATATTCAGTAATGAGTATTGTATTCTAGTCTAAAATACCGTCACATGGTTGCAGTATATCCTGCACTATGCTTTTAAGGTTGTTGGCTACATAAATAGAGTTTTTACGAATAAGATGGATCGAAATGCGTTTTTTTGCATTGGATTCGTTAAAGTATCAGGAAATTTGTCGCTATATTTTATAATGTAAAAATGGAAATTGCATTTCTGCATTCGAAAAGTACATTCCGAACAGACAATAGAGAGAAAACTTACAACTCGGTAAGTATTGCTGAAAATGGGTTCAATTTATATACTCGGGGTTTTTGGAGTCGCTGAACACGAATATCACGATTCCGAAAGTCTTCGCGGCACTTGGTGTTTAGGGTATTTACCTATTCTCCTGGGGTTTTATGTAAATTCTGTACGAAATCAGTGCACACTTGGTACTCGGTGGTTTTTTGAGTCGCTAAATATGATTATAATAATGGCGATGGTGTTTGAAACACCTGGTGCTTAAGACGGACCTCGTCTCCAGGAATTTTATGCAAATTTGATACAAAAAGAGTGTGTACACGGTACTAGGAGGTTTTTGGGGTCGCTTACCACGAATATCATATAATGAGTAATGAGTTTGCTAAATCATTCGCATACAAATTTATGAATTTATTTTTGTTGTATCAATCTACCAATATCAGAAATTTCAGGAGGCAACGCGAAGATGATGAAGATGATGACCAAGAGCTTCGGTGGCATGAAGCAAGTTTTTTCGAGAGTGATCCTACTATTCTTATATCAATAATATTTGATATTTGAATTATTGATTTTTCGTCTGACAAATTAACTTTACTGATAACGATCTTAAAATCGTTACACATTTTTATTTACTAAAATTAATCTTTATTCTTATCATAGCTTCTTAAACTAAAATGTTGATTTTCTGACAAACACAGTGCAATTCTAACATTGTTGATGAAAATGTAATATGTAAGACCGTTTTGCGAATGATCATAAACCCGAGAAGTTTACATCATTTCCATTTTGCAGTAGTGCAAGTTTACATATATACCAATTTTAGACATTCATGTTTAATATTTTAAAACTTAATCTACGAAAGAACTATATTGTTTGAAACTTTAAACTCTTACTTAAATTAACTGATAATAAATTAAAAGAAAAAAATCTTTTATTTAAACACTATAAAAAAATAAAATTTTCTTTTTAAATTATTCACTTATAACCACATTATATACAATTTGTATAATAATATAAGCTTGTTGCGGGGTTTAAGTACCTAGCAATACTTAATTAAATTAAAATTTTAAAAATTTAATCAAATTTTAGGTAGGTACATAAATAAATTGGTAGGTAGGTACACCAGTAAATCGCGCGATAAGCTTTTATTATCATATAAATTGAATATAATAAGGTTATTTATAAGTTTATAGTTTAAATTTAAAAGAAAACTTTTCTCTAATTCTGAGTATTTGTATGTATGTATGTAGTTAGGGGTAACAGATATACCTGCGACCTATAAGATCTATTGTGTCCTCCTTTTCTTGCTATATATCTGATGATTTCTCAAACTTATAACAGCTCTTCTAGTCCTATCTTCCTTAGAAAGTTTAGGATATCATTGGGTTTTAAATTAGGTAATTCTTCCCTTTCTATTTCGTATGACTCTAGGTATTTGACCCTAGAAGTACTTAATGCTATGCATTCTAAGAGTATGTGTATTGAGATTTCATCCTCTACATCACAGAATCTGCAGTTTGCTTCATCTACTAATCCTAGGTTCTTCATGTGTCCTCTTAATCGACAGTGACCGGTTAGTATTCGTTATAATTCGGAGGTTTTTCTTACTCAGGTTAAGACAGCTGTGAGATCTCTTCTGGTTATAGTTTCCCAGGAGAGCCTTCGATTGTCTTAGTCCTTCTAGATCATTCCAGTACTTGGATTTTTCGCTATACATTTTTTCCTTAGTTTTTCTAAGATTGTACTACTGCTGATTCCACAGGATGGTTCTGGTCCCATGTATAGGGTTTCAGCTACTGCTTTTGCCAGCTTGTCTGCTGTTTCATTTCCTACGTGTCCTGGAACCCATAGGAGGGTAACAGTGTTATTCTGTCCTAGTTCATTTATTTTGCCTAGGCATTCCCAGACCATCTTTGAACTGATTGTATCTGAGTTCAGAGCTTTGATGGCTGCTTGACTATCTGACATGATTACAATCTTCTGTCTACGATAGTTCCTTTCAATATTAAATTCTATACATCTTTCGATGGCACGAATTTCCGCTTGAAAAATGCTTGGTTACGCACCCAAGCTTTCTGATTATTTGGTTCTAGGTCCAAACACCCCTGCTCCTGTTCCTTTATCTGTCTTGAAGTCGTCCGTATACCATTTTATGGTGTTTTGGCTTAGCCCCCAATATGGTGTTTTCGTCCCATTCAGATTTACTTCCCAGTTTAGTGGTAAATTTCCTTAAAAAGTTAAATTTCTTTGGCATGTCATCTTGGGGCATTTCCCAAGTTTGATCAAGTTGGAGTGATCGAGGTTTTTTCTTGATTATTTCTTCTTTAATCATTCTATATATTGTTTTTTTCCTAGCATTTTCTACTTGAATATGCAGTGGCGAGAGATTTAGTATCACTTCCATTGCAACAGTGGGACATGTTCTCATTGCTCCAGTGATACATGCACAGGCTAGTCTCTGAATCTTTGAGAGGTTTGTCCTCGTAGTGATTAGATTAGCTCTCGTGCCTCAAGCTACTGCCCTATATGTGATGATAGGTCTCACTATTGCTGTGTACATCCATTGCAATGTCTTTGGGTTACAACCCCAATTTTTCCCAGCAATGTTTCTGCACACCATGAGGGCTTTTGTAGCTTTGTGTATTATTTCGTTTACGTGTTTGTTCCAGAGTAACTTATTATTTAGGATTAGCCCTAGATATTTGACCTCTGTCTTCCACTCAACGATATATCCACCTATTTTTATGGTTTTTAGTTTAGGTTTCTTTTTCTTGTAAAGGTTAATATTAAGTCCCACTGAATTACACCAATTCTTTGCTATGTTCAGTCCATTTTGCACTATGTCGCAGAGGACGTATTCATATTTCCCTCTTGCAAGGATAACTACGTTATCGGAGGAACCTTGGCAAGGTATACCTAGTTCGGTCAATTGCCAGAGTAAGCTGTCTAAGGTGAGACTCCATATAAGTCGGGATGCAACTCCCCCTTGCGGACAACCTCTGGTCGTATTGATGAAGATAGTGTCTTGGCCTACCTTCATCTCTGCGATTCTTGTAGACAGTAATTGCGACAACCAGGTGGAAGTCGTTCTATCTATTCCTCTATCACTAAGTGCTCTTTTGACAGCCTTGTGTGAAGTATTGTCAAAAGCCCCCTCTATGTCTAGAAAAGCACATACCACGGTTTCTTTTACGTTTAGAGCGTCTTGGATTTCGTCAGTCAATTGTATCAACGCGGTCTCCGTGGATTTGCCCGTTTGATATGCATGCTAACGAGGGTATTTTGAGTGTTTAAATAGAATATTTAAAAAAAAAAACGTTTTTTCTTTTAATTTATTTTTTACATTTTGGTTTCTCAGTCTTTTTATCTCATTCAAGGCATCATTGTTACAAGGATGTTCTGCTATATTGGAATTAAAATAACCTCACATTATTATTTAAGTAACTGCCAACAAGCCCTTTCATTTGGTACCTATATCGTAGAAATTTATTAAAAATTCGTATTTCGCCATCCTGTATTGTCCACCATATTGGATTTAGAATGACGTCACATTATTTTTCGAATTAATCAAGACACGCCTTTGCAGTTGATACCTATATTGTAGTGGTGCATTAAAAATAACTATTCCGTCATCTTGAATGATCCGCCTCATTGAATTTAGAATAACGTCACATAATTTTTCGAGTTACTCTCAACGAGTACTTTTATTTGATACCCATATTGTTGAAGTCCATTAAAAATAAATATTCCGCTGTCTTGGATGGTCAGCCATATTGGATTTAGAATAACGTCACATTATTTTTCGAGATACTCTTAACGAGCCCTTTCATTTGATACCCATATTGTTGAAGTGGATTAAAAATAATAATTTCGCCATTTACGCCGTATTGGATTTAGAATGACGTCACATTATTTTTCGAGATATTCTTAACGAGCCCTTTCCTTTAATACCGATATTGTAGAAGTGCATTTAAACTAACTATTCCGCCATATTGTATTTCCGCCGTATTGGATTTAGAATGACGTCAGATTATTTTTCGAGTTACTCTGAACGAGCCTTTCTATTTAATACTTATATTGTCCCATATTTTAAAAGTGCATTAAAAATAACTATTCTGCCATATTGTATTTCCGCCATATTCGATTTAGAATGACGTCACATTATTTTTCGAGTTACTTTCAACGTGACCTTTTATTTAATACGCATATTTAAGAAGTGCGTTAATAATGCCACACACCTTATAGTGCATTTTTATCCAAACTCAACGTGTTTATAGAATTTCAGCTCAATCGGTTCAAGATATCTGTTTTAAAATTGAGTTCAAAGATGTCATGATAACAAACATACATACGTACCTTCATTGCAAGTAAAATAAAAGTTTTAAATTTTAATACACCTTATCGTATAATTTCCACATTAAATAAATTGGGAAAATATTTAGCTTCAGTTAAAAAAAAACTAGTGTGGCAGTCAGTGAGACTGCCGGCAGAAGTTATACTTCTATGCACGCGCATGGATTCATAAATTTGTATGCGAATGATTTAGCAAACTCATTATATGATATTCGTGGTAAGCGACCCCAAAAACCTCCTAGTATTGTGTTCACACTCTTTTTGTATCGAATTTGCATAAAATTCCTGGAGACGAGGTCCTTCTTAAGCATCAGGTGTTTTGAACACCATCACCATTATTATAATCGTATTTAGCGACTCAAAAAAGCACCGAGTACCAAGTGTGCACTGATACCCCAGGAAAAGAGGTAAATACCTTAGACACCAAGTGCCGCGGAGACTTTTGGAATCGTGATATTCGTGTTCAGCGACTCCAAAACACCCCGGATATATAAATTGAACCCATTTTTAGCAATACTTACCGAGTTGTAAGTTTTCTCTCAATTGTCTGTTCGGAATGTACTTTTCGAATGCAGAAATGCTATTTCCATTTTTACATTATAAAATATAGCGACAAATTTCCTGATACTTTAACGAATCCAATGCAGAAAAACGCATTCCGATCCATCTTACGTTACAAAATTCGGAGGTTTTGGTGCTTTATTTCCTCGACTATTTGTAAAAACTCTGTTTATGTAGCCAACAACATAGTGCAGGATATATTGCAACCATGTGACGGTATTTTAGACTACAATACAATACTCATTACTGAATATTATTGTTAATAATATTAATATAAAATACTAAACTTAATATGTTAATTCACGTTACAGAATTATAAAATAATCTGTCAAATAATCATGTGGTCCGTCACTATGATATTCATACATTAGTTCAGACTGTTTTTTGTATATCTATCCCTTTTCAATGTACTGAATGTTGAAACGGTATTCAAAAGACTTATAATTATGAGTATGACTAATAACATGTGATAAATATTTCATCTTTGTTTTTACCGACCAATATACCTTATAAGTGTGTCTGTCTCTCTTACTCACACCATTACATATGTAATGATTTTTCCCATTTAACTGTACACAAATCTTTTCCACCTAGTGCATGAATAGAAGTATAACTTCAAAAACAATCAACAGTGTTTATTTATATAAACAAATTCCATTCATTTTTGTTGGTCGCACTCCTTTGTTTTTGGTAGGTACAGAAATACTATACAGTTATCGGTTTTTATTTGGTTAACAGGATTCCCAATATAGCAGAAGCAAAAGTTCAGATTAATAAAAAAAAACAGATAAAACACTCCATAAATATTAATAACAGATACACTATCAGGATGGTTAAATTTTAGTAATATTATCCTAAAAGCACGAGTGAGTCAATATTTGCTAACATTTTATCCCACATAAAAATTATTAGATATAATATTTGTAAGTATTTTTTGATAAACAGAAAATATCATAAAATACTTAGAAATCTATAAATAAGTTATAGGTGAACCATTTTATCGGTAAAGTTTTGATTCATTTTCACAGTATTATTGTAATCTTTTTGATTGCTAGTTTTAATTTAAAATAAATATATAATGCAATCATACATTAAAATAAAACTTAGACTACTAAATAATATTTTTTTTTATTGGGACCCTATTTTGCCTTTTTAAAGCACGCCTGTGCGTGTTTAAATCGAACTTTCAAACACGCGCGTTTTTTAAAGTTACCATGGCAACATAACAAATTCAAAAACGTTCATTGTAAATGACAATTTTTTTATTATTGATTTGACAGGAGTATACTTGTAACGTCAAATAAAATATTACTAACAAATTTAAAACCTTTATTCAAACATTATTTAACAGTAATTTTAATTTTTTAAATGAATATGAATAGTGCAGTTAGTATTGTTTGATATAGTAATTTGTCGATTTTTTAAATCGGAGGAAATGCTATTTAAATTAATACCGCTAACACTCTCTGAACACAATGAGGTTTCACTTCCATTAATGGCACTACCAATAACGTTTGAAACATGATTCTTATTGTTAATGCTCTCTTCAACGTAACCACTCGCTACAGCTGCCGATTTCCATCCTACTTGTCGTTGGATTTGATCTATTGTCATGCCACTATTTGCCATAATGGTAGCGGACGTACGTCGAAATGCATGTCCCGTGTATTTCTCAGGATCATCCAATTTAAGATAACGTGCAATTTGCAACGGACATGATCCAAATGTATTAATACCAACTACTTGATTGGTACATTTCCCTTTATCATATCGTAAGAAAACTCGGTCTGTACTTACATTTTGCGGGCGCAATGATAAATACTGCTTCACCAAACGCACATAACTAATTGCATCATTATCGGCTACAGTAAAACGCCGAGCCTTTATTGTCTTAGACGGTCGGATAGTAATAACCAATACGCTTCCTTCTTCTTTGATATCATGTAAGCGCAAATCGCATAATTCACATCTTCTAGAAGACCCAAAGATGCCGAAAATGGCTACCACCTTCAAAAATAAATACGTTATGTCCGGCGCATCTATGAAAAACTTCCGCAAATCATTTTCTTTGAAAACATACGCCTTCTTGGTTACATCATTCTTGCTAATTGCCTTCATGAATGCGTGCACTTTTACAAATGATTTTATATCAACTCCTTTGTTTAACCTCAACAAACATTGCAATTTCGAATGGATAGCCCACATAGTCGACGCCTTGTATTGCTCCGACATTTTCTGAAGGTAAGCAAGCATAACTCGTTCATTTATATCTGTTACCTTTTGATCTTCCAACCATGTGATAAACTTGGCGTATTCTTTTTCATATGCGTCTTTAGATTTTTGCGGTATCAACCGCGATTCTGCTTTACTATTTAAAAAATCGATATTAGAATTCATTTTTAAGCACTGCGGTGACAACAATTATTCTTTGATGACAGATTGCGATCAATTTTTGATATTCTCATTTCCATAACAACCAAAGGTATATTTATTTCATATCACGAATTCGACCATTTTTAACTCCCATTTTTTTTAGTAATAATACCAGTATTTATGATTTAAAACTGCACCAATAAAAAAAAATAGCGTAAAGTATTCGTGCATAACTAGTCTTAAAAACACTTGCTCTATTTCAAGCACTCCGGCTGCGCCGTCGTGCTTGAAAAATCGCGCGTGTTTTAAAGACCTTTTTATGCACTTATACTTTAATATACTATTATTTGGCTATCTGATATTTTAAGAAATTATAAAAAACCAATTTAGAAAGAGAAATTCCTTTATTAGGATGTGCTGCCTAATATAGGTTGCTAATTCACAGCATACCGATCAATCCAAAGGACAATTATATAATTCAAAACATTAGATATGAACTAAAATAATTAAAATTGATAAAAATTAATGAACTAAAAACTATTAATAATTAATGCATTAATCAGGAATAGATGTGACAATGCAAAATATTAATAGAGTCGATTAAAATGTTCTCAGTGATTTCAGGAATCGCTGATTTGTCAAGCTTAAATTCGTTGAAAAAGTCTAGTACACTTTTTCCAATAGAACCACGAGCGCCAAACCATAGGCCATGGACAGACCAATTTCTTTCACCAAATTCGTCTCGATTATGGAGGGTAGCTCTACCCTCCATAGTCTCGATATTTTTTGGCATAATGGTTGACGCAAGAGCTGTATATGATTGACTTTTCTTGTTTGATTTTTAAATCTTGATCATCGTCATTTGTTTTAAAACGCACCGTTGGATCAATTATAAGGGCTCTATTTGATTTCGTATCAAACGCAATTATGTCTGTGAACCGGAAGCTACCATGTTGATCATATGCATGAACTTCCTCGAAGCATTTGTATTTTTTGTCAATCATTAATGATTTTATTGCGTGTTTAACTTTGTGATGTCTCGAAATAATTTGGGGTTTATTTGATAAACAAAATCCGATAACATGAGCGGGGGTTTCTTTCTCTCTATTGTATTTGCGACAGAGGCTGTTATCGGACACTGCACCAGGAATTCCCTTGACATTTGCGTAGTTGGTGTTTAGTTTAATTGCAGCAGTAAATTCTGAAGAGTTTGATCTTGACTTTTTTGACATAAATTGGTTGCTTATATGGGATGTGTTGAAGTGCTTCACTCCAATTCCTTGCCAATTCTGTCGGCACCATTTGTCATAAAAGATTTTTCGTAATTTCACTCTCATTATTAATGATTGTTCGAGGCCAATCATTGAGGCACATTCAGCCATCTCTGCTTGACAATCTACAAGCTGGTGAAAAATAGCGTCATTTACTTTACTTAGTTTGTTTGCGATTGAATAATGTTGAAGTTTGACTTCCCATTCGCAACGAACTAAACCAAGTCCACGAATATTTCGTGGTGCATAAAACATCTCTGTTGAAGTTGATGTCGGAAGACAAACTGCACGTCTTAACATTGTGTCTATATGTTCTGTAATTGATGACGGTATTTTATTTAGCGGAGCAGCTTGAAGTGGATACATTAGAGTCGGAAATATATATTGATTGAAGATATTCAGTTTTTGATCGGGCTTCAAAAGGGGTGATACCATCATTTTGTCAATATTTTCAGCAATATTTTCAGCAAATTTTGTTGAAGACCATTGTTTTTTCGAATGTACAGCCAAGATATGTAATTCGTTCGTCTTTGTCGATAGTTTTAATGGCTTCGCCATTTGAAAGAATTAATTCTTGTTTAGTCAAATTACCTTTGACTATATTTATTGCAATACTTTTCTTTGGGTTAACTTCGAGACCGATTTCTTGGAAAAGTTGTTTAACTAATTCAATTAGTCTGATTGCATTCTTAACAGAACTTGCAGTAATTGCTTGATCGTCAGCAAAACCAGTCATTGATATAGCATCATAATTAATAATGATTTTATATCCGTACTCGTTAGCGATCATAGGTTCGCAAAGTTCATTGAATATGTGATCAATTGAGATATTAAATAAAATTGGAGATAGTGGTCCTCCTTGTGGTACACCACACATGATGGGAATGTCATTAGTTTCTTTCTTTTGAACTTCGACGTTAATTGCCATAGGAAATTAATATTATTATTATTATTATTATTATTATTATTATTATTATTATTATTATTATTATTAGTATTATTTTTGTAATTTGATGTACGTAATCGTAGAAAAAATCTTATGTGTAATTCGAACAAAAAGGTCTTTACTGCTTTTGATGAATTGATGAACTTTTTATCTCAAGCGAAAAAGTACCACTCTCTGTTTAAATAGCTATTACAGTCCTCAGGAGTATGTATATTTTTAGTAGGTATACTTTAAAACTACATAGAAACTAATTTTATGTCATCATTTCAAAAGTAGGCAGATTTTCGTTTGCTTTCTTTTTGCACAAAAATTCTATACAGAGATATAATACCTAAAGGATTTTTAATCAATAAGATATTTTCTTATGTCCTTAGATGAAATTGCTTTTTGTAGGCAGTAATGATAATATTACTTTTCAATCTATACAACCGTTAAATTCTTATAAGATACATACGTATTTTAAAAACTAATGATTCATATTAAGAGGGTTGTTTAAAAAGTTCGTTCTTTTAGATTCATAAAACTTCTTGATCCTTATAAACGTGAAGAAGTCATTGGAACTTAGGTCGGGACTATAAGGATGGTCTAATTCGATGTTTTAAAGCTCTAAAAACTTGATTTTGGGCAGTGTGAGGGCTTGCATTGTCCTGACTTAGAATGATTCGCAATTGTGTGTTGCGATAACTTCTGGTAAACAAAGGGAAGTAACAGTTATTCGATCTTCTAAAGTAATTGTTGCCACATGACCAGATTTTGACACAAAATGTAAGACCATTTTCTGATACATACTTGGAGAACGGTATACTTTTGTTAGTTTTTCATCACCGTGAAACACCCATACAGCGGATTAACGTTTATTTTCCGGTTCGTAGAAGTAAATCCAAGATTCCTCGCTACTAACAATACTATAAACGTTTTTTGAGCTTTCTTCGTTGAAACGTTCCAATGTTTTTAGACATGAATTGACGAGAATAGCGTTTTGCTCTTCGGTGAGCAAATGAGGAATCCAACAGGAAACCAGCTTTATTGCACCAAGTTCTTTATGTAGGATCTTTCGGATCATTAATTGGGTTTTTGAAAAAAAAAATTTTTTGTGATCATATATAAGTTTTATAGAAAAACTATTTTTTTATTTTTTTTTTCGCACTAATTCAAAAGTTATTTCAAAATAAAAATAATTTTTTGAATCCGGTACCGAAGACACGCCGACAGCTCCCGAACAAACCTGAGCGCATTTGAAGTCATAATGTTAGTTTTCACTCATTGCAGTTGATATAGAAATAATAAGTACAGTGTTTTGATCTATTTAATTTTGTTGTCATTGTTAAATATTCAAATTTATATTGAAAATGTTGAACCTCAAAAGTTATCGTTCTTGTTTTGTACCATTATGTACGAATATTACAAAAACAACTCTTGACAAAATGTTTTTAAATGTTCCCCAAGATGAAACACGTCGAAATAAATGGTTTCAAGCAGTGCACCGTGATAATCCCAAAACAAAATCGAATTTTTGTTGTTGTGAAGATCATTGCAATGTAAGTATTTCTTAACACCATTGTTATTAATTATTATTTATCTAAGTATACAAATAACTGGACTCCAAACCATAACCTTTAAAATTAAACTTTGTCGCCGTAACTCTCACGCGATGCTCTACAATTTATGAAATAAATAATTATATCTAATATAATGAAGAATAAATACTTAAATATTTTCATTTATTATATTATTTTTTAACAGACTTAACTTGTTGCCTTGGCACCTCGAAATTCAACAGAATTAAACCGAACGTTACTTTTTAAAAAAATTAGATATCATAAATATATTAACATCAGGAATATTATCAGATTTTGCCTTAATAAATCCTTTATCACACATAGCGATTTGAAACCAACTAACAACTCGTTTTTTAGCAATAAATTTTAAATATTATTAACTAGTTACGAAGTTACGTTTAATAGCCGTAAACGCTGTACTGTTATTAAATAGCAATAACATTATGACGTCACAACTATGGTGACTGATCATGACGCGTTTATCGTCGCGTGATTGTTTTTTAAATTTTATTAATTTTTAATTCGTTATAATTAATTGAAATTTTTTTTTTAAGTTTTTTGCATCAAATATCAATATTATTAATAATAAAGTTTTAAAATACATAAAAAAAATCAATATTTTTTTTTATTCAAAATCCCAATTAGCTGATAAACCGCATTAATGTTTTGCTGAGACCTAGTCTGGATTTGTCGGTGAGACTGGAGCGACCGCGTTGATATTCGCAATGCCATCGGGACTTAGTTGACTGGTGTGGTGCTTTATTCTCAAACACAGAAACCATTTCAGCAAGACATAGCTTCTACGAAAGTATAAAAAAATATTGCTCGAAAATGTTTTCGGCTTAGATCCATTTTTCGGTTGCCTTGATAATTTTAAAAATCCACTATACCTACTTCACTTCAACTTGTTTTATCGCAATGAATTACACGATTTATGTCAACAAAAGATTGAGGTTATATTTGTGTCTAAAGGTGCTAGTGATGGTGACTTCTAAGCGCCTTTACGCAAAACTAAAAAGACAATCCTGATAAAGATAAATAATATGCACCAATAGTAGTTTGATTCCTTTGCAGATAGTCGATGAGAATTTCTTACGAATTCCAAAAGAAAGTCTATAATTTTTTGGTCAAAATTACGGTCTTTGCTTTTTTTAGCAATTAATTGTGTAACTGTAGAAATTTCCAATAAAGGGCTTAAATCCCTTAGCTAGCTCACTGGAGTCATGGCTTCTTTTAAAAGCTTTACCAATCCTCCCCAATCATAAAATATAAGGGCGCCAGAGTACAAACTGAGCAAATAACACACAAACACCCGTTTAAATGATTTGTTATTAAAGATTTAAAAATATTGGTGAAAATTAAGTAAAATAATTAATTATGCCTATTAATATGATGGTTTTAGTTACAAAATTAATTTAATATCTTATCTTTTGTGAGGAACTGTCGCTGTGTCGTTGCTTCTTTAGAATGAGATTCTCTTGGGACAAATTTCTTCCTTCGTGAACTGTCGCTTTTTTCTAAGGAATGGAATTTTCTTGGGACGAATATCTCTTCAGTATTTCTATTAGTTGAAAACCTGGTTCTAAACTCCTACGTGACTCTCCTCACAAATGTGGATTCACCTTGTATTGAAGAGGAGATATGAAGGTATCGTTTGATGGTCAGTGAATTCAAGAACTAAAAAATTTTAATTGTCGCACAAGAAAGAAATTTAACAATTCCACCACTAACGATAGCGATTTTAATTACAGCGATAACGTTAAAATAAATCACTGAATATAGTATGGTGGATTCTAACACTAAAACGATCCAATAGATCGTTACAATTGTTTAGATTGTTTTTTGGTTTCGAAAGTGTAATGATGTACAACATGTAAACATGTATTACTCAGAGTGACGAAACAATGCTTGAAGTCTTGCGGAATCTTTCGCAACACTAAATCTCACGCACCTTCACTCTATCATAAATTTATTTAACGATTTCTAGAGAATAATTAAATTAAAGATGTAGAGTTACCATAATATTTATTAATTTTCTCTTAAGTTTTCTAGCTCACTTGGTCGTGGCTTCTTTTAAGAGTACTATCAGTCTCCACCAAATGAAATATAGGGCACCAAAGTACAAACTAAACGACTTATACGCATCCGTTTAAATGATTTATTTAAATATTATTTAAAAGAAAATAATTGCTTCAATTAATTAAAGGAATAATGATATTTGGAAATTAATCGTACTTAAAATTGGTTAAAAAAATGTTGTATTAATTTTTTCGCTTAGGTATCTCTGTGTATCGGTGTCGATTTCTACTTGAGAAATTTTCCTTCTTTTTTCATTTGTAGTCAGAAACTAGGGTTCCATACTTTGTCCTGTTTCACCACAAAATAGTGGAATTTTGGCGCCACCTTAAAAAAAATATTTAAACTTGGCCCTCTTCAAACAGATTTGGATTATCCCTAATAATGAAATGAATAATCAGAAATCGATCCCTTAACGAATTTACAATAAAGTAAAATTAGTTTCCAGCCAAATCGGGTTTTTCCAATTTATTGATAGTAAATTTATTCTTAAAACATTCAAGATTACAAAACTAACGTTTGGCGAAAGTGAATCTACCTGATATTAGTTGTTAGTATTAATAAAATATCACCTCAATTTAAGATACTTTTACTAAATAAAATAATTAACAGAAACATTAAAATCGACTTACTTGTATTTTAAAGAGGTCAACCGGGCGAACGAATAGTAAATAAACTAAAAATTACTAATCTCAACGAGGAAGAAAATACAATTATACAGTAACATAACTCACGGCACAATTAAGATTTACAGCTATTACATTAAATAAATCTCACCGAATATAGGAACGAAAACAATAGTCTGGTGAATTCTTTAACTAAAACGATCCGATAGATCGTTACGCCTTTCATAAAGTAATGTTTAATCATCTTACGTCCATTTTCTAGAAATCTCCTGACTTCGTTGATTTAAACGAATGGCAAACAATTAGACCGATCTGGCTAAAATTTTCGGAATGGGACGATTCATCGCCGCCGTTTCATCGCCGCCGTTTTATCTCCGCCGTTTCATCGCCGGCCGTTTCAACGCCAGTTGTTTCTTCGCCTTTTTAGTTTAATGAAATTAAAATATTTTTTTAATAGGATGAGAAAAAGTGATAAACATATATTAAGTTCTTGTAAAATATAAGGTCTTAAAAACATTTAAAATTATTTTGTTTTTGCTCAATAGTTAATTTAACCGTAATATGCATTTAACGATTAAGCCTTTTTTTTCTTAGAACAACGCTCTAGGTCTAGGTATTAACATTACGGATATTCCGAAAATTAAGACGACCATAGATACAAACTATGTAGTTTACCAACAGAGATTGTTCATTGAAAAATGGGCGGGTAAAAAGTAAATAGGTACATAAATTTTGTAAAATTCCCAAGGTAATTAACTATATTGCTACAGATGTTTCTTTCAAACAAAATAATAACCCTTGACGAAGAATAAGAACTTACTAAAGGTTCAAGTTGTAAATCCCATGTCTATACAAAGTCATAAACAGATAAATGTATTAAGAATGAAAAATATTTATAATTTTTAGTAACTTAAGGACTAAACTTTTATGATATGAATACAATAATATATGAAAAAAACGTGAGAAGAATAATAGCAACAAAATCCTAAAAAGTAAAATTTAAACTAAGAAATAATTCTACGAAACTGTTCTTCTTGCTGTACATGCCCTTTTTGAGAAATCTAAATCAAGGGCGAAACCACCTCACCAATTTGATTTTAGAATTTTGTATTTAAATGAAATTTGGAAAAGATTAATTCACTCTTTAATAGTCTTTTGAACTTACGGGTTATTATCTTACGTTATTTTTGCTCCTGTTCTGTTTTTGCTAGTTTTGTTCAGCCCTTTAACCCCAAGCCGTAGTTACAAGTTATAAGTATGGAAGTGTCCATTTTGAGTAAAAGAGAAAAACTAAAATATTCACACAATGGTTATTTATATGTACTTGATAAGAAGAGCAAAAGTAATGAACATAACACCTTCTGGCGATGTGAGCAAATGGGACGTTTTAAGCTCGAATAGGTACATATAAAGAATGAAGAAGTGATAAAAGAAATCAATAAACATTCTCACAATTCTTCCGCTGTGGATATAGAAGTTGCTACAGTTCTTACATCACTAAAACGTCGCGCTGGAAGCACCGTGGAAAACACTACCCATGTAATTAATGAATGTTTAGTCAATACATCACAAGCTGCTTAAGGTGCACTTCCAAATGTTAGTGCATTGAGAAAAGTAATACGACGCAAAAGAAAAGAAATGGGTGTTGTAAATACAAATCCAGATTTCTTAAAAGAATTAGTAATTCCAGAAAAGTATGAATTATACGAAACGCAAACAGGTTCGAAAGAAAAGTTTCTTCTTTATGACAGCGGGCAAGATGATGAAAAAAGAATTTTAATTTTTGGACGAGAAACGTGGCTTCAACACTTGCAAAGTTCACAAATATGGTATGCTGTTGGAACCTTCTCTATTTCCCCAAGATTTTTTTCTCAAATTTATGTGCTCATGGCAAAAAAACATGGTGGAGTGCACCCTATATTCTACGCACTTATGCCCAATAAAACAAGAAGAACATATATAAAAATGTTTGAAGCAGTAAAAAGTCTTGTGGAAAATTTAACTCCTGAATATATAAATTGTGATTTTGAGCAGCTATTTCTGCTATGAAGGAAAGTTTTCCTGGTGTAAACATCAGATGTTGTTTTTTTCATTTGGCTAAAAATATGAACAAATACTTGGCATATAATGGACTCACTGCACAATATAATAATGGTCCTGAATTTTCATTAAAAGCAAAAATTATTATTGCTTTGGCATTTGTAGCAATTCGAGACTTAGATGAGTATGTAGATGCGTTGGCAAATGAAATACCTGCTGAGTTGCAACCATTATTAAATTGGTTTGAAGACACATATATTGGACGCAAAATAGACGGGGAAATGGAAGGAGACTGGTCTGTTTCCACCTGAAGTTTGGAGTTTATATGAAAGGGTAATAAATGATGAAGACCGAACCAACAATCACGCAGAAGCTGCACACAGGCGTCTGCAGGCAGAGTTAGGAGTGGATCATCCTACCATTTGGAAGCTGATCGAAGGGTTATGGAAAGTACAAAAGGGACGCGATACATACTTCGAACAACTCGTAGCTGGAAACGAACCACCGGTCAAACTTCGGAAATATCGGCAGGCTGACGAGCGGATAAGAAAATTAGTGTCCGAATATCATGAGAGGAATGCGATAGAATATATGCGGGGCATAGCTCATAATTATCAATTTTAAAATTCTGTTGTACTTTGTATTGTATGTATTATTATATTCTGTGTTATTGTTTTATATTTTTGTATTCTGATATGTACTATAGTAAATTCAATTTTGTTTAAAATTAGAAATATTAAATTTAAATGGTTGTTACTTGAGTACTTTTGCGAAAAAAATAAATAGCAATAACCTAGACCTGACGATGAAACAAGCGGCGATGGAACGGCCGGCGATGAACTGGGTCTGGCGTTGAAACGGCGGCGCTGAAGCGGCGGCGCTGAAATGTCCTAGACCGAAAATTTTCGTGTATGTCCTACCAAAAGATTCTTGTAACTAATCATAACCTTGATACGCGCTAGTTATACTAGCTCTCTGAATTTGCATAAACTTTTAAACAACAAAGTTTTATTTAAAACATAATTTTTATTGTTTTAGATTGTTTCTGTTGTCCGTAAACCAGCAATGAGAACACCAAGAAACATGTTCATATTCAATTTAGCCGTAGCAGATCTTCTACTGTGTACCGTAACAATGCCTCTTACACTCATGGAGATTCTCACCAAATATTTTCCATTAGGGAACAATCTATTTATATGCAAAGTTATTGGAATATTGCAAGCAACCAGCACTTACGTTTCCACTATATCCATTACAGCTATAGCACTGGATAGATACCAGGTGAGCAATGAAATTTTAATAAAAATATAATAAATTTTCTCTTTTATAATTATTAAAAAAACAACATTTTTTACTGTTGTTAAACAGTCCCTCGAACAAACATAATTTTAAATTAGTTAAAAAAATGTTTAAATACATTAGGTATTTTCTTTTTAATGTACATTTTCTTTTAATTTAAATTAGTGTCTTTTTAATTGTAATAGTGGAATCCGGTTATTAGAATCACGGATAATGTTATCAGCCGTTTATTGTTATCATAATCAGTTAGTCCCAAAATCTGCATACAAATCTATATAAAAATAATCCGCATATTGTGATCAAACTTCGGTTACTGTTATCAATTATTTTCAATAAATAGGTATAAACAGATGTAAATTTTAGGGAATTCCAAAATAAAAGCAAACAATTTCGTTCATTATTAGAAAAATAATACTCGTAGGTAAAAGAGGGTTTATACCTGATAACAGACTAACGATGTTATTCCCAGAACAATTAGATACATAATGAGATTTCATTGGGTTTTTGCTGGGGGTTCAGTGTTTCAACTCATTTTTCAATTAAACACGACGTGAATAGTGTTTAGCTGTGTACTTGTGATTTAGTGTATATATGATGGCAGATGATAGAAAAAAACGTGTAGATTTATCTCTTCAAGAAAAAAAGAAAATTTTAGAACGTTTTGATAAGTTGCCTAAAATGAGTCAACGGAATGCAGCAGTGCAACTAAAGATTTCTCAGCCACTCTTATGTAAAATTTTAAAAAACAGAACTTGTATAGAATCTTCGCAAATTTCCAATGAAAATATGAATCGAAAGAGAAGTCGATCTGGAAAAGATAGTCAAGTTGAGTCGGCATTAAAAATTTGGTTCAGCAATGTTCGTGAAAAGAATGCTCCAGTTAATGGACCTATTATGCGCCAAAAGGCTGAAGAAATAGCAAAAACTATGGACAAACAACATTTTACTGCAACTGATGGCTGGTTCAACAGATGGAAAAAACGAGAGAATATCGTCTACAAACAACTCCACGGTGAAGAAAAAAGTTCCGATTTCGGAGCAGCTGGTGAGTGGATTAAAACTGAATGGCCAAAAATTATTGCCGAATATTCACCTCAGGATATCTATAATGCAGACGAAACTGGTCTTTACTTTCGTGCAAGGCCTGAGCATACCTATTTGTTTAAAAATGAAAATTGCAAAGGATTTAAAACGTCCAAAGAACGGGTGACAGTTCTTTGTTGTGCCAATATGATAGGCGAAAAACGAGAACTTTTAGTTATTGGAAAAAGTAAAAGCCCTCGGTGTTTTAAAGGTGTTAAAAAATTGCACGTAGACTACTTTTCTAGTGCTAATGCTTGGATGACAAGTTTTATTTTTAGCAACTGGTTAATTAAATGGGATCAGGAATTAAAGCGGAAGATTGTCTTATTAATAGACAACTGCACAGCACATTCCAATAAATTGTCTTTACAGAACATAAAAATAATTTTCTTGCCTGCTAACACCACTTCAATTATCCAACCATGTGACCAAGGAATAATACGCACCTTAAAATCTTATTATCGTAGGAAAATTAGTGAGAAAATTATAACCGAAATTGATGCAATTGAAGATAAATCGGACGCAAATGCGATAGCAAAAAAAAATTCTCTCTTAAACGCACTGCATTTATTAGTAATGTCGTGGAACCATGTATCTAAGACGACAATTGAAAACTGTTTCCGAAAAAGTGGATTTTTAAAGATCAATGAAGCTTCTGCTGTTGTGGAACAGGACTCAGATGAACTAGAACTTGAAACTTCAAGTCTGTCCAGAGTTCAGTTCGAAAATTGGGTCGATATTGACAAAAATGTAGAAGTAGAAGCGGCTATGACTTTGACGGAAGTATGTACGGAAGTCTGTAATCAATCTACCTCAGCAGAAATTATTGAAGGCAACGAGGAAATTGAGAATGAAGAAGTTGAAGCTCCCCCTACAAATTCAGAAATGCGAGATGCCTTGAGAGTTCTTCGTCGTGGTGTCCAACATAGGGCACTAAATTTCTCAAAACATTATGAGTACGAAGATTACATCGAGGAATTGATTAATTTAAATAAAAGGCAAAGAACTATTGATGACTTTTTTAAATAAATTTTGTTTTATTATTGTTTACTAGTGTGTATCAATTTTAATCATTAAACATAAAAGTTTATGCATAAGTTTTTTTCAACCCCTGTCTAATCTTATCAATCGGTTATTGTTATCAATCGGTTATTGTTATCAAAATATATAGGTCCCATTGTGATTACAATAAGCGGCTTTCACTGTATCTATCTATCTATATTCTATGCGTAGGTATCTTGAAATTTTCAACTTTACGCCCGGTAGACCAACATAAAACGTCCTATAACTCAAAAAGTATGGACATTAGAAAAAAAAGTTTAAAACAAAAGTTGTAGAGAATAAACTGATCTTTAATGTACAAAATCCCCATTGCATTGAAATGATATATAAGAAAAGAACTAATAACCAAAAAGTATTAATCATAGTATTTAATTAAATGCACAACCAATCAATCCAAAATACTAAATCTAGGTACTGTTAGCTCTTCAGGTTCTTTGTTTCAAGAAAAAAGGCGCCAAGTACAAACTGTACAAATTAGAGTCTACTCAATAACCAATTGTTTTTAAGGAATTTGAATTTCTCGAAAAAGTTAAATCTTTTATTTTCAAGTCCTCCGGAAAAAAGGATTGTGCACGGGCTTCTGCAAACCATCTGGACTGGAAGTTCTGAATGAATAAGCTCTTCGTTAAAAGAGTTTGAAAGGTGACTTATTGTAGATTAGTCTTTGTATTAAAAAGGCTTTTTCATAAATTCACTTAGGTTCTATTTGACAAAAGACAAATTATGAGAACACTGCAATTAGGTTCTCCATGTAGTTCAGATGTTCTTGTACTGCTGCATGTTCCGTATCAAATCGTAATTTCTGCATATTATACGCAGCACTTCAGCTATGAATTTGAAACCAATACCAACAGAGGGGATAAAATGAAACTTTACTTGTACCTCGTTCTGATAGTTGGTAGGTATATATATTGTTACGGTACCACTATGACTAATAGGTAAATAAAAGAATTTAGTTTGAATTCATTTGTAAATAGTGGAGCTATTGTTAGTTGGAGAGGATTATTAATTAATAAAAATTAAATAAAATGAATTGAAGTTAAAGTTAAAACAATAAAATTTATTCGAATGAAAAAGCTTGTGTTTGGTTACTTCTTCATTTATAACAGTGTTTACAAAGACGTTATATAAAAGCTCGAAAAACTGTTTTGCAATGTCATCTGAAGGCCGATTTGACTACTAAACTAAACGTTAGTGCCATATAAAAAAATTATAATATTAAAATTTAACTAAAATGTCAATTTTTCATTCTTCAACGCTATATTTTTTTGGGGATATTCTTATATAAAGTATAAATTTTAAACGAAACACTTTTACTAAATTCGTTTTGGACCAAATAAAATTAAATCAAAATATTTAAAAAAGATTGCTAGTAGTTATAGGGTTGATACCAAAAAAAATAGTGTGCGTGTAACCTTTACTCACGATTGAAGTAAAACTTATTTGACGAGAGAAATCTGATAATTTCTTCCGTATTTTAAATGTTAACTGTCAATCGATTTCTAACAAAACTAATAGAATAGACCTAATCTTAAAGCAATATGAACCAGAACTATTATGTCTATCCGAAACATGGTCCAATAAAGACAATATCGGCAACATACGATTTAATAATTACTCTGTTTCTGTCACTTCAATAAAACTAATAAATCACATGGCGGTGTACTAATTGTGACAAAATCTTCCATAGAAATTAAAAAACACGATTTTTTGACTAATTTATCACTTGAAGTAGATATTGAAATCTCCAGTATCTCTTTTAAAATACTTCAAACCACCTGTTGTATATTAAATATTTATAGATCCCCATCTGGAAATTTCATTACATTTATAGATAGACTTTATAGTGCATTCATTTTTTGTACTAATAACTTTATATCTTTTATTCTTTGTGGAGATTTCAACATTGATTTTTTAAACGATTCACACCAAAAATAAAATGTATGCATATAGAGTACTCACTCATTTTCATTCAATATTTTTTCATCACTTTCTTCATTAATAAATCCACTTTGTTTATTCATATTTAAAACAAACACTTTATACGCAAGTTTTAGGCGTAAAACTATTCACCAACAATGTATTTTATATATGTATATTATGTTGCCTACCATAATATACAATTACAGATTTAACTTTTATTTAATATAGTAGGCGGAATCGTGTTAGGTTTTTTGTATCAGGTTTTTTGCGTTACATTAGAATATGACGTCACGTCCGTTAGAATTACTGAGTTACCCCTAGTCGCGCCTAAAGAAGTTTTACTTCAATAAGGTATATTATTCTTTAAAAGCTAACTTACGACATTTCTTTAACATACAAATGATTTTTGCAAGTTTCCTGAATAAATTCGATATATTTCACGTTGAAGGGGCACAAATCGTGTGCTTGCTTTTTGTGTTTTACTTTTTTCAATTGAAAAGAGTGCTACACGACATTCTTCACAACATTTTTGTGTTTTTGCTTTATTTTACATACACTGCAAGAAATCCAGAAATTCAATAAAGTATAGTAACGTAGTCTGACAGATATAAATCTTAATTCTATTCGAAACCAAACACGTATAAATATAGCAAGAATTGAAAAATTTTCGTTATATTTCATATTTCAAACATAACTATATCTTCTTTAAAAATATAATATATGTAACCTGTCTGAGATGTCAATACCAGCTTATTCAAAATAAAGAATATCTAAGTGCACACACAAACTCATACAGTCGCACTATATTGCGATATATAGTGAGGAAATTAAATACATGTAGGTATTTCAAATGCTTGGATAAGTTCGTAAACAGGAAAATTACTAAAATATAATGCATATTACATAGGTACGAGGGTCGTTTCATAAAAAATTCACAGGTTGGTTTCACTGCGGAATAGAGATGACGCTGCACCAATAAGAAATACCTACGTCAGTTGAAGTTCGAGGCTTGAGAAAGAAGCGTGTTATTTTGTTCTCATTCTAATGTACTCCGTTCCTAAGTTATATGACCTTGAAATAAAGCCCGCTCGTGTAATCGGGTACTGTATCAGTTGAAAAGCAAACGGAATAAAAAAGTTTCGCTTGTCTAGGTAATCATTTTCGTGGTGGTCGTTTTAGCATAAAAAATGATCGGAGTATGAAACTTTCTGAAAGTATAGAAATTCCATCGACGTCATTTTTTCGAATTCTGATCAATGATTTAAAGAACGAAAGATTTCTGTACAATGGGTCCGACAAATGTTAACTGTTGAACAGAAACACAAACGTCTGGACATTGCAACCTTGCTAAAACAAAAATTTGACATTCTAGGACAAACATTGTTGAATAGAATTGTTGCGATAAATAAAACTTGGGTTAGAGACTTCGAGCCGCAGTTCAACGAGTAAAGACATGCATCTTCTTCACGACCAAAAAAATGTCGGTGATCACCATTAAGGGTCAAACAAATAATAATCTTAGCATACTATAACCAAAGAATCATCATGACAGACAGGGTTGTGGATGGAAAAAGTGTCACAGGGGCTTTATGCGTAGAAGAATGCACAAAAACCGACCTCAGTTGCTCAACACTGGACCACTTATTTTCCTTGACAACGCTCGCCCACACATTGCATAACCGAACAGTTTTGCATAAACGAACAGCTACGCGAATATGGCTGGGATGAGTTGCCTCAACCTCCTTACAGCCCGGAGATGAGTCCACCTGACTTCGACTTATTCCCAAAGTTAAAACAACCTATTCGTGTAAGTCGTTTCTCATCTCTGGCAGATTGCTGCCGCTGTTACCCTAACCATCCGACAGATAAACAAAGATGTCGTACTGGAATTTGCAAAGCTGGGAGATTATTTTGAAGGACTGTAAAAAAATATTATCAAACAAATAAACATAAGAGTGCATTGTTCATAAAATGACCCTCGTATATCTCAAATCATTATTCAGTAAACGTCCAACAAGAGAATTGTTTAAATAGTATAAAATTTACTGCAATAACACATATAATAAGCTAGTTTAACTATATATTCATTTACTAATTTCATATTTTATTAATTATTTTGTAACACATTTAACTAGGTCAAAGTCATTGCTTCTCGACGCGAGTTTTTATAATTTAATTTTTATTCTCACGTAGAATACAAATTTGCCATAAAAGAGTTTCGTTAATGCCGTGCACAGTGAAGTCCGAAATATGAGGTTTTCTTTGAGAGTAACACTTTGGGAGTCTCTAAAACAGATTCCTGGGTCTAGGCCTTTGTGAATCTTGTTGTAACTTCGTAAGCAATTGTGGGATGCCTCCATAAAGATTAGTTCCTTCTTTATTAGATAATATATTTGTTGTTTGGTTTCAATGTTTCATCCCATACTCCATTGCCAGGATAACCACGACCTAGAGGCGGGAAGTACTTCTATAAAGCTATCTCTCATCTCAAACCACTACGACACCCTAATTCCCTCATGCGTAATAGTAGTTATTATGTATACTACAATTAATAGCTTTATACCGCGTAATTATCAGAAATGTCAGAATTCTTTTTAAAATTCATAAAAAAATTAAAAAATTCTATATCCCTCAGGATTCGAACCATAAAGATGAGGTTGTGCTTCAATATCATTAACAATTCAGAAACAAATATATTTACTTTAAAGAACTGATTCTTAAAATTTAATATGAAATAAATAATAATTTAAAAAATTATAGCTTATAATTTTATAAAGTATTTTTATTTATTGATCTAACTCCTAATTAAAGATATAATCAACGTTCTTTAGGGAAAATAAATAGAAAATAAAATGGTTAGATGTAAAATAAAAATCTAAGTAAGCAGTCATATGTGCGTCTTTGAGATGGTCGCTAAAGATACCACAAAAAATGCAAATATTAAGCTAAGCTTAAAGACTTGCTGCCTTTGGTAAAACTAGAGCTTTGCGAGTCACTCCGACAGCACTCTAAAACAGGAAAAGTAAAATTGAAGCAACAGTTTTTTAAATTAGAACACAACGAATAAAGCAGGAAATTAAAAAAAGAAACATCTGAAAGATAAAATCAAACCACTTGGTTCAGGTAGAATTACATCAACGTGAGGAATGGCAAGTCCATGCTTTTTGTTACACCTGGTACACGTCTAAGATTAAAGAGAGTTAAGGAGCAAAAATTACCAACGAAAACGTAAATATTTCTGTCCCTCTAGGAACATATTGATCTATGTGTCAATATGCAAAAAAGAAATAATGTGAAGGCTTATAAATCAAGGCAGATCAACATATGCACAGCTAGTACGCGGCATAAATAGACATACAAAAATACAAGGAATCTAGCATACTAAACATGTAAGAAAATGATTAGCACTATATTGTACGTTCCAGAGCCAGGAATACAAAAATATGGTCTGAAGCCATATGAAAGCCTGGATCCGTAGGCAACACCACTGATACTTAAAAGACGTCTCTGACCAAATAAAAAGCATACTGTCTATTAAATAGACTTGTCCAGAAGAGCTAAAATACTGCACAATATCAGCAGGAATCAACTACGAATCATTATAAAATTTCTTATGCCGGGCCATGCACCGGTCAAGAGAAACTTGCAAACAGATACTGTACCATTGCAAAGCACTAGATCGCAAGAGAAAGCCAATTTTTGAAGACTTCAGAGTGACTTTACAAACCTATAGCGACCATCCTTTAAACCTGTTAAAACTAGTGGAGACTATCCAACTCCTGGAGTAGATGACATGAACAAATGAAATGACTACAATAAGCCTAACGATGGTGCAGTACAACCGGTGACTATATGTCAGACGGTTTTCATAAAAAAATCTGATATACGCCTAATCGCCTAAAACTACTAAAGATTAATTGCATAAAATGTTTGAAGACACACTGTTAGCTACTTTTTATCAACGGTTATGAAAATTATCCTCACATTTGTATTTTCTCCTATTAGTTGAAAACCATCTTCTCAAAGCTACGAAAAACTTTAAAAACATATTTTTTTGAAAGTAATCCATTTTTTTAGGCATTTTTAAATTTAAAAGGCTATTCACAAATTTGACAAATCTATTAACATTAATAAAATATACAAATCTAGAGGTATGTTAAAATAATTAACTTACCAAAAATTCAATATACGTATGGCTTGAACAAACAGATGTTGTTAGTAATAAAAGATTAAAATGGTATTATATTGAAGCACGTTTTCATGAAATTTAGTTCAACAGCAGAACTTTTGTTTTGTTACCGTAACGCCTGACACGAACATCTTATTTGAAAAATACGTCATTCGTTCTTATTTTCGCTTTTCGTTTGCGTATTGCAGTTTTGTATATTCTACATCTATAAAGTTACATATAAAATTGTAGAGTTTTTCTTTTCATTTTCTTATGCTAGGTATATGGATAAAATATAACACTTATTTTAATAAAAGTGCAAAAATTGGAAAAGCACGAAATATGTCAAAAAAGAACAAATATAAGCAAAAATTAAAAAATGACATTTAATAAAAACAAAAAGTAAATAAAAAATTGTGTCTCCGTCTTCCTCCCGTCGAACTTAGTTGCCAAAAATTTATATTTTCCCATTCTCCATCTTACAAACCTCTCTTTTCCATGGCGATGTTAACATGATTTTTTGAGGCTACCTCTTCTTCTTGTATCTATTGGACTCCAGTCTGTTACTCTTTTTATCCAGTGATCATTGCCGCCACGCCTTACGTGGCCATACTGTAACAGTCCCTTTTTTTCTATTTTTGTTAGGGTATCATTCTTTATCCAGTACCGCCTTTAATAGTCCATTTCCACTGCAGTTATTTTACTTTGTATTTTCCTGTTCATCACACAACATTCTGCTTCGTACCTACGTCATGATGGATCATACAACTGTGTCGTATATCCTTGTTTTGGTGTTCCTAGTTACACTTCAGCCCCATAATATAGGATTTAGCTTTGGATCGCAGTGTTGGTTTGACCAAGTCTGTTTGCTATTTCATACTCTCTTCTTTCAGGTTTAGATATTTGGAAGCTAGGATATTTAAAATTTCCGCTATCTTTTACGACAAGGTTTTTATCTAGTTTTAAGTTTTCCAAAGCTTCTTCCAAAGTGTTTAGATATTCGGTTTTGCTAAAGTTTATTTCGAGTCCCGCTTTATCATACTCTTCTTTCAGTTTTCGGACCATATAACTAAGATTACCTGATCATTCACAAAACTTAGAGTATTTATATGTTGATTTCTGTTAGGTAGTTCCATTGCTTTGCATTATATTCCTGAAACACTTTAAACAAAGTTGGGGATGTGGAGTATCCTTGTTTTTCATGTTTAACATCAGAATGGATAAAAAGGGGCGTCACAGACCTGGTGCATTAAGGCGAAAACATTAAAAAACCTCAATCTTCACAGGCATATATATCTGTTCATTTGGGATTTATTTTATATCATTTGATTATTAAAAAACATAATGAGGAAGTGAAAAAGAACAGGTATATTTTATCCAAAATAAACTGTATACAATTTTGTGGTGCTATTGAGCTTGCTCTCCGCGGCCATGACGAACTAGAAAATTTAATAAACCCTGGAGTATTTATTGAAAGGTCTCATCAATTTTTCTGCCGAATTGGACTTGGCACTTAAAGATCATCTACGGCAAGCTAGTGTGTTTAATAGTCTATCTGGATCTGGATCTGGAAATTTGGGGACGGGCGAGCTAGTGCTGAGCTAGCACTGAGGCCACATATGACCCATTGTGCATCCTCCCGTATTGTAGGGATATCCTCACCTCAGGCTGTCACCATGCCTAGTGATTTAAAATAGGTGATGAGGCTCCCGAGGGGGATCTCCCTGACATCGGCTGGTGTAAGCCAATACTCGCCCAACACAGATCTTCTGATTTCAGAAAAAGCAGAGCAGTCATACATAATGTGTTCTACTGTTTACTCTTCTTGTTCGCAGCCTCTGCATAGCGGCGATTCTGTTAATTTCATCCTAAATGTTCCATCAAAAGATATTCAAAATAATTTATTAGAAGGTATGCGTTCCGTGTGTCAGTCACATCTCAAAAATGAAATTAAAGCTGCAAATTTCTTGTCTGTTATGAGTAATTAAACAAGTGACATTTCTAACATTTTCCCAATGGTCATAAATTACCGTTACCTATACTTTAGTAAACAGTACCCCCGTTAAACGATTTTAAATTTTTTTAGAACCAAATAACCACGATGCTGTATGCTAAGCTAGCTGCAAAGAAAAATCTTTAAATTGTGTTTTAAAAAATTCCGACTGCTAATTTAGTTATAACGGAGATAGTGTTATAAGTGAAACTTATGGTGATGTTCAAAAACTTATTAAAGATAAATTTATTAATTTCTTCAACAACAAACATATTTTTTTTCGATTTAAGTGACATATCCATTTTTTTTAATTTTCCACAAATAGTTGCCGTATTAAATGAAGTTGTTAAGAATATGGTTCCGAGAGCATCTGCTGCAAGGTGGAATTTAAAAAGTAAAACATTTAATACGGTATATGAAAATAGAGATGCCCTTATAAACTTTATAAAAAAATAAAATCTATCTCCAGACACTTAGATACGGGGCGCATGAATTGCGAAGTGTGGTCAGATTTTTCTAATCCTCGACCCGAATTGCGAACTACATCTTATCAGCTGACCGATCTCTCACCTGAATTGCGAACTGTACATTTTTGAATGGTTTAATCCCTTCGCGGAATTATGAACCCGAGTGGGAACAGGTAGGTATAAAAATATTTACATAGATTAGTATTCCAAATTTAATTACAATATTTATAGATAATCAAACAATATTGACACTACATACAATGTTGAGGTTGTCAGACAGGGCTATATTTATGAGAAACAATTTTTATAAAATTATATCTTTGTAGAATTTTTTCTTTATACGAATTAATATTTTGTATGTATATATTATTTATATATTTTAAATACTTTTTTTCCTTTGAATATTTTAATTTACCAAAAGGGTTTTATTTTACGAATTTAGTTTGCCAAAAGTTTTAATTTAAAAAAATATTATACTTATATGCTTTTACATAATTCCTTTATTCATAAACAACAATTACTGGGTATCTCAATGGTATTTTTCTCTACTGATCAGTAGATGTGTATACATATTTACAATTAATAAAAAGTAAGAGGCTGCCAAAGTAATACGCGAAAAAAAGCAGAAGAGATTTTTATGTTCGGGTTTATAAAAATACTAAACTACATTTGAACATTCAATTCAAAAATAATTCTAGAACGCTTAGAAAAAACGAACACGATTAAAGCCATTTACTTGTACCATAGATATAACTAAAGGGTTCGTTTCTGTATTATGTATTTGAATATTACCCTAAATGCCATAAAACGATTACATTTCGCTTTAGGCCTGGTTCGCAATTCATCTCATCATTATGTCTTCAAAAAGGGCACGGTTCGCAATTCGGGTAAGGGATTGAATCCGGCACACTTCGCCAGATTTTGTGTGACGAAGAAGTACATAGAAGGAGAACTCCTGATAAGTACGGCAACGTCGCACATAAGGGTGGAGCGAGGCTGCGTAGAAAAAGTGAGAAGGGTACAGGGTGGTACCTATGACGTTACTCTTTTTATAATAATATTTGTGATAATATTATAAACTATAAATTAAACACAAAACTATTAATTAATATTTCTAAATGATAGATATTGCTATATAATAAACATTTATACAGGCTGTCCCCGATTGGACTGAAATATAGGAAAAAAAATGTTTGTAACTTTACGTAAAAGTTTTTGCTAGTCTCAAAACCCCTAAATCTGAAATAAAAACAATAATATTTAAAAAAATTATCAAGAATTTCAAGAAAACAATAATAGAAGCTAAGAAAGATACAAACACACCCAAAAATGTTAGCAAAAAAGTTTCTAAGTTTCATTTTTTTGATTGAATCAGATTATCCCAGATTATCCATAGACAATTTGATTTAATCAAAATACATGAAATGATTATCCATAGATAATTTGATTAAATAAAATAAATGAAACTTAGAATTTTTTGCTTAAATTTATGTGTTTTTTTGAGGTATTTTGTAATTGCATTGGTTTTATTAGAGAAATCCATTTTTAGTAAAGATAAATTAGAAAAATGTTTTTATTTAACAAACATGAAGAAACTAGCATAGGCTATAAAGAAATTCGGGAAATTATGTCATGACTGTCTTTTGTAAGAAAGGGATTAAAACGATAAAATAATCCGAAAACGGCTAGCGTAAGATTTTGTAAATATCTTATTAAAGAGTTTTTAAGACCCATTATAAAATTGTTTTAGGGTATAAAACTTGACGAAAAATGTAATTCGTGTTTATTTACCGCTTTTTGTCGTGAGAGTGAAGTACGCTAAATTTTGAAAAGTTATTCGGCTAAATTTTGAAAAGTTCTTTCGGACCGTTGTTGTTGGAAAATGGAAACGTTAAAAATCGTTGAAACATTGAAGGGAAAGCCAGCATTGATGTTTGAAAGTCATTTCTTTTGTATTAGAAATGAAGGGAATGAGGCAACGTTGTGGGGGTGTGCTAAAAGACAAAGCGAAAATTGCGAAACTTGCTTGGTGAAAACTCGACTTAATGTAAGTTGCATTATATTTATTAGTTATGTATTTCATATTTATCATTTATATTTATTATTATTATAATTATATTTAAGATACTAGGATAATATACCGTATGTCCCCAGATTGAGTTCACAAGAGAAAAAAAAATTATTTTTAATTTCTCAGAAAATTTTATTGTTTTTAAAGATTTTTGCTTAATTCAAAAACCTCATGTAGCATATCAGTTTTACGCTATGTTTTCTTTTAAGGCTTAAAATCATAAATTTCTTCAGTAGCAATCATTATAAAGAATAAAATTTAGTGAGAATTTAAAAATAATTTTTTTTCCTCTTATGAACTCAATCCGGGGACATACTGTATAATATAACACTTATTTATATATATTATTTATTGATCATTTTTATATTTTTTAATAGGGGATTGGTGAATTGGAAGTTTTGGAGAAACAGGATCATAGTTGTAAACGTGTACTTTGCAACGAAACCATTTCAACTGCTGTTTGTAGCTCAAGAAAACGTGCCAGAGAGGAGGACTTGCCAGCTTTTAAATTATATGAAGAAGAAATTTTGCCGCTCTACAAATCTGAAGACCCGGAAAACCATCCAAATTTTAATTCTTTCAAAACCCAAATCAACTGAATCAAAGCAAAAAGAAGATCCGAAATACTTCTAAAAGAAGAGGACGCAAAATTTTTGCTGTTTGCTGAAGAAGTAGACAACGAAACAATGATTGTTTTTGCTAGTACCAAGAGCAGAAATTTATTAAAAAACAAACAAGAGATGTTTTTGGACGGCACATTTAAGTGTGCAAGTAAACAATTCGCACAATTGTATACCATACATACAGACATTGGGAGCACAGACAGTGAAACATTGATAGTTCCAGTAATCTTTGCGTTATTGCCGAACAAAAAGTTTACAACATATAGTGTTTTGTTTAAAAAACTAAAAGAAGTAATACCTGATTGGAAGTCGACTAATTTTATGTTAGACTTCGAAGTTCCAGTTATCGAGGCACTAAAACAAAACTTCGTGGATGACACAATAAAAGGATGCCATTTCCATTTCCACCGAGTATACATTGCAATAAATGTATAAGTATGTTTTATATTTTAATATTTACAAAAATAACTATACTCTCTTCAATTTGTTATTTTTATATTATACTAACTTTCCAATTTTAGAATTTTTTAAATTTTTTTATTTTTTATTAATTTTACAATTAAACTTTAACTATAGGAAGAAAAAAATTTTCTTCAATATGATATAAACAAAACAAAACATTTAGACAAAGTTTTCTTTCAAATCTTAAAACATTTCAATTTTGTTAATTCAAAACCTGCATTCCTATATTCATAAAGGGGGTGCATCAAAAAGGGTGCATTCAGCATATCCCTTCTCTTGAATATTACATTGCGTGCGCAACTCTACTATATAACTGGGTACCACCTTCGCCGGGCAACGTTGCCGCATCAAAATCGTACCTGAAAAATCTGGCCAAGTGTGCCGACACCAAGGGATTAGCGGCTATCCCCTAGACCCTTCGATACTTGTGACCATAGTTCGCAATTAGTGTTACCCCCTTAGATACCATAAGAAAGGCTGGTGCTCTTTTAAGGTTATTAAATGACAGTAAATTTATCTTTTGGTTAACAGTGTGTCACAACTACAAAAAAAAAACTACCAATAAACGAAAGGGAAAACATGCACACTACAAAAAAAAAATGACTACCAAAAAACGAAAGGGAAAACATGCACACCATTGGGGAAAAAGAGTTAGCAGATATAGAAAAAATTAAGTCTAGAAAAAAAGTAAAATTGTTAACAGAACTACTTATGTTTCTACGACTGTCCAAGCTAAGGAAATTTGTGAGCGTATATTATGAGTTCCCCCCGGCGGTCAAGAAATTCCCAATTCTGCTTCAGGTACTGCCAGCCTAGGGATTAACTCAAACCTTATCCCCCGTGTTGATTCGGACCGATTAAAAACACCACCTTGTAGGATGATTACCCTATTGCCGATTTAAATAAAATTTAGATATTAATTGTAGTTTTTCGCCAAAAATGTGGGCTGCTTGCTCTTCATAGTCTTCATCCACTATGCGCACTACTAATTGCTGCGAGAGCTTTTATTCACATTTAAAAAATTCATTTTATCATAGTCATCCATCAATTTATTCTTTCGTAGATGTTTTGAAAAGCTTCCAAAACATTTATATATTGTAAAATAACAAATGCGCAGAGTGGTCCTAAGACACCTAGAAAAAATGTTAAGAAGAAGCAGAATCACTTGGAAACATTGAAAAATAATAATAAAGATTTTAAGATTAATCGTTCAGAATTTTTAAAGGCTGTGTCTTATAGTAATTTACCGATTAGTATTTAAGTTATCTATTATTTTTTTTTACATATTCATTTTGTAGGTATAGTTTTTATAGATTTGATTAATGTAATAAATAAACAAAAAATATATGTTTGTTTTTTAATAATACATCGCTGGGTAACATTTAATTAATATATTAAAAATTTTGAGAATCAATTTTAATATATATTATATTGTGTGACTGAATTTCCGAATATTTAAGTAAACTGTATTTATATTTATATCATAAAATTAAAAACTTATGTACTAATAAAGTCGTAAATCACAAGCTGAGATAGCCGGTTTACATAAACTGACCGCGGGGTGGAACTCAATGTCGCCGAAATTTGTAATACCAAAATATCAGTAATAAAAAAGAAGGTTTTTGTTTACAGATCATTTGGAAATACAGAATTTATTAACAGTGGAACTTTTTCCAAGATATTCCTCAAATTTTCTAGAATTACATTTAGACTCAACATTTCGCACATTTTCATTTTTAAATAAAAACAAATTAAAGGAAATAATATACAAACGATCAGATTTTAAAGATGTATCCAGAGCTGTCCATTTGCTTAAATTTTTAAATAATTTACAAACAATTGTTACGATGCCCATGAAAACCGCCGAAGCCGATCGTTGCTTCTATTCCTTTTTACGGATCAAAACTCTTCTTAGAAGTACAATTTGTCAGGATAAACTCACTGCTCTAGAAATGTTATTTATTGTGAAACAATTAATTCAAGAAATTCCAAGTTTAACCGAATTGGTTTTTGAAGAATTTATCAAAAAGAAGGATAGACCACTTCACTTCCAATATAAAACGTGCTTGTGAAACCTAGACCTTATAAGAATATTACTACAAACAATAAAATCAATAAATGCCTGGCGGGGTACCTACTCAACAGGTGTTTTTTTTTAATTTTTAACTCCTCAAGAAGCTTTTAAAATTTTTGAAAGTTTTAAGGAGTTATACAGACAAGAATATATTAAAATGACATTCAGGAGAAAATGAAAAAATGTCGCATCTAGCGAGACTCGAACTCGCAACCTTTAGTTTTACGCGCTGACGCTATAACAACTAAGGTATGAATTCCAAGTTGTCATACCGCTTATCGGTCGTTAAATTCTGCTCCTGCCATATGTGACTGAAGGTTGCGAGTTCGAGTTTCACTGGATGCGTTTTTTTTTTAATTTCTCTTTAATGTCATTTTAATATATTCTTGTTTGTATACTTTTTCAAAAATCCCATGAGAGATATCTCAAATAATCATTTACTAAATAATCCTCAAGAAGTTTTTTTATGCTATTTAATAAGCCCAAAAACCGCGTGTTGCAATGCCTCCCAAAAAATCTTTGTCTTCGGCTTTTTACCTGTGACCTTTTTTTTAATTGTTTATCCCCAAGACTTACCTCAACGCGCCGCCACTGTGTAATAGTGATTTTTTAACGGCTTGAGGTTTGTCTTCGCTTTATACACGGCAATTTTGTTTATTGACAAATCCATTCAACCAGAAATGAATTTTATCACTTAGGATATATCTTCGATAAAAATACTCACCTTTAGACGGTTTCAAATGAGTCCAATCAGCAAATATGCGACGTAAGTCATGGTCTTTTGCTGTAATTCTTGCACAGGCATATATTTATAGACACGTAAGACAAAACCCCAAATAAAATCTTCTATGTAGAACAAAGGCCAACAAGTCTTCTTCTTCAATTCTGCGCGCTACAGCAGTAATATACTGTTCGGCTTTAGACAGAAGTCCGTAAAAATACTTTTTGTACTAAAGACCAAAAATTAGATTATAAGAGGTTTAATAAATTTTAACTATTCGTTTTTACTTGATTTTTCTAATTTTACTAATAAGAAAACAAACAACCGCATACTGAAATTAGAGTTTGGCGTCCTTTTGCTTGATTTTAGCAAACCTGAACAGAAATTGTTGAGCTTGAACTAAAAAACGACTGACTAGAGTGAGAAATTTATTTTGTTTGATTAGATATAAAAAATTTAATTTCTTTAAAAAAAATTAAAATTGTTCATTTTCTGCAAATGACTTTCAAATATTAATTTTTTTATAAAGGTATGATTAAATTTTTTTGCAGCCTCTACTACCTCTAACAATTTATAAAAAAATAAAATGCCTCTGCGTAAATTTATTTGAAATTTTATCGAGGTGGAAATAAATTACAGGTCATATTTCCTTTAATTATTAAGTAGGGAAAACAATGGCAATCGCCCTATATTAATTTTACTTCTAAAATTGTTTTTTTTTACATCGCGTTTCATTGCTTGTAGGGTGTGTTTTATCTTGTAGAGTTCAATGACCAATTAGTAGCATATTTAATTTATTCTTACCATGCAAATGTACAGTAAACAAAAAAAAAACGGAATGTAGCATTCCAGGAATCACCGAGGAGGGAAAGCTCCAAAATCCTACTAATATTATATAGGCGAAAGTTTGTTTGGATGGATGTATGGATGTATGGATGTATGGATGGATGTTTGTTCCTCTTTCACGCAAAAACTACTAAACGGATTTTAATGAAACTTTACAGTAATGTAGCTTATAGATCAGAATAACATATAGGCTATAATTTATAAAGATATTGTGTGAATTGTCCAAAATATAACGATAAATGTCATTTAAGTCTGAAAAAATTCTGCAATCTGCGAGCTACTCAGGCGTGTGCTGCAAAAACAGTTAGTGCTACATGTATATAATGTATGGTGAAAATATTTATCTTAAATAGTCCTACAAAAAATTCTGCGACACCATATATATCTATCTTTTATGAGTAAGCCATTATTGTCAAAATAGTGAACCATAAATACAATAAAAATTAATAATTTATTTCTAATGCACATTTGGTAGTAATAAATGGATCCTTATCAAAATGAATACTTTTATCGCTTTTGGTATTTAAAGGAGATAAATTTTGTCCTTCACAATACATCATTTGAGTAGCTACCTATAGGCCTATGATTAGGGGTTTGCAGTGCTTAATTACTGTATTTCTTATGTTGACAATATTGTTACGTTATTACAGTGCGAATGTAACATCTCAATATTGTCAGACTGTTATATTTTTCAAATACGACCCAAAAATTATGTATGTTATAATTTTAATGTCATAATGTTAGTTCTTTTCACGCTAATATAAGCTACTCGAAATACTAATACTGCGCACACGAAGTCGCGGGCACCAGTTATTGATACATAAAGACCTTGCTTTTATTCGAATTACACGCAGACGAAGTCGCGGGCAAAAGCTAGTATTAAATATAAAAAACACTGAAACACTTCTAATTAATTGCAATTACTTGCGGTCACTTAAAATCATTTTGCAATCATTTGTGATTATTTTCAATCAGTTAAAAGCAGTTGTGATCTTTAAAAACTCAATTGGACCTTACTTCTTTGCAGGTAATTCTCTTACTGTCACTAGTGAGCGCTAACTGGTGTAAAACTTTCTGGGTTCTTAAATCCAAAAATTTCACTTGCACAACAATGTAGTTCCAGTAGAACCGAGCAATTTTTCACACAGCAACTGAAACAATAAATCTTCTGCAAACAATCTTTTTGAGACGTTTAATTTCTCGATTTGGTAATGTCATCTGGCCCCCAAGGTCACCTGATTAATTGACTCCTGACTTCTTTGTATGGGGATTTTTAAAAGATAGGGTTTATGCCAACAAATCAAATACTGTAAATCAGCTGAAGACCAATATTACCGAAACGATTTAAAGTGTTCGTCTCGAAACCTATCAAAAAGTGAAGGAAAATGTATTAGTGTGATATTATTTTTTATACATAGGTAATCTCTTAGTTTCAATAAAGTATAAAGATAAAAAAATGGATGTATTTTAATTCTAGTCACAAATATTCAAGATAAAAAACAATATTGCCCACCTTGTATAACAATAAGAGCCACGCTTTTGTGATAAAACCATTGTAAATAACTTTTTTATTTCAGGTGATAGTATATCCAACTAAAGAAAATTTGCAATTATGTGGTGCCCTGCTCATTCTTCTTTTTATATGGATTTTTGCACTACTCCTGGCATTACCTCTTTTTATTGTTAGACACCTCATTCATCACACAATACCTTTGGGAACGGAGTATCTTAACATCAACTTCTGTATAGAAAATTGGCCAGTGGAACACGGCAGAGCTTATTATTCGATATTTTCTTTAATTTTTCAGTATACGTTGCCAATCATTATTGTCTCGGTAAGTTTTTTTTTTGTTTAATATAGATAGATTGTTTTTTGTATATTGTTTTAACAGCAGAGTATACCTACTTTTACTATAGCTTTATTTATACAAATTTACGAAATGTAGGGTACTGTAACTTTAAACAAATAATACAAAATCTAAACACTACGGAACATCGCTCTAACTTATTTTTTAATAATCAAATTTAGATATTCGACATTCATGTCACAAAAGTCACCATTTTAACCAAAACAACGCCAAAAATACACAGAAAAAAGTGAGAGGTGTCAAGGGACACCCGAATGGAACGAAGTTCCTTTCGATTAATTAGTAAAGGAATTGTAATTTGTAAACACAACAAAGTGTTTATACATACATAAGCATTTATTATTGTCTGTATTAAATCTCTTCTTACCTAAATCCATCAGCAATGTCCGGAACTTGTGCAGAACAGAAACACTGTCAGGATTCATTATTGTTATTATTTTGTATTATTTTATTATTTATTATCTCCAAAAAACCTATATAAACTTAACAAAGTTACGACACTACACTGTTCAAAGCAAAATAGAAAATAGTAAATTCATTATCACCTGAATATTTTCAACAGTTCGTTTCTTTTAACAAAAGTGTCCATTTATACAATGCCAGAGGTTTAAATGGCATACATATATCTAGAATTACTTTTTATTTTAATTTAAAACAGAAATGAACAATTAATACAAAATTTTAAAATATTTGACAGTAATTGACAGTTAAGGTAATTTGACGTACCTAGCTAGTAAAGTTACGAACTATTTTTTAAGATGTTTATGAATTTATTATTTTATAAAAACAGGATGAGATAAAATATAATACTATTTATTATAGGTACTTATGTTTTTTCTACAGTATTTTCTTTTTAATGTAAATTTTCTTTTAATTTAAATTAGTGTCTTTTTAATTGTACTTTTATTAGTATTTATGTATATTAGGGTTTCCTATTTAAATAAAGATATATCTATCTATGAGAGAGAGAGAGAGAGAGAGAGAGAGAGAAAGAGAGAGAGAGAGAAAGAGAGAGAGAGAGAGAGAGAGAGAGGGAGAGAGAGAGAAAGAGAGAGAGACAGACAGACAGAGAAACATGCGTGTGTGGTGTCGGTCGTGTCGTGACATTTTTTGGTGTGAATTTTTTCCGGCTAGTCTCAGTCGTAACGCGCGAAAGGGAACTTCGTTCCAAAAATTGAGGTATTTAGTTTTTTCTTTGCTAAAATTAATTAGCAGAAAAATTTAAAAAAGCTTGCGCTTTTGTTGAGAGAAAATGCTTTAAATTGGTTACCTATTAACTGATTTTGTAATTTAAAATGCATTAAATAAAGCTTAATAAACTTATTCATAACACACACAAAAAGCTGTTAATAACTATTAAGCATATTCAGCTTTTTCTTCGCTAGCTTCTATCGACAAAAAATCTAACCTAAATCTAAATTTAAAATTTTATTTAAGAGAAAAAATTTAAAAAAGTTCGAGTTTTTGTTACGAAAAAACGCTAAAATTTGACTTCTTAATGGATTTTATAAAATAATTATTTTTGTAAACCGGCCAGAAATTAGTACTTTCCGGTTTATTTTTAGGTCAGAAAGTCTCATTTTGTCAGACCAAGCCAGTAAATAAAAATGAGTTCAGTAAAAGTTTTTACCGGACTATCACAATAATTTTCTGGCCGGGTCCGACAAAATGAGATTTTCTGACCCAAAAATACACTGAAAATTACAAAGCTCTCACCGGTATAAAAAAAAATATTCTACGTAATACGTCCCAAAAGTGCTTTCACTGGACTCGCAGGCTTGCAGGACTCACCTGCGGCTCGCCCTGTAATTATCCACTCGTCCAGTAAAAAACCACTTTCAGGGACTTATTACGTAAACTACTATTATCTTTACTGACTTGGAAACAGAACACACACAATAAGTTTTGAGCGTTTTCGTTTAAATGTTTACCTAAACAGGATTTTTTTTTATTGTTTCAGGCTGCTTATTTAAGGATATCGTACAAACTTCGATATCGATTTGCAAGTGGTTTTAATGAAGATAGTCAAAAAAATCGTAGAGAACTTCGTGGTCGACGTCTACACAAAACTAATCTGCTTCTTGGTTCTATTGCTGTCATATTTTGTATTAGCTGGTTACCATTAAATGTTTTTAATTTGGTAGCAGACCTTTCAACAAGTCAGTCATTTACTTCGCAGCCAATGATGGTAAGAGATTTTTTTATGTAGGTAGGTACGGCTGAACTAATTTGCCTGAAGCTTAGAACCAGGAGACATACTAGGAGACTTCTTATCCCGTTTAACCGCTATCCTTTAATATTCCAATATAAATTATGTATTTATTATATAGTTTAATGAATTTCTAATAGATTGCGATGTAAGTTAATTTGTTTGGATGTCTAGGTGACAGATGCCCGTAGATGCTGTTGTTTTTTAATTTTTAAACAAACAGAAAAACGAGAATATAAAGCAAAACATAAAATAGCCAAAAAAAGATGCGGGGAAAAAATTAAGAAAATACTTACTAAATCTAGTACAATAACGCCACTGTATAAACATACAATTCTTACTTAACTAAGTTTCATGACGCCACCGTAAGGTAGCGCAGTTACTATTTCATAAATTTGAACGAGCAGATCTTTTTAAATAAAGTACCATGTCTCCACCGTTAGGTGGTGCAGTGGATATGTCATATATTTATATAAGCAATTCTTAATTAATTAAGTAATAATAATAATTATACTTCACTGCAAGGTGGTGCAGTTAATATCTCGTATATTTAAACGAGCAGTTCTTACACCAAATTAAGCACATACTAAGACTTCAGTTAAGACCTTATATGTTTACACCAGCAATTTTTACGTAATTAAATACTATGGCACTACCGTAAGGTGAAGCAGTTAAAATCTCATGTATTTAAAGGAGCAAAAGCTTACTTTACTAAGTATTATGACGCTACCGTAAGGTGGCGCAGTTATTATATAATATAGGTAATCGATAAATTACACAGTACCTACCACGAAAAACATGGTAAAAAACTATAAACTGGCAAAAAAAGATAAAAATAATAAATAGAAAAAAATATAAAAACAATAAAAAACACGAGACAAAATCGTAATAATTTAAAAAAATGGTATATGCGAAAAAACATCAGTGTTAGGCGGTACGAAGTTCGCCGGGTGCGCGAGTTTAAAAGTATAATAATATTTATATTTAAATTAATAAAAACTAAAGTATACTTTGTACGAAATAAAAAAGTATTAAAAAAATTATTCAGATAAGATTATTAAAACCATCATTGGTTACGTATAAGTTTGTGCGCGCATCACATGAAAACTACTGATCCTATTCGAATGCGGTTTTCAAAGACGTATTTGTCTTTTTTTAACTTAACATCTAGTGTATAAAACTTTCTCCCCCCCCCACCCCTTTAACGGCGTGAGGAAAGAAATTTTTATACAAAAATCAACACGCTACGCAAACGACGTCGCAGGTACATCGAAATAGAACCCAAAAATGTGGTTAGATTTTTTTGTCTGTCTGTCTGTATGTTTGTGCGCGCATCACACGAAAACTACTGATCCGATTCGAATGCGGTTTTCACAGATTTCTTTGTCTTCTTTCAACTTAACATCTGGTATATAAAAATTTCTCTTCCATTCCTTAAATGGGGTGGGGTAAGAAATTTTTATACAACAATTACACGCCACGCGAACGACGTTGCGGGTACAACTAGTTTTAAATATATTTATGTTATGAATAAGTGGCTGATCTTTCACAAGCTGATGTTGCACGTCATTTTAATTTTGCATAATTGGCATTGATATGAACATAGCTACCAATCTGCAACAACTCTTCGAGAGAATCGGTATGTTGTAGAATTAAATCGTCGAAACGTGCATATACCAAACTAAAGTGTCCTGTATCGTGTCTATTAGTTAGACTTAGGGCTACAGGACTAGGTTAGTACAATCTGCGCCTTATTTTGCCGTGAAATAGTACCTATCAAAAACTGTAGGTAATTGTCTAAGAATATAAGGCGTTAATGCAAGTTGCAACTAAGTACCAGTACCAGTACCGGTTGAGTGGTTGCTATAATGCTGGTAGCGGAAACGATAATGCATTCTGCCCTGCGGAACCCAAGACCGCTTGGTGTTTCACTAGTTTAGTCAAGGGCAACGGGAACTGGCCAGCACAACTTAATCTAGTAGTCACAAAAGACGGGTATCTCAGGGTGCTGAAAATGCCCACTGCAGAAACCACAAAGATTGTAAGGGAACTTCCCGACCTTAACTAGTTCAAGATTATAAGACTAGCTTCTAACAATGGGAGCTGCGCGGTGGTTGCAACTGTTAGAAATATCGAGCTGTATGTGTTGCTAACCCAATTATATAAAAATTTGGTTGACAAACTGCTAGATTTTCTAAAAAAAAGTAGGCAGTCGCTTGTTAAAAATATCTGCCTAGTAATGGAGATGCGCAAAATCTGCAGTTTACATTATGTTGAATCTTAAAACAATTTAGGTTCTGTGACCTATTCCTAGTATCATAACAATGGCTAAACCTTTTTGAAGTTATACGTCTATTCATGCACTCGTTGGAAAAGATTTGTGTACAGTTAAATGGGAAAAATCATTACATATGTAATGGTGTGAGTAAGAAAAAGACAGTCACACTTATAAGGTATATTGGTAGGTAAAAACAAAGATGCAATATTTATCACATGTTATTAGTCATAACTATAAGTCCTTTGAATACCGTTTCATCATTAAGTACATTGAAAAGGAATAGTTATACAAAAAACAGTCTGAACTAATGTATCAATATCATAGTGACGGACCACATGATTATTTGACAGATTATTTTATAATTCTGTCACGTAAGTTAACATATAAGTTTAGTATTTTATATTAATAATATTCAGTAATAAGTATTGTATTGTAGTCTAAAATACATGGTTGCAGTATATCCTGACTATGCTTTTGAGGTTATTGGCTACATAAACAGAGTTTGTACGAGTAGTCGGGGAAATAAAGCACCAAAACCTCCGAATTTTGTAACGTAAGATGGATCGGAATGCGTTTTTTTGCATTGGATTCGTTAAAGTAGCAGGAAATTTGTCGCTATATTTTATAATGTAAAAATGGAAATTGCATTTCTGCATTCGAATAGTACATTACAAACAGACAATAGAGACAAAACATACAACTCGGTAAGTATTGCTGAAAATGGGTTCAATTTATATACTCGGGGTTTTTGGAGTCGCTGAACACGAATATCACGATTCCGAAAGTCTCCGCGGCATTTGGTGTCTATGGTATTTACCTCTTCTTCTGGGGTTTTATGTAAATTCTGTACGAAATCTGTGCACACTTGGTACTCGGTGGTTTTTTGAGTGGCTAAATACGATTATAATAATGGTGATGGTGTTCGAAACACCTGGTGCTTAAGACGAACCTCGTCTCCAGGAATTTTTTGCAAATTCGATACAAAAAAGAGTGTGCACACGGTACTAGGAGGATTTTGGGGTCGCTTACCACGAATATCATATAATGAGTTTGCTAAATCATTCGCATACAAATTTATGAATCCATGCGCGTGCATAGAAGTATAACTTCTGCCGGCAGTCCCACTGACTGCCACACTAGTTTTTTAGTAGGTATAGATGTGTGGTACTAGTAACTCGGAACTACAGGGAGACTATATATGCAAACCCGCACGACGCGACGGCTAGCACGGCTAGTTTCAATTGATGTAAGGATCGACTCAATATAATACGAGATTATAGAGAAAGATGTTTTGTGAATCCCATAAAACAACAAAAATATTCATTCCTATTTTAAATTTCTTAATTAATTAGTAATAAAATTGTGTTTTATATACAATTAGTTAAAAAAAACTTTTTATGATGATTTGAACTAACTTTTTGTTTTTATTCCATTCCAAGTTTAATCGTAAAACAACACTAATAAAAGCAAAAAAGTTTTAAATCAATTATGCTCACCAGATTTAACTTTTGAATGATATATATGAAACAGAAAACTTTTTCTATAATAACGAAACTTTTGTGAATAACTTTACTTATTTGAATATTTATCATTTTAACTAGCTGTCCCGGCGGACTTCTTACCGCATAACACTGTCGTGACCTTTCTTCGGTTTTTCGAATTTTTACTATTTTGCTTTCAACGATTTTTTTTATTTTATCATATTTTTTCGTTATCAGGTTTATACTATTTTTTTGTTGTATTTTATAAATTATTAATTAAATATATTAGATATCCACTGCGCCATCTTACGGTGGCTTCATACTACTTAATTTAGTAAGAATTTCTCGTTTAAATATGTGAGATAATAACTCCGCCAACTTACAGTGGCGTCATAGTATTTGATTTAGTCAAAATTGCTTGTTTAATTATATGAGATATTAAGTACGCCACCTTACGGTGGCGTTATATCATTTATTTTAGCAAGATATTTTTTGGCTTTATTTTTTTAGTATTTTCCCCTTTCTTTTAATTTTGCGTTTATTTATTTATTTATAAATCGAAATTATCTATTGGGTTTTCTCACAACGTAACTGTTCAATAATCTAAAAATCAAAATACAGTGCCATCTACCGGGTGTCTATCTAACCTAGATGTCAAAGGTTTATAGAGTTACTTCAATTAACTGTCATCTATTAGGTATTCGTCGAACTAAACACTAAATGTCACTTAGGGGATATTGTTACTTTACCGTCGAAATATACAAAAAAGTAAAAAAATTATTAAAAAACATTTTATAGTGGACCAAATAGTAAATCTAAACCATTCTCAAATCCATTTAAATATATACAAAAAAAATTATGAAATTCGGTCCAGACGTTTAGAAGGAGTTGCGAACACAAGAAATATATATATTAAGGTAGACATCATCGTATGTATATTTACCAAATTGTGTGTCTCGGACTATCGTAGTAAAACACTATTCTTTTTTATTGATTAATTCTGATCTTTTTTTATATTAGAAAGGTACAAAAAAATATTTAATTGAGTTTTAAAAACATGTGAAAGAACTAAACCTGTAGTTTAAAATAAAAAAAGAAATTATGTTAAAAAAGTAATAGGACGTAGAGTTAAAGCAAAACCATTACTTTTAAACACTTAGATATTTAGTGGTTAGGAAAAAAATACGTGTAATATAACCTTTAGTTTTATATATTATTGATTCTGGTCATTAAAGCTAGAACTGTAAACAGGATCGAAGCTTTTAAACTATAAAAATTTCGTTAACCAATCCGTAATACTGATGGATCCATATTACGAATAAAAAAAAATAAAGGAAGTTTGTTGCAAAAACGACAGGTGCTGAAAACTATAAAACAACGCAAACTTTAATATTTGTTATTTAATACCTAAATTAATTTTACAAAGTAAATCAAAAAAAGAGTTTCTTGGCAGAAAAGAACATTTAAGGTTGAGAATCATAAGAAACTGTGTGGTGTACGAGACGCCGTAACCATTTATATATATATAATAGATATCTGAATGCTAGATCTCATCATCACCCTTCCCAATTGCAATCGATAGCCAGTACACTGATATCCAGATCCATACGCCTAACAAAATCAACGAACCGACAAGAAGAACTCCAAAACATCACAACCGCCCTAAGACAAAACGGATACTATGAACACACAAAAAAGCACAAAAACAAGCCACGAGACCAACAACAAATAAGGAAGAATATGACATGTCCAAACCAAAAACTAAACTGCCATATATAAAAGGTGTAACAGACGTGATTGGAAGGATCCTAAGAAGGCATGACATTTCCACAATCTACAAGCCGCAGACTACCTTACACAAAATAATAGGCAATCCAAAAGACAAAATACCTTTAGAAAACCAAGGCGTATACAGCATCCCGTGCAGTAACTGCGACAAAGAATACATCGGACAAACAAATAGAAGAATCTCAGCCAGAGTACAGGAACACCAGAACAACATCAGAAATAAGCAAACGACATCAGCCCTTTTTCAACACCACCAGGAAACGGGCCACACAATAAACTTCCCAGAAACAAAACAGATTGCACCTATCAAACACTACAGAACCCGCATAGTCAGAGAAGCCCTCGAAATAGAGAGAACCAACAGCCTCAACAAAAGAGACGATGCACAAAACATCTCCAACACTTGGAAAAGTCTCCTCAAAAGACAATCTAATCCAATTACCCGAGAAGAACAAAAATCCTTGGAGAATACACAGACACGGGCAGAACCAATAAGAAACACACACGCAACAAGGACAGCTGTACCCATCCAAGCCCAAATGCAGTCAGGAAACAATCGGCGCGACCAACGACCTCTGATGGAGGAAACGTCAACACCTGAACCGCACCCCCCATCAATTACAGAACAGCGATATAATCTGCGCCGCCGCCGACACGTATAAAAGCAGCAGCACAGGACCACGCAGCTCATTCCAAGTTTAGCAGCCGCAAAGGAAGCATCACTTGAAAATGCCAGCTGAGATGTTGGCGAAACGTCGTGAAGACACAAACAACCAACGGATTGAAACCCGGAACACCACTACTGTTCATTCTACCATCCGTGAAACACTACATCATAACATATATATATATATATATATATATATATATATATATATATATATATATATATATATATATATATATATATATATAAAGAAAAAACTTTGCTTATTATATAGCCATTAAAGAAAAATTAACAATTCACCACTGAAAATTTACAATTGAAAATTACGCCAAATTTTATTATTAAGACATTAAAGTTTTAAGTTTATAATGTACCAACATTTTAACGAATTTTAATAAACAATGTTGCTCAAAATTTTTCATATTGTTAAAGAACAAAAAATTTAGCTTAACATTGCCACATAACATAAAGGAAACCTAATAACTTTCTATCTAGATTGACTTTATTTAATTTCACGATTTTCAAAAACAAAAGAGAAATAAAATTCTTATAACTATTCTGAAAACCAATTTAATTTGCTGAACAGAACATATATAACTTTTTAAAATTAAATAAATTAAAAATTAATGTTTCCTATCTTTTAATTCGTGAATTTTGTGTAAAATGTATTATTTAGATTTTTAATATTTCAACCAGCACCTTCGCCAATTTTTTTATACCTGTTCATTCGCCAAAATAGCTTAAACCAGAGCATTCGCCAAAAATATAAACACATTTTCGGAATGTTTTATTAGATACTAGCTGACCCAGCTAACTTAATACCAATTTTTTTTCAGTGTTTTTCAATTATTTTTCGTTTTACTATAGTATATTATTAAGCAATTAAAGTTTTAAGTTTATAATGTACCCACATTTTAACGAATTTTAATAAACAATGTTGCTCAAAATTTTTTATATTGTTAAAAAAAAAAATTTAGCCTAATATTGCCACATAACATAAAGGAAACCTAATAACTTTTTATGTAGATTGACTTTATTTAATTTCACGATATTCAAAAACAAAAGAGAAATAAAAATTTTATAACTATTCTGAAAACCAATTTGATTTGCTAAACAGAACATATATAACTTTTTAAAATTAAATAAATTAAAAATTAAAGTTTTCTAACTTTAAATTCGTGAATTTTGTGCAAATGTATTATTTAGATTTTTAATCTTTAAACCAGGACCTTCGCCAATTTTTTTATATATGTCCATTCGCCAAAATAGCTTAAACCAGAGCATTCGCCAAAAATATAAATACATTTTCGGATTGTTTTATTGGATACTAGCTGACCCGGCTAGCTTCATACCGATTTTTTTTTAGTGTTTTTCAATCATTTTTCGTTTTACTATAGTTTATTATTAAGCAATTAAAGTTGTAAGTTTATAATGTACCTACCTACATTTAACGAATTTTAATAAACAATGTTGCTCAAAATTTTTCATATTGTTAAAGAACAAAACATTTAGCTTAACATTGCCACAAAACATAAAGGAAACCTAATAACTTTCTATCCAGATTGACTTTATTTAATTTCACGATTTTCAAAAACAAAAGAGAAATAAATTTTTTATAACTATTCTGAAAACCAATTTGATTTGCTAAACAGACCATTTATAATTTTTTAAAATTAAATAAATTAAAAATTAAAGTTTCCTAACTTTTAATTCGTGAATTTTGTACAAATGTATTATTTCGATTTTTGATCTTTAAACCAGCACCTTCGGCAATTTTTTATACATGTCCATTCGCCAAAATAGCTTAAACCAGAGGATTCGCCAAAAATATAAATACATTTTCGGATTGTTTTATTGGATACTAGCTGACCCGGCTAACTTCATACCGATTTTTTTGCAGTGTTTTTTTGATTATTTTTCGTTTTACTATAGTTTCTTGTTTTTTACCAAATTTTTACCCATTTGTAACAATTTTACTTTTCTTCAATCCTTTTTCTTTTTTATCGATTTTACACATGTTGTTGTTTTTTTTTGTAATTTTTGATATTTTGCCTGTTTTTTCTATTTAATTTTTTTTTCATTTTTCGTTTCTTTTAATTCTATCGTTTTTCCTAGTTTTTACATTATTTTTTTTTAGAATGTTTGTTGCATTTTTTTGTTTTTTCTACATTCTGAACAAAGACAAATCCAAATAAGCTTTAACAAGTGTTTTCTTCTTTACTGGTTTTTACAGTTTTCCTGTTTTTTTTTCACCTAGGTTTCATTTCGTCTTCGCTATATTTATCGTTTTCGTTTTTTCCAATGTTTTACAACTGTCTTAATTTTATTTTGTATTTAAAAAATTTATTCAGGACGAAGACAAATCCAAATAATCTTTTAACTGTATTATTTATAAATCGAAATATATCGCCATCTAGTTTCTCGGCCACCTATATGTCAAATGGAACTTATAGAGCTAAATAATAAATCAGATTGGAAAATTAAATGTTTACTTTTTAAACCTTTACTGAATAATTTAAAATCAAAATTAGCCAAATTTGTCCAGGAGTTTTCGAGTTTTAACGAGAGTAACGAACAGCAATTTATTTTTAAGTTAAAAGTTTACATGCACTATTAAAAAGTAAAATATGATTCCTCTAACTTTCAATAAAAAAAATTGCTTTCGTGTTAATTAAAGTAATAAAAAAATATATGCAGAATACAGAAATATAATTTTCTAACAAATCTTACAGTTAATAATATATGTATCGTTATATTTAAAGTTTTTATAAAAATTTTTACAAATTATTATTAAATTTAATGGAAAAATTTAAAATTTAAACAAATCTGAGCTAAACAAGAAAATATTTAATTATTGAAGTTATACTTCTATTCATGCACTTGATTTGTGTGGGGTTAAATGGGAAAAATCATTACATATGTAATGTTGTGGGTAAGAGAGATGAAATATTTACTACATGTTTAGTCATAACTATAAGTATTTCAAATGCCGTTTTAATATTTAGTACATTGAAAAAAGATAGATATACAAAAAACAGTCTGACCTAATGTTTTGGAATATCATAGTGACGTATTACATTGTGTTTGACAGATTATTTTATAATTCTGTCACGTAAGTAAACATATAAAGTTTAGTATTTTATATTAATAATATTAATAATAATATTCAGTAATGAGTATTGTATTGTAGTCCATACTACCGTCACATGGTTGCATTATATCCTGCACCATGCTTTTGAGGTTGTTGGCTACATTAACAGAGTTTTTAAGAAAAGTCGAAAAGTACCTAACTCGGTAAGTATTCCAAATGGGTTTAATTCATGTACTTGGGGTTTTTGGGGTCGCTGAACACGAATATCATGATGTCGAAAGTCTCCGCGGCACTTGGTGCCTAGAATATTTACCTTTTCTCCTGGTGTTTTATGTAAATCCCATACAAAATTACACTTGGAACTCGGCTGTTTTCTGGGTCGCTGAATACGAATATGATAATGGCGATGGTGTTCGAAACACCTGGTACTTAAGACGGACATCGTCTCCAGGAAATGTTATAAAAATTTGATACAAAATGAGTGTGTACTCGGTACTAGGAGGTTTTTGAGGTCGCTGAACACGAATATCATATAATGATTTTTCTAAATCATTCGCATAAAAATTTATGAATCCGGGCGCGTGCATAGTATAACTTCTGCCGACAGTCCCACTGACTACCACATCCTTTTTTTTATTATTTTAGAGAGAATTATATGTTAAATCAGATTAATCATCTTCATTAGGTACTTTTATTTCATTGACATTGCTTTTATTTTTTCAATTTTCGTTAATTTTAGTTATTTTCCAGGTTTTACAAATTAAACAGGATCATAATTTGCTCGTGGAATAGCCCTACTATAGGGAAACCACGTTAAAAAAAACGCGTTTAGTACATATTTTATTTTGAACAATTTTACTTATTTTCAGCTTGTTGTAAATTTTTGTATCACAAAAATTAAATAGAAAAAAAAAGGCAAAATATCAAAAATTAGGAAATAAACAAAATATGTGTAAAATCGATGAAAGAGAAAAAGAATTGAAAAAAAGTTAAATTGTTACAAATAAGTAAAAATTTGGTAGAAAACAAGAAACTATAGTAAAACGGAAAATAATTAAAAAAAAAACACTGAAAAAAAAATCAGTATGTAGTTAGCCGGGTCAGCTAGTATCCAATAAAACAATCCGAAAATGCATTTATATTTTTGGCGAATGCTCTGGTTTAAGCTATTTTGGCGAATGGACATGTATAAAAAAATTGGCGAAGGTGCTGGTTTAAAGATCAAAAATCGAAATAATACATTTGTACAAAAATCACGAATTAAAAGTTAGGAAACTTTAATTTTAAAAGTTATATATGCTCTGTTTAGCAAATCAAATTGGTTTTCAGAATAGTTATAAAATTTTTATTTCTCTTCTGTTTTTGAAAATCGCGAAATTAAATAAAGTCAATCTACATAGAAAGTTATTAGGTTTCCTTTATGTTTTGTGGCAATGTTAAGCAAAATTTTTTGTATTTTAACAATATGAAAAATTTTGAGCAACATTGTTTATTAAAATTCGTTAAAATGTAGGTAGGGACATTATAAACTTAAAACTTTAATTGCTCAATAATAAACTATGGTAATACGAAAAATAATTGAAAAACACTGAAAAAAAAATCGGTATGAAGTTAGCCGGGTCAGCTAGTATCCAATAAAACAATCCGAAAATGTATATAAATTATTGGCGAATGCTCTGGTTTAAGCTATTCTGGCGAATAGACATGTATAAAAAAATTGACGAAGGTGCTGGTTTAAAGATTAAAAATTTAAATAATACATTTGTACAAAATTCACGAATTAAAAGTTATGAAACTTTAATTTTTAATATATTTAATTTTAAAGAGTTATATATGTTCTGTTTAGCAAATCAAATTAGTTTTCAGAATAGTTATAATCATTTTATTTCTCTTTTGTTTTTGAAAATCGCGAAATTAAATAAAGTCAATGTAGGTACATAGAAAGTTATTAAGTTTCTTTTATGTTATTTGGCAATGTTAAGCTAAATTTTTTGTTTTTTAACAATATGAAAAATTTTGAGCCACATTGTTTATTAAAATTCGTTAAAATGTAATGTCGAATGTCCACATTGACCGGATTATTACCCACTCTATTTATAATACTTTTATGAAAATAAATCATTTGTCGAGAAAAAACGAAATAACTTTTTTTAAATTCTATTTCATGATATATGTATTTTTTTAAATGGTTATATTACCTCCAATTTATTTTACTTAATACAAATATAAACCTATCCTTTCTATATTGATCAATTTATATAAATAACTTTATTTTACCTTTGTTTTTAAAACGTGTTATCTGGTATATTTTCAATAAAAAATATTTATATAACTTGTTATTGTAATGAATATTAAATAATTAAAATAAACTCTAAGCTGTCAAATACAGACGCTAAAAGCCTCATTATAAATAACTTTACATTAATTTGCAAATTGATCAGAAGTATTTTATATACAAATAATTTAAACAAATTAGTACATGTTTAATTTCTTGATTTACATATTAGAGATATTTGAGATTAAGATTAATAAATCTAAATTGTTATGGATAAACTAAGTCATACAAATCTAGTTTTATAGTGCCTGGGCCAGCAATGAAATGGATTTCATAATTATAACCTTTGTAAATCTCATTCTGAGGGATTCCTTTTAACGAGTCTACCATGAAATTTACACCGCCCTATATAGCAGGAAAACTAGAGCCAAAATTTCACCGTCATCCATAATAAGACATTTTGCAACAAATCATTTAATACAGGTATTTCCGTTTCCGCTCAGGAGGACACATTAGTGGATACAAGAAAAGAGTGTGCGTGTAACCTTTACGCGCGATTGAAGTAAAACTTATTTGACGTACGTATCATCGCAAAATAAATTCAAATTCAAAATATGTTTATTAACAAGTAGGTTTCTGATTTTTTTGTTTATTATTATTATTTATTGATGAAAGAGTAAAATATTCTAGAGAATCCGCCATTTTATTCAAGTGACAACTATTTTGTTTTGTAATTTATCTAAAATTCATTAATTTCACTTTCACGTTTTAAAAATTTTTGACAGAAATTAACGGTTAGGTTAGCTAATCAAAAGTTTTGACGTACGTATCGCAAAGAAGTCAGTAGAAACATAAAGAACTGTGTGTGTGAAAATCATGAGAAATCTGATAAGTTCTTCCATTTTTTAAATGTTAACTGTCAATCAATTTCTAACAAAACTAATAGAATAAACCTTATCTTAAAGCAATATGGACCAGACATATTATGTCTATCCGAAACATGGTCCAATAATGACAATATCGGCTACATACGATTTAATAATTACTCTGTTACTGTTACTTCAATAGAACTTATAAATCACATAGCAGTGTACTAATTTTGACAAAATCTTCCATACAAATTATGAAACACGATTTTTTGACTAATGTATCACTTGAAGTAGATATTGAAATCTCCAGTATCTCTTTTAAAATACTTCAAACCACCTGTTGTATATTAAATATTAATAGATCCCATCTGGAAATTTCAATACATTTATAGATAGACTTTATAGTGCATTAATTTTCTGTACAAATAACTTTATATCTTTTATTCTTTGTGAAGATTTCAACATTAATTTTTTTAAACGATTCACAAGAAAATAAAATGTATGCATATAGAGTACTCACTCATTTTCATTCAATATTTTTTTATCATTTGCTTCATTTTAAATCCACTTTGTTTATTCATATTTAAAACAAACACTTTATACACAAATTTTAGGCGTACAACTATTCACCAACAATGTATTTTGGTTGACAACCTGTTAATTTGACAGGTCAGCAAAATATGTATATTATGTTGCCTATATTTACAATTACAGATTTAACTTTTATTTAAAATGGTAGGCGGAATCGTGTTAGGTTTTTTGTATCAGGTTTTTTGCGTTACATTAGAATATGACGTCACGTCCGTTGGAATTAATAAGTTACCACTAGTCGCGCCTAAAGAAGTTTTACTTCAAAAAAGTAAATAACAAGGGCAAAGAGAGCCAAAATTAAAAAAAAATCGTCATCGATAATATGTCCGTTATTTCTAGAATGAAATATCCACCACCACGTAATATTGGACCCTTGACCAGTCAAAATCCGAAATTGCGGACAGCTAGTTGGATACAATGGAGGTGGCGGACAATAGTGGACAGCTGCGTGGATCCAGGGAGCAGTAAACCGGGGTCAAATGAATCACTTACTTAAAGCATTTATCTCGATAGTCGTCGATCGATTAATTGTATAAAAGATTTATTGATAATATTTCTAATTAATTGTATTAATAATTACTTTTCTATATATTTGAGAATTTCGTAAATCGGTGCTTTTATCCTAATGACTTCTCAATCAAATTTAACTTATAAAGTCCCTTCTTTTTATATAACCATTTTATTTAAATAATGTTTTTTTGCCCAAATTTTGGCCCCCTTTACCCTTGTCCGCCATCATCTTTGTATCTACCTAGCTGTTGGCCATTTTAGATTTAGGCTTCTCAAAGGTCCAAAATTACGTGGTAGAAATGGCGGACATATTATCGATGACGATGTTTGGCTAGAATTTTGCCCTTTTTTACCCTTGTCCGACACCTCCTTTTTTTTCCACTCAGGAGTACACCCGTCGGCATTTCGAATTGTCGTATTAACACCTTCGACTGGGAAAATTTTCTTCCATCGTTCACGACAATTTTTCGAAAAATTGGCGTAAAATTTTAAGGAACGGAGAGCGTACTTTTTTTTTAAAAAGTGTTATTTTTTATATTTATAAGTTTGTTATTTTCCTGCAGTAATTGAAATTCTTTCAGTTTCTTTTTGTTTGTTTTTTCGTGTCCAAAATTACGTGCAATATACTATACTATAGTTTAATAAAGTCGCTGATTTTCTGTTTTTGGTTTTTATAGATTTTAAACATTGTGTTTGATTTCTGGAGCACCGCGCGAGGTGTCCTTTTTTTATTTTAGTGATGGATTTTAAAATATTTCTCATGAGTTTTTATTTATTATTAGGCTAACATAAAGATTTGATAACGAAAGCACTGCACTACTGGGTAAGAACGTAAAAACTCATTTTCGTTAAAAAAAATTCGATTAAAATTTAATACTTTTTTAAAGTAAAACTTCTTTAGGCGCGACTAGGGGTAACTCAGTAATTCTAACGGACGTGACCTCATATTCTAACGTAACGCAAAAAACCTGATACAAAAAACCTAACACGATGCCGCCTACTATATTTATATTGTAAATAAAATTTAAATCTGTAATTGTATATTATGGTAGGCAAATTGACAGCTTGTCAACCAAAATACATTGTTGGTGAATAGTTTTACGCCTAAAATTTGTGTATAAAGTGTTTGTTTCAAATATGAATAAACAAAGTGGATTTATTAATAAAGACAGTGATAAAAAAATATTGAATGAAAATGAGTGATTACTCTATATGCATACATTTTATTTTCCTGTGAATCGTTTAAAAAATCAATGTTGAAATCTCCACAAAGAATAAAAGATATAAAGTTATTTGTACAGAAAATTAATGCACTATAAAGTCTATCTATAAATGTATTGAAATTTCCAGATGGGGACCTATAAATATTTAATATACAACAGGTGGTTTGAAGTATTTTAAAAGAGATACTGGAGATTTTAATATCTACTTCAAGTGATAAATTAGTCAAAAAATCGTGTTTCTTAATTTCTATGAAAGATTTTGTCAAAATTAGTACACCGCCATGTGATTTATTAGTTCTATTGAAGTAACAGTAACAGAGTAATTATTAAATCGTATGTAGCCGATATTGTCATTATTGGACCATGTTTCGGATAGACATAATATGTCTGGTTCATATTGCTTTAAGATTAGGTCTATTCTATTAGTTTTGTTAGAAATTGATTGGCAGTTAACATTTAAAATACAGAAGAAATTATCAGATTTCTCATGATTTTCACATACACAGTTCTTTATGTTTCTACTGACTTCCTTGCGATACATTTTGCGATACGTACGTCAAAACTTTTGATTAGCTAACCTAACCGTTAATTTCCATCAAAATTTTTTAAAACGTGAAAGTGAAATTAATGAATTTTAGAAAAAATAACAAAACCAAATAGTTGTCACTCGAATAAAATGGCGGATTCTCAAGAATATTTTACTCTTTCATAAGTAAATAATAATGATAAACGAAAAAATCAAAAACCTGTAGCTACTTGTTAATAAACATATTTTGAATTTGAATTTATTTTGCGATGATACGTACGTCAAATAAGTTTTACTTCAATCGCGCGTAAAGGTTACAAGAACACTCTTTTTTTATAAATATTACATACACCAGACCAACATATAACAGTTTAGAAATCTAGTGCATATTAATGCGTATTCGAAAAAAAAATATTTTTTTTACAAAAAATACAAATATTATGTTTATTATATAACAAGTTAATCGATAACAGCGTAACAAAATCTAATCAGAAACCTAACAAAATCCTTGCAAACCATATTTGATGTTATGATATAACTAGAAATTAATTCGAAAATAACTCGATTTCCAATTAAATTTTCCGATACCTAGGATTACTGAGTAAAAAATTACACCACAAATTCTAATTTAAGATTTCAAGATCAGCAAAGGGTAACTATCGCTTAAAGGGAATCGGGAAACAGATAATTAAAATTTTGGGTTCTTTAGGTATTTAGGTACCTGCCACACAATTAAATCACATAATACACAGACTTTCGAAGGTTGACAGTTGATAAAGCTCATCTTGTTTAAACTATATCTCTCAAATTAAATATCATTAATAATGTAACTCTTTTCAAAAACATAGATGAATATTGCATTCAACAATACGTGCAACTAATAAACTTGTTTTAAAAAATGGGTATACAGTTGATGATAAGTAGGTACCGCGCCATAATCGTCCTCTCAGGAGGTTTATTCAGAATGTGATTAATAAATTTAAGTCCACTGGTTTATTAAACGCTCGACCAACACCCTTAGGTCAACGAAAGGCAAAATCTGACAAAAATATTGCCGCTGTCTGTAAGAGTGTGCAGGAGAATGTGAGGCAGTCGAATCTACGTCGCTCACAAGAACTCGGCTTTTCGAGGATCACAACTTGGCGAATTTTGCTTTGTGAAATGAGCCTTCACCCTTCACCCGTACAAACTTCTACTCACTCAGGAACTAAAGGTAAACACCATAGACAACGACGTATATTCAATGAATGGTTTCTGAAGCAGTTGGCAACTCTTCCTAATTTTTATTAAAAATCATCTTTAAGCGATTGGGCTCATTTTAATGAGAAAACAAACAAACAAAGTTTTTGAATTTATCACAACCCAACCCCACATGAGATCCAAGAGCGTTCAGAGAATCCCGAAAAAGTTACCATTTGGTGTGGATTTTGGACTGACTGCGTCATCGGTCCATATTTCTTTAAGAATGAGGTTTGACCAGACCATCACATGTGGTTCCAATAGGACGGCAGTACGAGCCACACAGCACATCTCACATTGAATATCTCGCACGAGCGTTTTGGGGATATAGTTATGTCACGTAGAAATGTAATCTAAAGATCGTGCAATTTAATATTTTTTATGATTCACGTTCACAAAGTTTCTATTTCGTCACTAAAAACAGTATCGAAATAGATTCATTGTAACACTGTTTTTGGTAACTTTTTGTTTTACAGAATTGGTTGCACTGCACTGATTATCAACGAAAGATGAAAGAGTTCAGGTAGTAAATCAAGAATTATGTTGTATTAACTACATTATCAGCGATATTGCGAAATTCAGAATATTTTATTCAAATTTGACAAACATTCAAATCATGGAGACTAGACAAGGAGTACGCACTCGACCGGGGGAATTGCCAAAATCTGTCCACGATATCGTACATATTAGGTTTACTGTTTTCACCACTAGCGTCGCTAGTTTTCCTTTTGTACCGGTATGAATATAGACAATTAAATAATCGTGAATTAAGAAATTGGTTTTTATTATTTGTATCTTAAAGATCTAACTATTTTTTTCATAGTGTAAATAAATTAATAATGAAATAATTAAAAATTATTTATTTTATTTCAAACTACGTCCTGATTGGTTGCCGTTTTGGTACAAATGGAACACCAGCGCCCTCTTATTTTAGTAGCCCTATTTGCATACATGGAGTTCGTACTCCTTGTCTAGTCTCCATGATTCAAATTTAAAATCATTAAAACTGTCAAGTGTCAAAAGTGTCAAGATCGCCAACATAAATAAATATTTCGAAAAACTTTCATTTTATTTATTTTTTTATACTTTTAAAAGTTCATTATAAAAAATAGTATGTAAAACTCGAATTACAATGACGGTTTGTAGTACTCGTTCTTTGCGAAACTCACCGCTTCGCGGTTCGTTTCACATACTTCACTCGTACTACGAAACCTGTCATTGTAACACTTGTATTACAATATACTATAGTTCGGGAGTCCAGACGGTTTTCGTAGCCGTTAAAGGGACAAGGGTCCACCAAAGTTTTTTCTCTGTATTTTGACACCCTGATTAAGGAAAAGATCTTCCAATGTATTTTTTAAATGTTTAACAATTTTTAACCTGATGACAAAACGCATAAAAAGATTTTTTCTTTAAAATCATTCAAGGAACGGTAATATTTTTTGTTTTGCAAAAAAGCAGTTTTTTTATTAGTCAAAAATTATTTGTTAAAAAAATGTGAGTCGGTACGCCTTTCAGATGTAAAACATCGACATTATTTTATAAAAGTATATGCAGTATTCAATAAAAAAAAGAGTGTGCGTGTAACCTTTACGCGCGATTAAAGTAAACATTGAAAAATTTAAAATCTTGGAAAATTTTGAAAATTCTGAAAATTTTGAAAAAACATTTATTTTTGTAGAATAGATAGTAGGCGAAGTCGTGTTAGGTTTTTGCGTCACTGTCGCCACGCCAGAAATCTGATTTACGTGCGGCTATAGATGTTTCACATCAATAACAAATTTCCTAACCATTTCTCGGGAATCCACTCTAGATATTATTTGTAATCAGGGGTCAAATTAGATAGAAAAAACTTTCGTGGAGCCTTGTCTCTTTAACGGCTCCGAAAACCATTTGGGCCCCCGTACTAATTATATATGTAATTTAATTTCGCGACATTTAAATGTCATAATATTAATATCGGTATCTCCTGAATCCTTGCGCAGCCAGCGGCAAAAAATAGAACTATGATCTGGGTTGATTATTGTGACCAGAATTGTTATGGAAAAGCCTATACCGTGTAGATTCCTGGTATCTATACTTCGTGGTATTCTCATAAGCCACATACGAAAAACACAATTCATGTCATCGTTTAAATTTAACGTCATTGTTGCGTCATGGAAAATTCGACATTTAGGATGCGCTTTACCCAGAAAAGCCGTGGCTTATATTTAAACAATATTCCACTCCACACATAATCGTATCAATAGGTCTTTAAAATAAATAAGAAAATTTCATGATATCTTACACGCACTTTGTATTAGTTTTTTAAATTATAAAATAGGAAGCGTTTAATATATCCTTTACAAAAAAACAAATTAACATCTTTTAACTAAAATACAGAATGGGTAACAAAAGAATTAATATATTGTGTTACGAACAATTATTGCCGAATCTGGACTTGCTCTATAGAAAAAACTCTACTGGTTCTTCCAAATAAGCCGCTATAAACTTTTCGACCAAAAAATCAAATGTTTGACAATCACGAAAAATATGTTTTGTTATAAGTTAGTAGTGGAAGATTTTAGAAAACATATCAATTCACTTATCTGGCCAAAAACATATAAAGTATCCAAGCATCTAAGCATCCTTACAAGACATAGTCCGGTCTAATCTGTCTCAAAAATATCAAAACTAAAATCTACAAAACTTGTATCATACTAATCATGACGTATAGCATAAAGTATTTGGATATTAAAGTGAAATGCAAAATACAAGATATTGTAAGATAAATAGATAAATAGATAATTATCCATTGGGTTGGCTTGTATCCCTGTGGCGTTTACAAATCTATACTTGATCCGTTCAAAAGATGGAATTCAAGGACGCGTGATCAGTGACTGGCCGGCGTAATCGTACAATGCCACGCTTTCTAAACTAAAATAACTGAGGACAGTTTACACTGTACTCATACCAGAGATAATATAAACTGTAGGCATCGAGGGTGGGTACTTTTTTGTTGAGTGGTGTAAATCGAACTTTTGACGTTGGTTGGGGAGAATAATATTTAAAGAGTGCGTGCCGTTCACGTGATCATTCCATCTTTTGAACGGCTGGACTATAGTGTGATCACCCATCATTTCTAATATAGGATTAAAGCACCTTGTCTAGACCTGTTCTCTTGAGAAGACTTAATAGCCTCTACAGTGGTCTCTCCAGATAACTTGGAGCAGTCGGTTTCTCCTTTCCCAATACTAAATACTGCGTCCTTGCAAGACCTTCACATTAACATATGACATAAAATGCGGTTTCTTTCTCCTCTTGGCAGTATCGACAGATGTCTTCATCTGCCAAGTTCAGCTGACTTATGTGTTTTCTGGCCGATAATGTCCTCTTAATGTGTTAAATAAATAAATATTTAAAATTTTTATTATCCCTAGATTTTGTGCGTGTATGTATTTTAAGCTGTAATTTAAACATAAAAAAACAAAGTTAAAAACAAAATATATAATAAAATTTCTTTTGTTACAGATATGTTATGCTATTTGTCACATGATGGGAATGTCATCAGCTTGTTCCAATCCAGTCCTGTACGGTTGCTTAAATGAAAACTTTTGGAAAGAATTCAAGGACATTCTCTGTCTAGAATCAAGTAACGACAGTTCCGGTCAGTTAAAAAAAACTTCGTTCAAAAAAAGCTCACAAAGAATACAAAATAAATCAAAACCTGATCTGGTAACCGGAGCTATCGATTACCAACTATGTAATACAGTTAGTACAGATATGACTGTTCTAACTAAGTGCTAGCAGTTAAAGACATTGCAAATTAATACTGATAGTGCATTGAATCTGAAAAAGAATGATAATGAAATTTTGTAAAAGCTGTGATGTGCTACGTGATTGAATAATTTAGTAATTTATGTAGATGCACGATAAAATATGAACAATTAGTACAGTGTAAATCAATCGATTATAAAAGGTTACAAATAGTTGCATAACGAGAAGTATTTGACATACCTTCGTATTTTTGTGCTAGCATTATTTTTGGTCATCGGACAAAACGCATTGATTAAAAAACTGGTTTCCAGCAGTGTTTTCGTTTACCCTGAAAGTCAATCATGAAATTAAAAACTGATTCAGACTTTAATATATTCACGTGGACATTGGTTTTATTAAAGTATCTGAATGTGAGTAATTATTTGCATAGATTTTATAGTTATGAGTCGTGCTGTTATCTTTAAATTTCTGTGATACTATGCAAATGTTTATTTTATACGTAAATAAATAAAAACATTGACCATTTAACTAAGAAGAAACAACTACTTCCCTGGCTATGTGCCTCGTCGGATATTGAATTACACTTCAAAGTCAAATGGGGTTGGCATATCTAACAGATAAATTAAACGAACCATTTTAGTTTTCCAGTTAGAAGGGACAACATAACTTGTAGACCGGTTTCGACCTATTGGGTCTTGTCAGTACAAGGTATATGTTATCCGTCAGCGAGCATAAGGCATAATCGCTGACTGAAGATTTGACTAAAATCACGAAGTGTAATTCAATATCCGTCGAGGCACATATCCAGGGAAGTAGTTGTTTCTTTATAGTTAAATGGTCAATGTTTTTGAAAATATTTTACAACACTAGTAAAGCGATAGAATAACTAATATTCTGCATTTTGCAACATTTGTTCATTAATAACTCGCTTTATTAAGTAAGACACTATTACAGTTTTCTGTAATAATACTTTAATAGTATCAGACCAGGGTCTTGTTGTTAAATCGAATTTTGGTTTGCAATTAGATGTGAAGATGTCACTACTATCACGGCGTTTACACTTTCGTTACTGAAAGTAATATATCGTTCGTGATTTTAGCCATATCTTCAGTCAGCGATTATGCCTTAAGCTCGCTGACGGATAACATATACCTTGTACTGACAAGACCCAATAGGTCGAAACCAGTCTACAAGTTATGTTGTCTCTTCTAACTGCAAACTAAAATGGTTGGTTTAAATTAGCTGTTAGATATGCCAACCCCATTTGACTTTGAAGTGTAGTTCAATATCCGTCGAGGCACATAGCCAGGGAAGTAGTTATTTCTTCTTAGTTAAATGGTAAATGTTTTTGAAAATATTTTTCAAAACTAGTAAAGCGATAGAATAACTAATATTCTGCATTTTGCAACATTTGTTCATAACTAATAATGTTATATGATACCTATTTTATAAAAGGCCATAGACTCATAGATATAAACTTGTATGTAACAACTGATGACTATTTAAAGAAATTTAAGGTTTAGCAGAGTATAGAAAATCATTCAGATTTTCGAGTATTTTCTTGCTATTTTTGCTGTACATGTAAAGTTTTGTTTTCTTAAAACGTGAAAATATATATTTTCACCATGACGGCCTCCACGTTACCTTATTAAAATAAAAATTGACTACAAATAGACATATTAATTAACTAGTTGTACTCGCAACGTCGTTCGCGTGGCGTGTGATTGTTGTATAAAAATTTCTTACCCCACCCCATTTAAGGAATGAGAGATAAATTTTTATCCATCAGATGTTAAGTTAAAAGAAGACAAATACATCTGTGAAAACCGCATTCGAATCGGATCAGTAGCTTTTATGTGATGCGCGCACAAACATACAGAGAGACAGACAAAAAAATCTAACCACATTGTTGGGTTCTATTTCGATGTACACGCGACGTCGTTCGCGTGGCGTGTTGATTTTGGTATAAAAATTTCATTCCTCACCCCGTTAAAGGGGTGGGGGGAGAAAGTTTTATACACCAGATGTTAAGTTGAAAGAAGACAAATACCTACGTCTTTGAAAACCGCATTCAAATAGGATTAGTAGTTTTCATGTGATGCGTGCACAAACATATACATTTCTACAGTTTTATTATATGTATAGATAACATCGACGCCTACATCTTTTAATTAAATTTAATAATATCTAAATACAAAATAACTGAAATAAATAAAACAACAGTATCTTCTTTAGTCACGCTTTGTTATTTTATATTATATTTGAATATTTCTTTTCAGGAGTAAATTGACACCAACATTATATCTTTGTATATTAAACCTCCTGGTATATTTTGATGGCAACACAACACCTCAGATTAAATTACTCCTGTCCACAGCTATCCGGAAAGTAGGTATGCCTGCAATTGCCCAGAAAACTCAAACTGTCAGTCCAAGTATTTATTACTGTCTAGTTGTTTGTTGACAAGTAACTTTTATTGGGAAATTTATTGTTAAAACTTTTACCTTTTAGTTGTAACCAACAAACAAATTGAATTAGAAAAATGGGATAAGTTCCAAAACTTTAGTCTAGTCTAAATTATGGTGAATGCGCCACTTCACACAAAGGTGCTCCCGCCATAATTTACAATGTATTTACTGTGTATTAAAATAATTGTTTATAATCGATTGATATCGTAATTAATTTACTATTTTAGACTGCAAAGCCAGTTTTAATATTTATTTAATGTGTATATAAATCCTTAAATGCGTTATATTAAACAGAATGTTGGCATTCAGGAGCCCATTTGCCAATATTTTGACTTAATATAAGTAGTTATCTTAAGTGTATATATTTCTAATACTTTCTCACTTCTATTATAAATTTGCAATATTCTTTGTAAATGTTGTAATTAGTTGTACTGGTTAATTATTTTAAATAAAAATGGAGTTTTATTACAACAAAAACATTTATTTCAATTCCTACATACAGAATATCTAGATAGATAGATAGATAGATATGCATTAGGTAGGCTGTTAGCCTGTATCACTGCGATCTTTACAGATCTTTTGTAAACATCCATCATCTTTAGAACATGAGCACCTTGTCTTAACGAGACTTAATAGCCTTTACAGTGGCCTGTCCACGTAACTTAAAGTAGCCGGTTTCTCCTCTCTCAATACTAGATAGTGCACCTTGCAAAGCATTTACATTGGTATAAGACATTTAATGCGGTTTCCTCCTCTTCTTGGCAGTATTGACAAATGTCTTCATCTGCCAAGTTCGGCTGACTCAGGTGGTTTCTAAACCGACAATGTCCTGTAAAGAGGCTGACAAGCATTCTGACATCGTTTCGCCTTTGTGATAACAGCTATTCAGTAAATTTCGACGAATGTCTAAAAACGTACAATATACGATATAACTTTGATTAAACCATATTTAAAAATGCTAACTAGCCGCCTAGGTATCTGTGGCCAAATGGTTAATGGCGCTACTGGCTAAAGGTAGAGAGATTACAGGTTTAACTTCTGCCGTGATATTTTGTTTTATTTATTCCTTAATTTTAATTCTTATTTTACTATGTTTTAAATTTATTAAATCAAATTAACTTTTTATTTCCAAATTATAAAATTAATTGCTTCTTTTAAAGCTGGTTTCCTGATTTTGCTACACATTTTTAAATTCGTTAATTTTATTTGTCAAAGTAACGTTAAAAGTCTTTTTTTATGAAAGTATAAGAGATTCGCCGATCCTGGCTTTTTGTATCAAACCGAACCGAGTCTTTATATATCCATTAACGAAAAAATTCAAAAGGAATAAAACACGCGAGTATAGTGCGTATACGACCACTCGAGTGCTTCTAAGGGCTAAATAACGCATCACAGACACCGCCCTATATAGTTGAGACGATGGATTTTTACCCGTGCGTCACCAATTAAAGCATATGAAATAAGTCGAAAAATAAATATGCAACGTCACAAATAGTGACTACTTCTCCGAGCCATGAATATATTAAGTAATTTATATTTATTTAATATATATTTATTGATTTAAACTTATAGTTAGTAGTTAAATCAAAGCATTAAACTCTACAACGACTTGTAGTTTTACGTAAACATTTGATTCTACATGTAGTAAATAATTAATTAAATTATATACTTAATTTATATAGTTTGAACTGGAAGCTAATAAGCCTTATAAAAAATACAAACGTATAAACTTAAATAAAGGCAAAAAAGAACAACTCAATAATAATCTGTCCTTTAAATAAACAAGTTAAAGTGGTGTCGTGGGACACCAGGTCGGAACTAAGTTCCTTCGGCTAATGTAGAATCAACACATAACACTACTCGCTTCTCGCTTGTGTATACGACTGTAGCACCTGCGCACGTCTCATTTAACGGTCAATATATCAAAATCAGTGAAATCTTGGCGTTAAGACAGAAGCTTCTTTAAAATTCAAGGTGAGCTTTAAAGAGGAATGTATACATTTATTTTTTCTCACCTTTCCTAACTACTTTCAACTACCAAGATTTTGAAAAATTATATCTCATATTACTTTAACAAAAAAAGGTAAATGTTAAGAGATGTATACAAAAAAAAACTGCATCGGCTGGGAATCGAACCCAGCTCATTTAACGGTTTTTCGTTACGGTTTTTTACTATTACATTTTTTTCAGTTCGGTCACGCAGCAAAATCCCTATCTCATCCAAGCCTGCCGTAAGGAACTTAGTTCCAATAATTGAATGTGTTAAGTATTTCATATTTGTTTTAACTTCAAGAAAAAAGATTGCTGTTATAAAAAGGGGGTGTTTTAATGATGCACCGGTAAAGATCCATCTTCCCAACTTTTAAACAGAAGCGTTGTTCTGGTGCAAATTTCATGACTTGTTATTTTTACTGTTTCTTACGAATTAATTTTTGCAGTAGAGCCAACGTTTGGCTTACAGCTTAACATTTTAAATTTTATTCAGTTATCACGATGCCAATATTGTAGTCAAAAAATTTAGTCGGGTTTGATTACAATTTTCTTTAGATCAACGCAAAAATCAGATTAAAAAAGACGAAAAAATAGGTAAAATAGACAAAATTTTTTTAAGTAAGATAAAAATGTTGGTAAGCACAAACAAGTTTTTTTACAGTAAAATAATTTGTTTTATTGAACTTAACGAAATTTTTAATTAAGCCAAGTAAAAATTTCAATTTGTCAAGACTCTAGACGAAAATTTTGGTTGAACCAGAGAAAAATTTAATTAAACTGGAAAAGATTTTAACAGACTAATATTTTTTTTGGATCGGATAATATTTTGGTTGTGCCAGACAAAAAATCTGATTAGGAGTTGTTTGCTCTTTTATATTATTTTTTTAGACACTACTTTTACTTTTATTTTTTGAGATCAATTTTGAATTAACAATTCTCGTTGGCTTCATCCAAAAATTTTTGCGTAACAAATACTTTTTATCTCTCTTAGATGATCTGTGTAACGTACAATATGCAATCCTGCAATGCACAAAAAATCATTTAAAGACAGATCAACATATGCAGAGATAGTCAGACAATTATCAGGGCTTTGAAAAATCCTAAAATAGTCTCCAGGCTAGTATACGAATGCCAAGTAGAAATCGATATCCTGTTAACACATAACAGTCTCAAACTAGTTTGGGTGCCAGGACATAGAGGAATGCAAGGTAACAAACAGGCAGATAAACATGCAAAAAAATCAGCTAGCATATTTTACGGTCCAGAATCAGTTCAGTGGTACCAAATTCTATGATCCGAAGCAGAATAAAAACATGAATTCGTAAACAAACAACTACGATCTATCGGATCGTTTTATATAAAGAATAAATTTACCAGACTATTGTTTTCGTGCCTTTATCATGGAGCATTACTTAGTTTAATAGTTGTAGTTCAAAAATGTGCTGTGAGCGGTGTTACAATAAAATTATCGACTCTTCCTCGCTGCGATAAGTAATTCTAGGCTCATTATTAATGGATAGGCCACAAGATCTTGTTTTGGTTTATTTTTCTTCGAAATATAAGTAAGTCAATTTTAATTATGTTTCTTTTGATTTATTTTTATTTTTGCAAGTGTCTAAAAATTATGTTTTGTTATTAATACTAAAAAAATTGGTTAGATTCATTTTAGCCAAACATTAGTTTTCTTTTAATTGTCACCGAAGTCAGGGCCGGTTTTTAAACGTACATTAAGAATTAATGTAGTCTAAAAAAAAAAAGAAAAATCCAATTTGGCTAGAAACTGATTCTACTTGATTTTAAATTTGTCAATAGATCGATTTCTGATGATTCAGTTCTATTTAGGGTTTATTTAAATTTATTTGAAGAGGCCCACCGGGGTATTATACTATTAACGATATTGGATAAGTTCCAGCCATTTTGTATAGAAAAAGAGAAAGAATATTTACCTCAAATTTCGTCTCGACTTTTGGAAAATGGAAAAAAAATCATTTCTGTACAATCGACACCAATCCATCTGAGTCAATTCGAGGGTTTTCGAAGATTAGAGAATAACTAATTCTTTAAAATTACATAATAAATCCTCTTTGAAAACATATTCAGTTTTCAATATTTTTATTTATTTACATATTTAATAGTTCTTAGGAAATATTAAACTTGTAATAAATCATTTAAAACAGGTGTTTGCGTATAATTTCTTTAGTTTGTACTTTAGCACCCTTAATTACCTACATGTTTGGAGGAGACTGGTATAACTTTTAAAAAGTAATCCACCACTTAGTGTGCTAGCTAAGGGACGTTTTTAGGACGTTTTAGCGTTACAACTGTAATGGTTATTTGTGACACAAGGACGGAAAATAATATTTTGCAAGAGCGAGTAAAGTTGTGTAGCACCGAGGCGAAACAATACGAACACTTTCAAAACATTTTTCAGACGTGTTAGGCCGATCGCATACTTACAAGACATATGTTTGCAACATGTCTGCGACATGTCGCTTCAACACAGTTGAGCACCAATGTAGGAAACAAAACTCCGTAGTTCGCACATCAGTCTACATTATGTCGTCTGATTATGATGTAGCAATATTATCGGTTCTAATATTGCGAAGGCGAAAGAAGAAAAATACTCGAAAATATTGGGTTCATCCATATAGTAAAGCTAATCTTCATCGCAGTATATTTATTTTCAACGATTTGCACAAATTTTACATTAAATGTTGGATTATCTTCCATTATTGAACCATATACCTGCATTCGAAAGCAGCTGTCGGACACAAATGACGCTTGAAATTGGAGCAAGCAATGTCGTATAAAAGTTGTTTTCGACAAGTCTTATCCTGTCCGCGGCGTTTCTGTTTGGCTTATGACTCGCAATAAGAATCGCTGTGTTGGTAATGAAACGACATGTCTGCGACATGTTGCAGACATGTTGCGGACACATGTCTTGTAAGTATGCGATCGGCCTAACACACACTATTTTTTGGTCCGACCAATTTTTAACATTTTCAAAAGTTCAAAAACTTTTTACTTTGTGACATAGAAGATAAGATAATTAGTAATAAGGAATAATTTTCTGATAATCCATTTCAAGATCTTCAATTTTCATACATACCAAATCTGTGCTAATAAGCAGCACAGTAAAAATTGTTGTGTTGAAAATATTAACATTAATATCTAATAATTTTATATAAAAATATCAGTGACAATAAACTATTAGGCTAAGTTTAGATGCAACGTGCGTTAACGTACGTCAACGTACGTTCAAATTACGATGAGTTCAAATGACAATCGAACGTGCTGTGCGGTTGGTCGGATTCACTCGAGCCTGGAAGATGGACGTAAAAGAACCAATTATTTGGTGGTTATATTATAAGAAAAATAAAAATACCAGAAAACGAAGATATTGGGTTCACCCAGTTTTGCAAAACAGACTGTCAAAAAGTTTATTTGCAATATTATACCCTATGAGCAAAAATAAAATCGAGATATGTATTTTTATAATCGAATGATAAGTAGTTGTAAATGGACATAAATGTCAAATTTAAAATAAAAGTTGTGAGAGAAATTAAATGTAATTGCTTACCTTCAGAAAAAGTTAGGGATACGCTGTTTTTAAATAAATTTAATTAAAATTTGTATTATTCATTATGTATTTGTCATGACTCATAGCGCCATCTCTTTAGCTAATCTAAAAGGTGTATTGCCAGCCTACGTCAGAAAATGTCATTTTCCGGATTATTTTGAAGTAAATAATAGTATTATTTCTGGACGGAGGACCAAAAACACATTTCTTGTCAAGTACATAACAGAAGGTGTATTGAAGAACTGAAACACTGCGCAAAACCAGCAGGAATTACCTACACATCATTACAGAAATATTTAGGAGACATACATCGGTCAAGGGACACCTGCAGATTGTGTTGTTGTTTAATCGAAAGCTAAGCTGCAGATTATGCGACAGAAAACCTAACACAGTTAAATACATATGTATTATTACCAGACATTGGATTGCAGGAGAGAGTAAATTTTTTTACAGTATAATTTTTTGTTTTGGTAAATATAATTTTTATTTTTCACCAGGAGTGTTTTTAAATTATTTAATAATCTATGTTAAATTAAACATTAAAAAATCTTTTATTTAATACCAAATAACCTATGACAATTTTAGATTCCTGGAAGAAAATTTAGATTGTTATAAAAAATACCTTAAATAAAAAAACTAGTGTGGCAGTCAGTGGGACTGCCAAAAGAAGTTATGCACGCGCATGGATTCATAAATTTGTATGCGAATGATTTAGCAAACTCATTATATGATATTCGTGGTAAGCGACCCCAAAAACCTCCTAGTACTGTGTGCACACTCTTTTTGTATCGAATTTGCATAAAATTCCTGGAGACGAGGTCCGTCTTGCACCAGGTGTTTCGAACACCATCGCCATTATTATAATCGTATTAAGCGACTTAAAAAACCACCGAATACCATGTGACGGTATTTTAGACTACATTACAATACTCATTACTGAAAATTATTATTAATAATATTAATATAAAATACTAAACTTAATATGTTAACTTACGTGACAGAATTATAAAATAATCTGTCAAATAATCATGTGGTATGATATTCATACATTAGTTCAGACTGTTTTTTGTATATCTATCCCTTTTCAATGTACTAAATGTTAAAACCGTATTCAAAGGACGTATAGTTATGACTAATAACATGTGATAAATATTTCATCTTTGTTTTTACCGACCAATATACCTTATAAGTGTGTCTGTCACTCTCTTACTCACACCATTACATATGTAATGATTTTTCCCATTTAAATGTACACAAATCTTTTCCACCGAATGCATGAATAGAAGTATAACTTCAATAATACAAAAAAATTCAATAAATGGATATAATACCTACTCATTGTTCTATTCATTAATCTTGATATTTTAAATTTTTTAATGGTCTATCATATCTATAATTTGTACGTTAATAGAAACTGAAACGATATTAATTACATCAAGGCAGTTGTTTATATTCATACCTATAACAAACAGACTACAAGCGTTACATCCTTTGTACATTTGAACTATGCTGGTTTATTCAATTCAAATCAATATATCTATGGATGACAGACAAATCAGACACACATGATTTAACAACAAACAACTAAATTTACCTATATGAAACCAGATAAGGCTTTTTGTTGTAAACAAAGATGTGTTGTTTTAGATCAGTTTTTAATTCTTTGCAAACTATTATACAAAAAGTTCCAACTGCTTATTTACACAATAATCAAAGTGGTTATCTCTTCTATTTTATAATCTTTTGTAAGTTGGTTTTCACACACCAAGTGAGTTTTGTGAAAATCCTCCTAGATAGGGCTAATTCAGATTAGTTAATGTTCACCTTTTATCTAAAAGTCTAAAGATGAATTTATACTAATAAAAATACGTCTTTGAATTCTATAATTTTTTCCTTCAATTATCCAGTACTTCTGGAATAAAGTGCCAGTAGTTATTCAATGATCATACGAGCCCTCTACTTCTTCCGCTAGATGTCGCTACCGGTGGCGCTGTTAGTTGACATCTTTGCTAAATGGTTCAAAACTTGGCTAAAACGCGGCAAATTTAAATTTGTAAATATTGCCACTGGACAGTCAACTGTCAATAGTTTTTAAACATAACCTAACTTTTTCAAACGCAACTATCAGTAGTACTGGAGCCTTGGTGCTTTGTCAATTCTTCTTTAAGACCGTTAACGGTTGACCCAAGCAGCCATGCTTCTTAAAGGTCTTTGACATTTGGTTATTAGTTACTTGCCGTGAGCATAGTTTCTGAATCAAGGAAAATTTCTTTCTCCACGACCATTAATGAATGTAATAATAGAAAGTGTTCATTCTCACTCTTGAGATAGAATATTCATTCTGAAACACTTGCTTTTTATGTGTTTTGCATGTATTTCCATTCTATAACTAGTGACGGAATAACATTCTGTAATTGCTCAACAAAAAACATAGATTGCCCTGCGAATTTCAAAACTGTCACTCAGTTTGTCAGTGCGACGTTCTAATTGTTTTGCTACATATTTCAATTTAAATAAACAGAATTATTACATGGTCGTGCAGAAAATACAGTCTGTTACACGGTTACAGAATATACTATTCTTGCTTTTGTATAATTTTTATAAATAAAGTTATTAGATTAATTCATTAATTTGTCATACAAAAAACTTTATAATCAAATTGCGAAAAAGTGTTGATTAATGATATTGGAAAAATGGAAATCATCAAAGAGAATTAGCTCTTAGTCCTTTTTATATGCAGAGTTGAAGAATGCATAGCTTTTGTCAATTATTAGTCTTACGATAACCAATTTTTCTTTCTAAATGTTGCAGTTTTTTGTATATTAAATTTTATATAAACATGCATAACTATCAATATCGCAACTGTATCTCGTTGTGCGTGAACTTACAAGGGTAGCCAATTAGCTCTTTTACGAGAATGCGCCTGGACGCACTATAGATGTTTAAATAAGCTAGAATCAACGCTCAGAGAAACAGTTCTGTTTCCGAATTTGCCATTTCACTTACTGTTATTTCGCGGAAAATGTCACCTAAAAGTAAGACGCGCGGAAAAGCTCTGTATAAACATTTTAAAACGCAAACGAAATTTTAGTTCGGTGTGTAGATAAAAATAACTGCTAGTGTTGTTTTTAATTTTTAATTTCAGTTTTAAACCAGAGAATAACTAGAAGGTAAAAAATTTAAATAAAATATATTAGAATTTACATAAAAGTAATACAAATATAAACCTATTATCTTTTTAAATTATTTTATGATTTTCTTTTTTTGATTTAATTTTGTTGTATAAAGAGATTATATGTATATTACGAACAAGAGTGGTTCACACACAGCAGCAAAACAACGAACAAGCCACGAAGCGACTATTTTGTATGTCCACGAGTGTGTAAAATGCGTTACCAGTTGAGTTGTGTACTACACTTTATCTATCTTTAGAAATATAGTTCTTTTGTGTAATGGTAAAACTTAAGAAAAATTATATAGTGATGATGTGATGATGATAATCGTGATATTTTTTTACTTAAAATCACCTTGCAGTATAATAGAGCAATAAAGCAAAAAGTGTGTTAAAATTTCTTTTCCCATATCACTTTCCGAAATATTTTCTAATAAAAAGCCAAAAAGTTGGAGAAAAATAATTATTTTTTATATATTGTTTTAATAAAAACACCAAAACTAAGGGTTTTACCATAAGGCGGATTATTGTTTTGGTAACAAATGGTATAAACCTAAAAACAGTTTTTTGTATCTCTTAAGCAAGGCCTTAGCATTGGCATAGGACATAAAATACGGTTTTTTCCCTCTCTTGGCAGTCTCGAGAGATGTTGTCATCTGCCAAGTTAGGTGTTTTTTGAAAAGACAGTGTCCTGTCAAAAGACTGACATCGTTTAGCATTTGTGATATCAGCTCTGCAATAAATTTTGCCAAGTGTTCTTTTATGAACATTTTGACTTGTTGCATGTCCAGTGGTTCCCTTTAGGAACATATCGGCAACTCCGCCGAATGGTTCCGGCCCAATCATAGGGATATTTACTCCCGCTTGGTCCATATTACCGGTCTTTTCATTGGCCCGAAAACCTGATTGACTTGCTACCCATACCAATGTCAGAAAATTCCGACTTACAGCTTATTTTTGCCCAGAGTATCGCTTTTAGAGCTGCTTGGCTGTCCGAGTATATGACTACGGTTGTATCCATTATACCCTCACTAATAATCTCCGTTGCACAAAGTTGTTTGGCTATTACTTCAGTCCTTATTCTTTCAACAAAATTTCGGGATACACATCTGTTGTAAATTGCACATTAGACAAGAATTTTATCTGCTAATTTAACTATTTGTTTGGATCTAACATTGTCAGGACTGTTCCTACGTTTTCTTTTATTTAAAAATTATTCAAACTAAAATACTTTTCGTTATATAGAATAATGATTTTTTATTGAAAAAGTATACCCGGCTTAGTTCACGACAGTATATAAAGAAGTTGGTTTAACTCTATTAAAGCAGTTTAAAAGCCGATTCAAAAGTTCTCAACAGTATTCCTAAAATTTTGATTTGATTTGAGTACTGATACTTATTGAATAGACCCTTTATATTATATTTTGTTAATATGTATTTTTTTTTAACTTGTATTAATCTATGCTAACAAATTTTCATAATTTTGCGATTTTAACACTAAAATTATTATTATAAAAATAATGTTTATAATTATAAAATCGTATTAGGTACGTAAAATTTTATTACGAATATAAAACACAATGTTAATAAAACAGGTTGTTGACATATAAATAGAAAACAAATTAGTTGTTAGAAATAAACTAGATAATTTAAATTATTTTAACGGTAGGAAACTAAAACGTAATAATAAAAAATTTACATTTAATTGTCCTTTATTTAGATGTTAATTATTTCAATATAAAAACGATTGCATAAGACGTGTATACAAAAAATATTTTTATACGCATATTGAATAATAATAAAATAATATTAATTATTATTCAAGGGAATTTTAAAACCACACTAGACACACAATAGAAAACTTTTAAATTATTATGAAAATTCCACACCTATAATTTTGAACCAATCAAAAAACGTTATTTTGACAGATCACCATGGCATCAGATGTATTTTAGCGGAATTTTTTTTTTTCGTGGGGTACCCAACAGCGAATTATACTGGAAATTTTTTTGACGTTTACAATAACAGACCATTTTTGACAGACTGGTTTTTATTTGTTCACATAATATTTAGTTATATAGGTACTATTTTCTATCTTGAAATGGTATTCCCATGCAACTACAATGAGTAGAAATTACTAATTTGAAGGCCTAACAAAGCTATTAGACAGAGAGCTGTCTACGAAAATTAAAAATGATAAGGTGCAGTTAAAATGATTATATAAAAACCTTCCTTATTTATTGTATAGCACGTAGTGTCCACTGCCAGAAGTCTCTCCCGAGGCGGAACGCGTGGGCGGGCGGCCAAACTTGTAAATTTTTGACATGAAAAAAATCATAAGGTGCAGTTTTGAAAATTTTATAGTTTTATAGTTTTTACCAATAGAAATAGTGTAAAACTATTGCCAGAAGTCTAGATCGAGGCTAAAATGTCGCCAGAAGTCATTAAAGTTGTAAATAAATTATTAAAAAAAAATGACAAGGTGCAGTTCTGGCGAATTTGTTTTTATATTATTTATTGTTAAAAAAAAGCAAAATGTAAATTGCCAGAAGTCTAACTGGTGGCTCAGTAAAGATAAGCTAATTAAATCTTTGCAAATTTTAGAACTGAAAATAGTGGTTCTTTAAATGGAATGACAAGGTGCAGTTCTGACAATCGTTATTTTATATTACTTATAGTTTAAAAAAGCAGTGTATGTAATGACAAAACTCCAAATAGTGGTTAACTATTTAAAAAAAATGGCCCTTGGTAAGCCAGGCGCATCAGTAGATTTATATCAATTGAATATATTAAAAGTATACGTTTTAGAAAAAAATGTTTTAGATAAAAGTTGTAGGTCTCTTTAAGACAAACAAAAAAGTCCCCTAACATTTTTTTGTACAGGGTGAAGTAAAAAAGTTACGATTTTTTTTCCATTTTGATTTGATGTCACGCCCAAACGGCAGGTTCGATTTGGCCCATTAACGAACTCAATCGAGATTTTTGTACGATTGATTTTTGTACCAAATTGCATTTTGATCGGTTAAGAAATGCGACCGCTATCGTGTCCACAGATTTCGTTATATTTGCGGAACTATATATGTATATATATATATATATATAAACTTTTAAACGTAAGGTGCTTTTGAGGTCAGGGGGGCCCAAAACGAAAAACTGTAGTGAAATTTTTCGGAAGTCGTGACCTGGGAACCAGCTGAATAGTAGATATAAATCTACTAATAAGAAATACAGTTAAATATTACTAAAGTGATAGAAAAATTAAACGTTTTGCAATTATCATTTAACAAAAATTTCGACTTCAATAATTTATTAAAAAACATTTGAATAATTCATTAATAATACGAGATGTGAAATGTTTTTTCAAAATTATAAAATAAAAGATGTAAACGAGCCATTCAAAAAAACATTAAAAAAATTTTATTCGTCATCTTTGCCTCCTTGCCCGCAGTTACCATCCACGGTGAAAGAAGCCTTACTAAATAATAAAGAATTTATAGCTGTAGTATTAAATTATTACATAATATAAAGGTCTTATAATATAATTTATTTATAAAAATATTATACGTAGGTACCTATTTTAGATGTTGAATCAGATATAGATAATGCTAGCGATGAAGATGAATCCGATTGTGAATGTTGAATAATATTGGCACTCTCGAATATATTATGCTTTTAATTATAAATATGTAGTTTAAAAAAGCAGTGTATGTAATGACAGAACCCTAGTGGTTAACTATATGAAAAATAATAAATAAATTACTGCAGTGATAGAACAGTTTTTTGAAGTAAAACTTCTTTAGCGAGACTAGGAGTAAAAACGTTATTCTAACGGACGTGACGTCATTCTAATAACAGAAACCGGAAACAAAACCTAATTACAAAATACCTGACACAATTTTTCATGGGCGCCGGCAGCAGGGTGCAAGAGGGTGCGCTTGCACCCCCCTGCTATGGAAAAAATACCTGAATTTACCAGAAAATTATATATTTTTTAATTTTTTTATTAAATTTATTGTTTGAATAAAAACTAAAGGCGTCGCGGTTGCTGTCCAAATCATTCTACATTCTATATATATATATATATATATATATATATATATATATATATATATATATATATATATATATATATATATATATATATATATATATATATATATATATATATATATATATATATATATATATATTAGATCATAATAGTGCGTAGATGCAGATGCACCCCCTGAAAATAATCCTGGCGGCGCTCATGCGATTTTGCCTACTATATTAAATAAAATTAAATCTGTAATTGTATGAATTGACAGCTGATCATCTTGTCAATCGAAATACATTGCTTTATATAAATAGTTTTTTGTGTATAAAGTGTTTGTATTAAATATGAATAAACAATGTGGATTTATTAATGAAAAAAGTGATGAAAAAATATTGATTGAAAATGAGTGAATAGGTAGGTACTCTATATGCATAAATTTTATTTTTGGTGTGTAATTACACTATTTATACCTAATTATTTATACCTATTATTTATACCTAGCTATTTTCGTTTTATAGACTTAAAGAGCTAAAAAGAAAAAGAAATTGTGAACGTCAAAGGGCATATTATAAGCGCGCCAGAAAGATTTGAAGAAAAATGACAAAAATGAAAAAATGACGAGACAGCTACATTCATTATGATTTGATTAAGTAAGTTTATATACATACATACATAATATGATAGTAAATAATTGTTTATACGGAAGCTTAACGTTAAGTAAAGAAGCATGTTACACGTTTTTGTTCATGAAATAATAATATTCGAAATGTTTTAACACTTTCTTATACTTATTTTAGGTTTGGTTAGGTAGCCATAAATGCCATAAAACCACTAGTCAGGATGGCTGATCTTTTACCAGCAATAACATATCCTTCGTAGACGTGAAGGAAACAAACTTAACTCAGGATTTTAAATTTTATGGAATATGCTATAAAATGCTACAAAATGAAATGGTTATCTAACTATCGAAGGCTCTTGTGTTGTATTACAATAAGGTAGATACAGCTACAAAATCACACATTCTAAACGTAATGTGTGTATATTTTTAATATTGTTTACCTATTATTGAAGCAAAACTTCTTTTAGGCACGACTAGGGGTAGATTCTAACGGAAGATTCTGATGGAAGTAACTGTATAATTTCAGCTATGGGAGGAGTTTAAATTTCCGAAATTTATTTATGAAATTTTCAAACGGTTTCAAATACATTAATGGTATTTATAGAGTAAAATCTATGTTTCACATTTTAGTTATCATAAACCTATTATTTCATATATAAAAAAAAATAATGATAACTTTCAAATTCCTATTTCTAATGAATAATATAAATATAACATCTCATTTTTTTGTAAATTATATAGGCAATAAATATGATTGAATTGTAATTAAATATTTATTTTCCGATACGTACGTCAACAAGTTTTACTTCAATCGCGCGTAAAGGTTACACGCACACTCTTTTTTTTATTAAAAACAATTTCAGATATTAATACTTAAAAGAATGATTGGTGAATATAAAGAATTTTTCCAATCTTGTTTTCATTAGTTTATTTATTATAAAAAAAATTGAATAATTGATACTGCCAATATTTTCTAACATTCACAATCGGATTGATCGTTTTCATCTTCATCGCTATCTATATCTGATTCGTCATCTGAAATAGGTACGTATAATACTTTTATAAATAAATTATAGTATGAGACCTTTATATTTTGCAATAATTTAATACTATAGCTTTAGATTCTTCATTATTTAGTAAGACTTCTTTCACCGTATGTATATGTATAGTTCCGATATAACGAAATCTGTGGAACGATAGCGGTCGCATTTCTTAACGAATCAGAATGAAATTTGGTACAAAAATCAATCACCAAAAAATCTTGGTCGAGTTCGTTAATGGGCCAAATCGAACCCGCCGTTTGGGCGTGACATCAAATCAAAATGGAAAAAAAATCGTAACTTTTTTACTTCACCCTGTACAAAAAAATGTTAGGGGACTTTTTTGTTTGTCTTAAAGAGACCTACAACTTTTATCTAAAACATTTTTTCTCAAACGTATACTTTTAATATATTCAATTGATATAAATCTACTGATGCGCCTGGCTTACCAAGGGCCATTTTTTTTAAATAGTTAACCACTATTTGGGGTTCTGTCCTTACATACACTGCTTTTTTAAACTATAAGTATTATAAAATAACGATTGTCAGAACTGCACCTTGTCATTCCATTTAAAGAACCACTATTTACAGTTCTAAAATTTGCAAAGATTTAATTAGCTTATCTTTACTTAGCCACCAGTTAGACTTCTGGCAATTTACAATTTGCTTTTTTTTAACAATAAATAATATAAAAACAAATTCGCCAGAACTGCACCTTGTCATTTTTTTTTTAATAATTTATTTACAACTTTAATGACTTCTGGCGACATTTTAGCCTCGATCTAGACTTCTGGCAATAGTTTTACACTATTTCTATTGGTAAAAACTATAAAACTTTAAAATTTTCAAAACTGCACCTTATGATTTTTTTCATGTCAAAAATTTACAAGTTTGGCCGCCCGCCCACGCGTTCTGCCTCGGGAGAGACTTCTGGCAGTGGACAATACGTGCTATACAATAGATAAGGAAGGTTTTTATATAATCATTATTACTGCACCTTATCATTTTTAATTTTCGTAGCCAGCTCTTAGACTATAGATAATATTTTTTTCATTTTCTACCACTTGTAGTAGCCCAAAGTAAATAAAAAAATCAAAGAATGTAATATATTTCATTATAAAACTTCATTACCGTGTAACTACAATGAGTAGAAAACAATATCTTAAAGGGCAGGCTGAGAATTTTCTTACCGAATACCACGCGAAGTCAAATTAATATTCTGAAATTTTTTCTCGCTCATGAATATTCATCAGCTCGAAAAAATTTCCGGAAATAATTTGACCTCTAGTGGTATTACTAGTGAAAATATTTCAAACATTTAAAATTGGTATCTTTATATTTTTCCTTACAATAAAGAAGAATTTACTAACTTACTTACTCCGTAGCTATACAACCCTTGGTGGGTTATAGCTGACCAAATAATACTTTTTATCTTGCATTAGATCCAGCGAATTCGTTATCCCCATTGTTCTTAAATCTTCGTTTATGTTATCTTTCTATCTAAGTGGGGGTCTTCAAATAGGTCTTTCTCCTCTTGGTGTTTCCTCCCACAGTAATTTGACAAGTTTATCGTCATCCTGTCTTCTTACATGTCCTGTCCATCTCATTTTCATTGCTTTTATTTCTTGGACAATAACTATAACAATAGCTAATTCGGCCTTCGTTCTTATTCTGTATCGTACCGTTATCTCATCTTTTACTGCACCATATATTTTCAGTAGAAAACTTCTTTCATATAACATTAATCGATTTTTCTTATTTTTTTTGTTAACGTTGACGTTTCACATGCATAGATAAGTACTGGTCTAATTACCGTTCTATTGATTTTTGTTTTGGTTGTGTTCTAATACTTCTTAATTTCATAATTTGTTGTGTTGCGTACCAGCACTTATTAGCCTTCTGTATTCTTGCTCTAATTTCTTCTGTAGTATCTTTGTCCATTGAAAATTTAATCCCAAATTCATTACTGTCTTAAAGCTATATCGATCATTTCGTCCTGCCCTCTTCTATTTCTTGTTTGTGTTCTTATATTGTGCATATATTTTGTTTTATTTTTATTAATTTTTTAACCAATTATTTCATATTTCCCTTCTAGTTGCAAGAAATCGTCTTTCACATTGATTGTAGTGTTTCTTATTGGGTCTATGTCGTCTACGTAATCCAGAAGGAGACGTGAGCCCTGATTGCGGAACAGTTCACTTTTTATTTTTGCTGCTCTTATGGCCTTTTCCAATGCAATATTAAGTAGTACCGGTGATTTAGCGTCCCCTTGTCTTAAACCAAAGTTAACCACGAAAAAGCAGTTGTCCCACTTTAACTTTGGTGTTAAATCTGACTTCACATGCTTTTGTTAAATTGTTCTATTGTTAAGGTATTTCTAGTTTTTACATTTCGTTCAACATTTCTCCATCAATTGGCACATTTTATCCACTGTAAACCTTTGTTTTCTAAAACCATAATGTTAGTCCCCGATGATGTCTTCCGTAAAAGGAGTAAGTCTGTCAAAGAGAGTATTGGCTAGGATATTATACCCTGCATTAATGATCTCTTTGTAGTTTTTACAAAGTGTCTTATCGTTTTTCTTGTGTATGACTACACTTTCGGACCAACTTGTTGGTATTTTTTTTATAAGAGATTTATATGAAGTTCTTCCGGTTTTAAGTTGTTTAATGGCAGATCTAGTTTCTTCTATTATTGGATCTTTTACTTTAGCTTCTGCAGTATAAAATAGTTGTTGTGTGTGGCGTTATTTTTTCGTCATTCGTAACTAGCTCTTCAATCTTGTTTAATATCATATTTCTGGTCTCTCGCCTAAAGCCTTCTTGAAAGTTTTTTATTTTCTTATAAGCCGGGCGTTATTAGTGTTCATATTTTCTTCTATTTTCACAAGCAGTTACGCTTGTTGTCGTTTTTCCTTTTAAATGTTTTTCTAGGTTATTATCTATGTTGGTATCTTTTCCATTTTGTATCATGCATTGTCTTGCTTGATTACGATCGCTTAAGATTTTCTGACACCCTTTATTAAACCAACCTTTTCTTTTCTTCGTCCAATTGTCAGCTTTGTTGCTTCGAGTATACTGTATTTTATATTATTCCAGATTTTCTCAATATGGTTAGTGTCGATACGATTTTTTTATTTTAACTGTATTGTTAGCATCTCTTCGTATTTTGTTGCTTTTTTGATATCTTTTGTAGCTTAATTAGCCTTTAAAGAAATTAAATTGACGTTGGGCGCCAATTTGTAACCCTTAAATTACCCTAGGCTAGCTCCTGAGGGTCGTGGCTTCCTTCTCAGTTTTATTTAATTCCCTCCAAACAAGTAAAGGGCGCCCAGTACAGACACACAAATAAAATTCGAAAAATCAGTTTTAAGTAGATTTATTACTTTAATTATAATTTAGTAAAAATTAATTAAATAAATTAATTATTTCTCTTACCTTTGGGTTTTCGAAGACTTCTGACGGAGTTACGTTTAGATGTGGATCGGAACTGCAAGGCGGATTGAATTCCTTTCAAGGAACTTCCTGTTGGATTTTCGTTAGATGTGGAACGGAATTGCAAGGTGGATTAAATTCCTTTCAAGGAACTTCCTGTCGGATTTTCGTTAGCTGTGGAACGGAACCGCAATTGGATTGAATTTCTTTCAAGGGACTTCCTGTCGGATTTTCGTTAGATGTGGAACGGAATCGCAATCGAAATGAATTCCTTTCAAGGGACTTCCTGTCGGATTTTCGTTAGATGTGAAACGGAACTGCAATTGGTGTCCGCTTCAAAATGGCTGTCGGCAGACAGCGTAATTTCCTTTATGAATTAACTCGTCCTTAATAGGGCCCTTCTTATAGATAGCAATAACCAATCAAATAGGCTTTAAAATCTGAAAAGTAATATTATTTAGAAAAAATAATATTGTAGGACGGGCGGTTACCTACTCACTATTCACGAACGGTGTGTGAGTATTTAAATGAAGTATTTGTAGGTACATTTCTGGATTGGCCGTGGGTGTGAAATTGTTTGACCCCCTAGGATTTCCGATTTAAATTCGCTAAAGTGTTCTCAGGCAAGCTTAGACTTGTTGTAAATTAATAAGTCTCATAAAAATTCAATCAGCAAAATGGTTTCAACTTACTTCTACTTGTTTGCCACGTATTTTTAATGAAAGTAAAACAAAATCAAATTTTGAAAAATTAATAAATTAATTAATTGAAATTCAACTCCAGCTGAGTTCGGTAGCGGTTTCTCTACTGGCAAATTGTGCCCAGCTCAGCCGTAGAGGGTAAGTGCCAAAATAAAGTGAGTGCGCCACCGATTTGTACGGTTAAAATCGGAAACCCCTGATGTTCCAGGCACTACTTCACCCACTGGAGATAGTTAAATAAATTCAAAATATTATCAGTACTAATTGAATTGCACAATAAAAAAATGACGATAAAGTGAGCTAAATAAAACAAAATATCAACTAGACCCTTCTTTAATAAAATTTAAGAATTTACACAACTGTCAAGCCTCGTGCTTGACAACGCTATTGATATTTATATAAAATAAGAATATATGAATAATATTAAAAGTTAAATTTATCAATATATGTGTAATCACACTCAATACAAAAAAAAACAAGAAAAATAGATCTTAACTAACTATAGTTGCGACTTAATCTAATTAGGCTTATCTGTTAATCCTCGGCGTCTCTAATACTTAGGTCGGTTCCAAAAACCAAGCCTGTTCCAAAACCAATATAGGCTTGCACCAACCACAATAACTTAAGCTCGAACTAAGTATCAGGTGTGCACCCAAAATTAAAGCCTGTAACTAGCGCTGTATCTAGGATTTCAGCCTATAACTAGGACTTAAGCCCGTAACTAGAACCCTATTAAGATAGGGTTGTTTTATTTCTTATTACTCGTGACACCCCTGGCTGGTAAACGGGTGGAACAATATTCTCGTTGCTAATTGCACTATTAGGAAATTAATTCTGCCACTCTAACCGCCATTCGTTGCCTGGTACTGAATTTACCAAATAATTCACTGTCTGTTTCGTGATCTATCACAGAAGATTTCACAAAAATCCCGACCACGCGGTTTTTTCCAAAGAATCTGTTCAAAAATAACAACAGGAACAAACTCCACAACGATTCAAAATGGAAAATAAGGTTTAGTTTCAAAAATCCAAAATTAATTGTTACGGATTCACCGTGACTTAAAACTTAAACCAAAAATCTTCTGGCTTGTATTCGACAACCTTCTTAATCAAAAGCAGATAACAGAAAGACAGAGAAATCACTTACTTTCGATAAAATCTGTCAGACTCGAAAATGGCCTCTACCACTGTAAGGACAATAAACGTAGGATCAACAGCTACCAACTTACGAACAAACAGTAATCGTTTAATCACAACAGATCTTATTACTTAACAAGGTAACACCAAAAATCCCAGTTTTACTCAATTCCTCGTTCGTATCCAATCTTTATATGTCGGATGCTAAAATAACGAACCGCAGACGACAACATTCTAAGTTTTACGACAAAAAAAAGAAAAGAAGAATTCGCCTCGTTGTAAGCCAAGACGACAGTAGTTCAAAACAATCACCTAACCCCACAATTTGTTCTGAATTTAATAAATAGACTTTCAAAACAATATTAGTAATAATTTGTGGCCAGAATATAAGGATTAGTTGGTGATTAACTACAACTGAACTAAAATCAACCTGTTCCTAATACTGATTTAATCCTTAATAACGGAGAATTCTTAAGGTAAGCAATTAGTTATAACTATTGTGAATTTAAACCCGTGACATGTTTTTAAAATCATAATAACAAAATATCGCTGACGCAGAAAATATAAAAGTCGAAACTTTGGCTTGCTTTTAAGATCTGTTACTAAAGGTCTTAATTAGGCAGCTCTTTTTTTTAACAACTATTTTGGTCACTGTTACCAACATTGCAAATTTTGTAGATGTGATCCAAATTCATAAAAAAGACTATGTCTGTTTTCTCCAAAATATATTACTGTTTCTGCAACCGTGATTGTATAAATTGCCTATTTAGTCTAGAGGCCAGGGGAGTTTCGTAGCCGATTGCTTGAGGTTCTTCCAAGCAAGAAAGCGTTTTTTATGTATTTTAATCAACTGAATATGAATTTTTATTTGGCTTTGCGAGCAAGTGCTACTGTAATTGGCTATTTCTATCTAATTGTGTAAATTGCTTTAACTTTTAAACTAAGAAAGATGAAAAACTGCTTATAAATTCTTTTTTGTTTGTTTACAAATACTATAATTCGTAAATTAGAACCCGAGATTTGCAACATTAGTATAAAAATAAGCAAAATAATAGATTTTTACTATGCGCTTCGTATTTGTATTCTTTTCCGCTTCTAATTAGGATAGAAACATTAACCAAAGCTTATTAATATCAAATGCAACCTTAAAAAAAATTAATGTTGATTGTAAATTGGTATTAGTTTAAATGTATTAAATGTATTTTTTTAAATTTAATTTGTTTATAAGATATTTTGTTGTTATTATACGTTTAAAAAAAAGGTAATCGCGTAAATGTATATTGTTCTTGATTTAGGATGAACATTTTGAGCTTTGCTGAATGTTTGTGTGTGCGCGCTCGTGTGTGTATGTGCGTGTGTATGTATGTGTGTGTGGGAGCGCACGCGCGCCTGTGTATGTGTGTGTGAGATAGCTTTTTAAAAATTGTTTTAAGCGCAAGAAAATTATTACATTGCGTTTTTCTGGCAATATATGTAATTTCCTCTAATACAATAATTATTACCATTAACTGTCAATGGGCTGTTCTTGAATTCGTCTGAAATAAATAAAGAATATGTCAAATACTGCATGTGAAACTATTTGGTGTTATATTTGTAAGTAATAAAAAAAAACTTACAAACACTTACCCGATCTTAACTAAAGATGGATTAACTTTGATGGCTTTGCATTTAAATCTTTAGTTGTTTTACGCTTAACTGAATTACTGACAGCTTCTCTAATTACATTTTCATTCTTTTTATGATTATGAACAAGAGTACTTTCTTCCAATATAACTTTAGTTTTTTCGTCTGTATAAAGTTTAGATGCACATTTTCGATTACTGCATCTCCAAAGAACTTTTTCTTTACCAGTACTAACTGCTTTCGAAAATTTAAAACCATTCACCAACAAAAGTTGAACACCTCTCTGGATAAACATAGTTTTAACTTTAATAATCTTTAGTTAGCACTTTTTTTCTTAAGAATTCTCTTTAAAAACTAATTATCCTCAGCCAAGAAAACTGACTTTAGGTTTATTACCCTCACTCTTAAAATCGGAGAGTTCCTCGCTTCATCAATGATGGTCAAAATTGAGAGAAAAAACCATTAATAATATTTTTAGAATTAGGTAATCTTAGCAAAAGATTAATATTACAGGTAATTATAGGATTATTGGCAGGTGTCCCGGTCCAGTTGATCGGATCACGGGGTACGATAATCCCCAAGCGTTCAAAAAAGGTCATTTCCAGGTAAAAGCGGCTGAGCTGACATACGACCAAAACTAATACCAATTTGTTATAAACAATAATAAACTTTTTAATGTTGCATTTAATAGCTAATCCCTTACAATTCAAAATAAACTTTGGTAAATATTGATATCGTAATAAAAAGCAGAGATACAAGGTTATAAAGACAAAGCGCACGGTAAAAAACTATAATTATGCATATTTTTGCAATGTCTAAATAGATTATGATTTGTTGAAAACCATTTTGTTTGTTTTTTAAAAAACAAAATAACACTGAAAAACAATTTTCATTTTCATTTTTTTTTCATCTAAAAGTTATAGAAATTTAAACAACTAAATTAATAACAAATTACTGCATCAATTGTTTGCAAAGCAAGTAAAATACAATAAAAATACATAAAAAACGATTTTTTGCTTGGAAGGATTCCAATCGGCCACGAAACCCTCTCTGGTTTCCAGACTAATTTGAATTCTAGTTAAAATAAAAGCGGGATAAACGGCCAAAATATACGAGCATAATACCATATATCAAAAATATTGATTTGTTTCACTACTCTATTTCCAACAGATGAAAGAAAACAGGGATTATTATTACTGAATAAAATATTTATTTCACATCCATTTTCTCTCAGTTCTAGAAATACATTTTTCATAAAATAGCAAACATAGACTGAAGAAAAACACAATAATAAGAATAAACTATTATTTTACATCTTTTTAAAATGTCGGCATAGCTTAAAGTTATATTTATTGCCTGCTGAAAATAACATTTTTCAAATTTCTACATTTATCTTTTTAACTGTGAAATATTTACTAGAAATTTGTAAAATCAAAAACTAGTGTTTTTAGTACAAAAAAACTAGTGTGGCAGTCAGTGGGACTGCCGGTAGAAGTTATACTTCTATGCACGCGCATGGATTCATAAATTTGTATGCGAATGATTTAGCAAAATTATTATATGATATTCGTGATAAGCGACCTCAAAAACCTTCTAGTACTGTGTGCACACTTTTTTGTATCGAATTTGCATAAAATTCCTGGAGACGAGGTCCGTCTTAAGCACCAGGTGTTTCGAATACCATCGCCATTATTATAATCGTATTTAGCGATTTAAAAAACCACCTAGTACCAAGTGTGCACTGATTTCGTACAGAATTTACATAAAACGCCAGGAGCAAAAGTAAATACTCTAGACACCAAGTGCCGCGGAGACTTTCGGAATCGTGATATTCGTGTTCAGCGACTCCAAAAACCCCGTGTATACAAATTGAACCCATTTTCAGCAATACTTACTGATTTTCAATGTACTGAATGTTGAAACGGTATTCAAAGGACTTATAGTTATGACTAACTAATAACATGTGGTAAATATTTCATCTTTGTTTTTACCGACCTTTTTACCTTATAAGTGTGTCTGTCTCTCTCTTACTCACACCATTACATATGTAATGATTTTTCCCATTTAACTCTACACAAATCTTTTTCACCGAGTGTACGAATAGAAGTATAACTTCAAAAAATAAGATACGACAAGTTTTAACTTTTGTCGACATTTCTAGAGTGCTTTTTTATATTATTTGCTTTAGTAGAAATATGTACTTTAAGATTAACTTTAAAAGTTAGTTTTACTTAACTAACTTTTATAATTTTTACTGTAGCAAAGCTAACAGACTATACTTTAAAGAAAAGTGACAAGTATTATTACAATGTTTTACTTTTTTACTGAAGTAGACTCCAGTTTTATATATTTTTTGATTAACTTGTTAAGGTACAGTTGCTATAAAGAGTAAATTTTTTAATATCCACAAGAAAGAACCAATGCAATTAAAAAACATTATTTAAACGACAATTAATTTAAATTTCCTTTATAATTTACTTGTATTTTATCGAAGAGATAATTTCGGACGTTGAATATTAATTTTGATGGCACGCTTTCACCAGAATAACTATATCAAAGGAATTTTATGAGAAAAAATATTTGTAGTACATACAGTTTTTGGAATGTAAATTAATCATAGTCATTTCCACTGGTATGTGATGCGAATAAGAAGAACGCTAGTCTGTTTGTTTTGTATCTTCATTTATCAAAACAGACAGAACAATGCCGTCGAGTAGGGACAATTTAGTTACAAGGGTTTATTAATTAGATTACAGTAATTATAATTGACTCTACACAATTTTGTAACAAAATGCTGCATATTATTTTCTTTCTACATAGTATTTTCTTTTTAAGTTATTTTTACAAGTAAAAAATACAAACAGTATATTGTTTCCACTAAACCATAGTAAAACAAAAATATTACTCTGGGTAATTGTTTACATTTTCACCCCATCCCCCTAGGCGGTTGGGGTTGCGGGGGGTGTTAAAGGAAGGCTACTCGAGTACATCCCCGTTGAAATTGAGTGGCGGTCACCCTTAGAAATTTTTTTACGAAGGGTTGAATTTTCAAAAATATGGTAAAAATTATTATATTATTTAATATATTATAATATTATAATATTATCTAACCTAGGTTAGATTAGGTTAGGTTAGGTTAACCTGAGTGGAGGGTTTTTGAGGTTTTTTTTTTGAGTGCTTTTCAACAAGGTATCTCACAACCATACCACGCATTATGCTTAAAACCCATTTAAAAAAAAAAAAAACCTCAAAAACCCTCCACTCAGGTTAACCTAACCTAACCTAATCTAACCTAGGTTAGATAATATTATAATATATTAAATAATATAATAATTTTTACCATATTTTTGAAAATTCAACCCTTCGTAAAAATTTTTCTAAGGGTGACCGCCACTCAATTTCAACGGTGATGTACTCGAGTAGCCTTCCTTTAACACCCCCCGCAACCCCAACCCCCTAGGGGGATGGGGTGAAAATGTAAACAATTACCTTACTCTGGGTTAGAAACTACTAATTTACTTATTATGAACGATTAAGATTTATCCAAAAACAGAAATCTCCATCTTAAGCTGTTTAAGAAGAGTATTATTCGATCCAAGTTCGTGCTGTCTGACTAATCTTAACAGCTACCTAAGTCGACACTTTAAACCTCAGGGTCGTAATAAGATCTAAATAATAACAGCAAGGGTTGTAGTCAGGTTTACAGCATCTATGCTAAATGTTTTTTTTTTATACGCATTTAAAATTATTTGCTTAGCATCTTTAATATAAAATCTGATAACTTGGTATCACTTCCTTTAAAAACTTTGATCAACTTCCACTATTAGATTTTTTTATTTAAGGATGTGCTCGTAGGTATAGACCTAAATACAAATGTACCGAGAACATCTATTGGGGCGGAAGAGACAATTTATTAATTTCGGTTTTAAAGAACTGCAAATTAGAATGAGTGGGGAAGACGTGGGAAGGTAAGGAGTACCACAATCTAGAGACCTTGGAGATGAAAGACCGATCGAATTGATCCGTTCTCGATGTCTGGCAGTGAACAGTATAAGGGTGCATGGAGTTAGCACGTCGCGTTGCTCTGGCTTATCGGGCAAGTGGAGACAAAATCCGTTTAAGTATCGGTAGAACAAGGAAATATTAGACACTGCTCTTAGGTGGGACAATGGATCTAGGTTTTTGGTGATACTGGTGTCGTTTATTAGTCAAATTGTTCTTCTCTTTATTGCATCAAAAACTCTAAGCCTTGACGGAGCCGCTGATCCCCATACATGCGAGCAGTATTCAAGATTAGGTCGCACTTGGACTTTGTAAAGAGTAGCTAAGTTGGATGGAGAGAAATATTTCCGTGCTCTAAACAGAAAGCCTAACTTCTTTCCTGCTACAGTTGCTATGGATGCAATATGTTCGTTCCAGAGTAAGTCCTGGGAGATCGTTATACCAACCAGCGTAATGGAGTTGCTTGCTACTAGTGTCTGATCGTTCATTGTGATGGATGAATCGTATGTTTGCTTTTGTTGGATAGGCAACATGTCCTTGTCTTAGAAGCGTTAAAAATAACAAGATTCTTTCTTCTTCACTCGTCAACAATTCTCAAATCTTGATTGAGAGAAGCCGTTGTGGATCTTCTGCCCTGTTCCAGAATATCTAGAGATATGGGACAGTTGTGCGCTTTGCTACAGTGTAAGTTGCCATCATCAGCAAAACCGTGTATCGGGTTATTAGTAGATCACTCGCATCCAAAAAATTATTGTCTTGATTTTCAGTTTCTGATGTAAGCCACTGCTGCTAGATATTATTAAAAAATAAAGAATAAGAACCTAAGTTAAACCTGTCCTAACCACGAAACAAGAAGTACTTACTAAATGATACTTTTATGGACAAAGCAAGAAAACATAAAATTATATCACTTTTTTTGAAAAGAATAGTGTGACCAACGAAGCTATGCCAATAGGACACTGCATTGCCCTAACACTAAGACCCAGAAGAACCTACGATCTCCTGGAAAAAGGAACACAAAAGCTACTATTTCCTTAGTTGAGCCTACTTCAAAAAGCAGCTCAGTATCCTCTAGTGAAGCTTTAGAATCTCATTTTTAATCTCGAAACAGGTTGTTACAAGAGGGACTGACCAAATGGTATTTCTTAAACAGGATAAAAATGCCATGGAGAGCTGCTACAGACAAAGCAGGAAAACATAAAATTATAGCACTTGCCTGAAAAGAATAGTGAGTTGACGAAGGTAGGCCAGTAAGACACTGCATTGCCCTAACACTAAAGAACAGAAGATAGTACGATCCTCTGGACCAGGGGACGCAGAAGTTACCATTTCCTCAGTTAAGGCTACTCTGGCTACTTTAAGCAGCAGGGTAGCATCTTCCAGAGAAGCTCCAGAATCATATCGAAGAGGTCCTTTAATGCCTACAATAATTATTAACAAATAAATTAAATACCCAGACAAAAACTTAAATAAACTTCAATTTAGAAACAAAATTGTACAGGCAGTAGTCCAAGGTTTTTTGTGGTTTTCCACGACCCAAGTTGTTTCAAGAAATACTTGCTAAATGGTCTTTCCTAAACAGGATATAGTTGCCACAGATAACTTCCATAGACAAAGAACAAAAACATAATAATATAGCACTGGCATAAAAAGAATAGTGAGTATAACGAAGTTATTCCAGTTGCACACTGCATTGCCCCAACACTAAGGCCCAGAAGACATTACGATACCCTAGAACAAGGGACAAAAAAGCTACCATTTGCTCAGTTGGGGCTACTTTAAGCAGAAGAACAGCAACTTCTAGAGAAGCTTCAGGATCATCTTAAGGAGGCCCAATTATTCCTGCAATAATTATAGACATATAAAACAAATACGAAAAACTTAAATAAACTATAATTTAGAAACAAAATTGTACAGTAAGTAGGCCAAGGTTTTTTATGGTTTCCCTCGACCCAAGTTAAACCTGTCTCAACCTCGAAACAGGTTGTTCCAAGAAATACTTGCTAAATGTTCTTACCTAAACAGGATAAATTTGTCAAGGAGAGCTTCTATAGACAAAGCAGGAAAACATAATATTATAGCACTACCCTGAGAAGAATAGTAAGTCTAATAAAAGTAAGCCAGTTGGACACTGCATTGCCTTAATTTTAGGGCTCAGGAGACACTACGATCCCCTTGAACAAGGGACGCAAAAGTTATTATTTTCACAGTTGAGACTACTGCAAGCAGCAGTACATCATCTTCCAAAAAACTACAGAATCTTTTGCAAGAGGCCGCTTTAAAGGCATATAAATCAAATACCCAGACAAAAACTTAAATAAACTACAATTTAGAAACAAAATTGTACAGAAAGCAGTTTAAGGTTTTCTCCGTTTTTCCTGGACCCAAGTTAAACCTGTCTTAACCTCGAAACAGATTGTTTCAAGAAATATTTGTTAAATGGTCTTTCCTATACAGGCTATTAAGCTTGCCACGAAGAACTCCTATAGTGAAAGCAGGAAAACATAAAATTTTAGCTCTTTTCTGAAAAGAATAGAGAGTTCTACAGCAGGATTTTTTTTTTATTAAGGATGTCCTCGTAGGTACCTATAGACCTAAATACAAATGTAACGAAAACATCTATTGGGGCAGAAGAGGTAATTTATTAATTTGGGATTTAAAGGCCTGCAAGTTATTACAAGTGGGGAAGACGTGGGGAGGTTCCTTCATCCCCAGAGATCCTGGGGATGAAGGAACGATCAAATTGATCCGTTTTCGATGTCGGGCCGTGAACAGTATAAGGGTGCATGGAGTTGGCACGTCGCGTTGCTCTGGCTGGTCTGGCAAGTGGAGGCATTATAGAGCGGATTTCTTCTGAGCAAGATCCGTTTATGTATCGGTAAAACAAGGAAAGATCAGCCACTGCTCTTCGGTGAGATAATAGGGCTAGGTTTTTTGATGATACTGGTGTCGTTGATTAGTCGAACTGCCCTTCTCTGTATTGTATCCAGAACTCCGAGCCTTGACGGCGCCGCCGAACCCCATACATGCGAGCAGTATTCAAGATTAGGACGTATTTGGGCTTTGTAAAGAGTAGCCAAGTCGGATGGAGAAAAATATTTCCGTGCTCTAAACAGAAAGCCTAATTTCTTTCCTGCAGTTGCTATGAATGCAATATGTTCGCTCCAGAGTAAGTCCTGGGAGATCGTTATACCAACCAGCGTAATGGGGTCGCCCGCTACCAGTGTCTGATCGTTCATTGTAATGGATGAGTCGCATCTTTGCCTCTTGTTGGATAGGCAACATGTCTTTGTCTTGGAAGCGTTGAAATTAACAAGATTCTTTTTTCCCCACGCGTCTCAAATCTTGATTGAGAGAAGTTGTTGTGGATCTTCTGTCCTCTTCCAGAAAATCTAGAGGTATGGGACAGTTGTGCGCTTTGCTACAGTGTAGGTTGCTATCAGGAAAAATAAAACATTTTTAAATATAAATAGTGCAAAAGTACATACATAATAAAAATTAAAGCATTTATAGCAATGACTTAACAATTAAATTGCAACCATTACGATAGCCGTTAGATTTACCTGATCCTAATTTGCTAGATTTCTTTTATTTAAGTGATAGTGTTTACAAATACAGGTAAAAATGAAGTTGTTTCACAATATCGTGCGAAGATACTTAATATTGATATATAATTACCAATTAAGTTTCATTTTTTACTGTTAAAGTATCTATTAAGCTATCAACTTTTTCTGGTTTTAACCAGAACTCAATCCTGTAGATTATACTGTTCAAACCAATTGCTAATTTATATATTTTTTAGTTAAAAAAATACTTAAATAGGTTTTCCAATCAAACTGTTTATTTGGTATGCCTATCCAACTACTATGTTTATTTAACCAAAAAAAAAACAATTTCGATTTTATTTCTCTCATGACTAGACACAATAATTAAATTCCCAAGTTCTTTTTAGGACAGGAAGTTAATTCCTATTTTATTTTGTTTCAGGAAAGAAAATAGATATATTTCATTATTATCAACGAAATCGAGAAACAATATATTAAGTAGTGATTCATTTGAAAAAATGGAAACAAATTACTCCTTATTTGACTATGACTTAGATGTTACAATACAGAATGGGAGCGAAGAAGTCGACCCGCAATTAATGGATAGATACCTGAGAAATAAGGGCATCGACGAACCTGCTTATTCAACGCTAATTGTATTCTATTGCATTCTTATAATAGTTGGAACTTTGGGAAATATTCTAGTTGTAAGTATAATCTTAATATATTTTACTACAAATTGGTTTTCATTAAATAACGAAATAACCAACTATTCCAAAAACACCAGTTTAAATAAAATGTAATTGCTTAGAATTATTGCCATATGTCACATATGTGGCAACAGATAATTCATTGAAAAATTTTCTTTTCAATTTTACCGATATAGGGCGTTAACTTCAAATTAACCTTATCACAAATCCTTAAAATCAAAAATAAGATAGTTCGTTACAATCATTTTTTGTAATTATGTCTGTAGTTTTGATTAAAATAAATGTTTACTTTAATAAACGATTATTTTGAAATATCTCTCATAGAATTTTTGAAACCTTAGAGATAGTGGTCATATAAGAATATATTGAATGACATTCGGAAAAATTGAAAAAATGTCGCATTCAGCAGCACTCGAACACGCAACCTTTGTTTTTACACGGAAACGCTCTTACTTCTTAATTATAAATGCTTAGTAATCTGGAAGAGAACAGAAGATCCCCAACAGCTTCTCTCAATCAAGATTTAAGACTTGTTAACGAGTGGGGAAGAAAGAATCTTGTTAATTTCAACGCTTCCAACACAAAGACATGTTGCCGATCCATCAAGAGGCAAACATGCGACTTATCCAAAACAATGAACTATTAGACACTGGTTGGTATAACGATTTTCCAGGACTTACTATGGAACGAACATATTGCATCCATAGCAACTGCAGGAGGAAAGAATCTGTTTAGAGCACGGAAATATTTTTCTCCTACTTTTTACAAAGCCCAAATACGACCTAATCTTGAATACTGCTCGCATGTATGGAGTTCGGCGGCTCCGTCAAGGCTCGAAGTTCTTGATGCAATACAGAGAGGAGCAGTTCGACTAATAAACGACACCAGTATCACCAAAAACCTAGCCTCAGTGTCACACCGAAGAGCAGTGTCTGATCTTTCCTTGTTTTACCAATACATAAACGGATTTTGATCAGAAGAACTCCGCTCTATAATGCCTCCACTTGTCATACCAGCCAGAGCAACGCGACGTGCCAACTCCATGCATCCTTATACTGTTCAGTGCCAGACATCCAGAACGGATCGATTCGATCGTTCCTTCATCCCCAGGGTCTCCAGATTGTGGACTTCCTTACCTTCCCACGTCTTCCCCACTCGTCCTAACTTGCAGGCTTTTAAATTCCAAATTAATAAATTGTCTCTTCTGTCCCAATAGATGTTCTCGATACTTTTGTGTTTAGGTCTAGACCTACCAGGACATCCTTAATAAAAAAAAATTATTTAGATTTTTGGTCGTTAAATTCAACTCATGTCACATGTGGCGCTTAATTACTTTGTCCTTAAGTACATTTTGCAAAATAATCCTTTACTAAACATCCATGATTCCGGTCTCCTAACCGAAAACTAAGAGATTAACAGATTAATGTTTTAATTGTCTATTTGACAAAATCTCTCTTTCATTTACATCATGCTACCGTATAAACTCTCGGTACGCATTTCGGTCCGTATCGTTGACGCTCACCATCTAAAATTTCTAAAATCAGTAGATTGATACAAATAAAGTAGAAATCGGTAGAGTTGAAAAATTGTCCGCATCTTTAAAAATTAATTAAAAAGTTAAAAAATTATTAAAAAAAATTGTAACGGTATATCGGTGGATTACTTCCTAAATCGGTAGATCAACCAAAAACTCGGTAGAGTTGGCATTACTGCTCATCAGTTCTCACAAAACTGCACAAAAAACGTCGGCATACCGGAGCGAAATGTGGTAAAAAATAAATTTAAATCGGTTGATTAAAAAAATTGGCGACAATTTTAAAAAAAGTGTTTATTTAATAAAAAATTTCATTTAAGCTAGAAAAATGTTAAGTATTATAAAAGAAAACTATAACGATATATCAGTTCTTAAAAACTGCACAAAAAACGTCGGCAAACCAAAGCGAAATATAGCACAAAAAACAAAAGGAAGCAGGCAAAATGATCTTACTATTCTTGTCTATATACGGTGGTCAAGCTAAATGTGCTTAAGGAGAAAGTTAGTAAATGCGGAAACAGACTAGGTACTAACAGGTCATGTGAGTTCAAGTGACCTTACGCAGACTTACGTCACGGCCAAAAAGTGTAACATGTTGTTTTGCATGGTTCGTTATTTACGAGAACCAAACTAAAATCACTTCATACACATCACGTTACGTCACAGACCTCACCTGTGATTTCACGTTGTTGTTTTCTGCGCTTACAAAAATTTTGTTTCCGTGAGCTTATAGATCTTTCATCTGATTAACGCAAATGGGCGAAGATTTAATAGAAAAGCTTTGAGACTATCAAGTAATATATAATCAAAAATCAAGTAAATACCGTGATTAACATATTCGCAAAAAAGCTTAGGAGGATATTGAGAGAGAAATTCTTTTATTATATACATTATTGGGTTGTATTTCTAAACATTTTCGGAAACATCTTCAACAAGCAGCTAATACTCCAAACATAATTGTTGCCTTATTTTATTTATATCATGTATCTATACTTCTACCACATTCATCCCAAACCATACAACCATCTATACACTTTCTAGTTGTTCTTACCATTCCGAAGAACTAATTGAGCTATCAAATTGATTCGCCACTGAAAAATAAGCACTGGACTAAAAACTATAGTGCTATACTCAAGAAAATTCCGTTAGACACGATAGAGATGTGTTTCTAAGCGTGATATTACCTTAAAAACATGATAATGTGACGGAACCTGAGCTCACGTGACGTGATAGTATTCTGTTTCGACCTTAAGTGTCACATGTGATATAAGTTAAATTTAACAACCAAAAAGGTAAATAATTACTTAGCATTCACAGCTTAGTTGCGCATATAGTCAATAGTTGAGGGTTGAAACACTGATTTATCCCGATATTTTTTCAATTTCTCTATAATGTCATTTAATATATTCTTGTTTGTATAACTGCTTTCTAAAATTTTAAAAGATGTTTATTACAATTCCAACAAAACAGTCAATACTTGTTGTTTTAAAGCATCTTTTTATTTAGGTACCCCAATTAGCACATAAAAACAATCAATTAATAACGAAAGATCGTATTTTAGTGGTTTCGATTTTTTCCAGATCCTCTCAGTAATTAGAAAACCAGCAATGAGGACTCCTAGAAATATGTTTATAGTCAATTTAGCTGTGGCTGATCTACTATTGTGTACGGTTACAATGCCATTAACACTAATGGAGATTCTAACAAAATATTTTCCTCTTGGAAACTACGTGTTTGTTTGTAAAATTATAGGAATATTACAGGCCACTAGTACGTACGTTTCAACAATCTCCATTACGGCAATTGCCTTGGACAGATATCAAGTAAGTAAAACGGTTTTTGGTAACAAGTTCACATTTACACAATTTTTTATTTTTTGTGCACGTTTTATTTATTTTTTAACAAAATTTGGCTTTCTTAAGAGCTGGTTTTATTTTAAAATTTTTTAATTTTTTACGATCCTGTTTAATTTTCTACGCTTTTTAGTATTTAGGATATTGTTAATTTTAGGAGAATTTTTACGATTTTCTTACTTTGGAAGTTAAGGCGAATTTAGCTAAGATATCAAATTAGATCCAAACATAATTTAGTTTCTAGTTAATATCAAAAATGCAATTTATAAAAACTTAAATTATTTATACCCACTTTTTATTAATTACGATCAGTTTACAGTAGGATTTTTGTTACACTCGATTATTGGATATCACTTATCTTTGATATTATTTGAACGTAATTTAAAATACATACCATGAACTCAAATCCAATTAAAATAAATTTTTTTTCAGGTAATTGTTTATCCGACTAAAGAAGGTCTACAATTATGGGGAGCAGTTTTGATATTATTTCTTATATGGACCGTTGCCATAATTTTAGCTATGCCTTTATTTATTATAAGGCACGTCATTCACCATACTATTTCTCTGGGAACATCATCACTGGATATAGATTTTTGTATAGAAAATTGGCCAGTAGCTCATGGTAGAGCTTACTACTCAATATTTTCGTTAATTTTCCAGTATACTGTACCAATTATAATAGTATCGGTAAGTTTATTAATTTTTTATTAAATTTTGCAAAATTGGTCGTATTTGTATGATAGCACCACAATATTAACAAATTTCAGCCGAATTTGAATCGCAGTTTTGTTTTTGACCGCGGGTCAGTGAATTATCGATCTGTAGTTCGATTCTTGTTTTTCGAAGGGTAGTCACGCAGAGAAATGCACTGTGTACAGTGACTCTTCTATTTCGATGAAAACCGTCAAAAAATAGTTAAACGAGTGTTAACATGGTCGAACTGGTAACGGGTAGCTCTTTTAGACACCAGACTCAGTCAAATTCGGTTTCAGTTTTAATAAAGATTTATTTCTAAAATAAATTATATACAAGAAAATGAAAATAAAATATATCTCTACAAATTAAACAAAATTAACTGGATCAGCGACCCCTTTGGCGCTTGGATGGATCTCCCTGTAAATAAATAAATTCAATATAGATTCCAAATAGCATAGGATAGTTAGGGTAGGTTCAAACCAATCAATACTCGGTCACGGGGTGGGACAACCATTGGTCAATACCCAAGGATCGGATCGGTATAACCGATCCATACTCGGTTACGGGGTAGGACAACCCTTGGTCAATACCCAAAGATCGGAACGGTGTAACCGATCAATACTCGGTTACGGGGTAGGACAACTCTTGGTCAATACCCAAGAATCGGAACGGTGTAACTGATCAATAGATACTCAGTTCTAAATTCTTAAATAATAAATAATTCATTTAATGATTTGTCACGAATAAAACATTATTAATACAAAGTAAATTTAAATTAGTTGAAATGTTTTTCTAGAAATACCACCACTTCAGATCAGTGTAATAATAAACATCTGTAAATTGTGTGTAAAAAGAGTTAGTAAACAGTAAACTAACTGTTACTACTAATATACATAGTTTGGCATATGAAAATAATTGAAAAATATTTTTTTCCTCGCTAAAAATGCGGCCCTTAAGTGCCGCTCTAACACGAAACACTAAAGTCGACGAACATGTTTGGTAAAAACTATTAGACAAAACTTGTATCCACAGGAAATTATTTTCAGCAAAGTCTGCGGTACTAGCTCTTGCATGGTTGACGTTAGTGTCAGTGCTTGCTGCTTTTCCACCAGTCGGCTCTGTCTATATTCCAATCACTTTTGCACCTGGTGGTATTTTTGATAAGAGTATTATCAATAGCTTCTTGGGTAGAGAGCAGACGAACCAAGTGTACCTTGGCACTGTCTGCAGACCTTACGCAAATTGTGTAATAAAGTTTGGCAACAAGTTCTCGTCACCTTAAGAAAGACCAGCATTTAGGTTTTTTCAGAAAAGGGTAGAGGTAGTGTCACAACTGATGACGTCATGAAGAAACAGTTCTAATCCAGGAGGGATGGCCAATGTTCCACTACCTTAATGCGGCCCTTAAGAGCCGCTCTAACACGACATCACTTAAGTCGACTAGACACATGGTTCGTAAAAACAATTAGGCAAAACTTGCAAAACGTGGAGAATTTCAGCCACTCCCACAACCCGTCGTGCATCTGCAGGAAATTGGTTTCAGCAAATTCTGGGATATTGGTTTTTGCGTGGTTGAGATTGGTACCAGTTAGTACTTGCTGCTTCTTCAGGAGTCAAGTCGGAGTCAAGTCGGGCATTGAAAAACACCCACCCGATATATATATATATATATATATATATATATATATATATATATATATATATCTATATATATATATATATATATATATATTATTGACTTTTTAAAATTGTAAGTAGTTATTTGAAAATTTTAAACTTTATTACAAGTTTTCCTGTATGTTATGTTTGTTTATCTCTACTTCTGACATTGTTCTAAAAGAGTATTGTCCTGTTAATTGACTTACTTACAATTTTCAATTTAATTGAAAATTCCATTCGGATTCGGAAAACAACAACTTTTCAAGTGCAAATAAAAACATGGAAAACAAAGCATGTACAAAAGTTCGACAATGCCTTTTAGTGGAATTAAAAAAAAATCCCTCGATGAAACACCATCGTAAACATATGGTTATTACTTTGTTTTTAATTTCATAAACGTGACAATTTTTTTCGGAATAACTGCATAAACATTTACGTGACCAAATATACAAATGGCGATTAAAGGTTTCTGAGTTAATTACGAATTAAAAAAAAACGAATGGTGTTGTATTCGAGGATTGTACGTATTGTGAAAATAAACAACAATATGCAGAATTGTGTTTGCACACAAAATTTCTGGATATAGAAATATATTTTATGGATATAACACTGAGTTTTGTAATATCCCAGCGAAAACCAGAAATGTACGAGGTTTAGTAAAATCAGATATTACTCTTCTGGGTTTTTTAATTTTTAAAAATAACAAGACAAAAATATGAGGCTACAAAAAATTTTAATAATTATGAAAGAAAACTATAACAGTATGTCGGTAGATTACTTCCTAAATCGGTACATCTAGCAAAAAATCGGTAGAATTGTCATTGCTGCTCACTACTTCTCACAGAACTTTACAATAAACGTCGAAATGTGGCACAAAAAACTTCAAAGGCTGGCGCGCAGAGTTATCCTACCATTCTTGTGTGTCACAGATGCAGTAGTAGTTAGTCGGATTTTTGATCGTCTTAATTTATTTCATATCACATGAGACACTTACGCAATTCTCTCTAAAGTACATGTATGGATGACGTTAATAGATTTTTTTTTGTCTTGATTTAGTTTTAAATTTTTATTCGGTTAGGAGTGCAGAACCATAAAGTTTAGAAAAAAATAAATGAAGATATTGATGTTATTCACAAAACGGTATAAAAATTATTATTTAAAATGTTTTTATTCTATTTTGCTTTTAAAAATTGCTTGAATACTCTATCCGTTTTATTTAACCCTCAAAATGAAATTTTTACGACGTTGGAATCGCGTAAGTGCGCAAAAATCACTTCACGCACAGTTTCATACAATATTTTATCTACGATAATCAAATAAAAAATAATTACAAGAAAGCAATTTATTTTCAATTCATTTACAAGATACAACAAAATTAATGCTCTCATAGCAGCACCATAGCAGCGCGAATGCTAAGGATATTTGATTATATGAAGGTGTGTCAAAAATAGTGCGAAAAAGTAAATCCTATTTAATAGCTATTTATGCAACTAGTGCGTAAAGTGACCTTTTTTGACGAATGCGACAATCACATGAGTCAAAAAAGGAACATTTACGCACGAGTTGCATACAATATTTTTTCTACAACCGAATTTCTTTACAAGAAATACAAGTATAGGCATGATTTTTTTTACGCACTACTGCGAAAAAAAATATTATATTTAAAACATATTTTAGATAACAAAATATTTATTTTCTAAATTAATCTTACCCTATAATACCGGTACGTAGAAACGCGAAATGCTTGAATTATAAATTAATTGAAATGTCAATCAGTCAGAGCCTACGTATATTTAAATAAAAATACTTACCATTATTCATGAACTGATATTTCTGTCATATCAAAAATCAAATTAAAAATTACTTAATATAATATCTAGTTTTGTATTTATTAAACTGCAATAATTTAACAATTAAATATATTTACACAAATTTACACAATTAAATAATAAAAAAGAAAGTTTCCTTACCCGGAATTGAACCCGAGTCATCTGGGTAGAAGGTATACACCTTACAATCTCGGCCAATAACACACGTAAAAATATTTGCATAATCTTATACAAAACAGTGCTTATTTTACTTTTTTTTCACTAGTGAAAAAACGTTAAACTTTACGAACCTTAAACCGTGCGTAAAGGTATTACTTTACGCACGGTTGTAGAAAAAATACATTGTTACTTCACGCACTGCTGTCTACTCGTATAATCACAGTTTTCACGAACTAAAAATTGATACATAATATGAGGTAGAGTAGATAAAAGTTATTTTAACACCTGCTGAAAACTGTCATTTTTGAAAATTCCATTTAAAACCTAAATTCATACTTTGAAATACTGACTCCGTGTTGTTCCTGATTAAAAAATCAATTAAAGGCAATCTAAAAATATGTTTTTAATAAAAACTTAAAAAAAAATGAACCACATTCAAAAACAAAGAAATGCACTAAAAAGCCAGAATTAAAATCTTTATTTCTTAAAAAAATTGGAAGCAACTAGGCATCTGATTTCAATTTTCTTTACGTCGGCTCCAATGGTTTATATCTTTGTAAAAGATATAAGTTAATAACATTCGAAATCTAGATTTATTAGCTAAGATTAAAATAGAGCGTAATTTGCCATTGGAGCCGACTTTAAGAAAATCAAAACCAGATGCCTAGTTGCTTCCAACTTTTTTCAGAAATAAAGATATTATTTCTGGCTACTTGGTGCATTTTACTTTTTTTTTAATGCAGCTCAATTTTTTTTGAAAAATTTTTATTTTATACTTATTGGTTGCTACTTGGCTTTGTCAGATGTGAGCGCAAGTTCATGATGTACTATGTTCAAAACCTTCCGAATACAGTGCAAGAGTTACTGGGTTCAATCCCCAACAATCCCGACGTGTACCAATGTGACTTTTTGGAGACATAAGTAAATTCTCAAACACCTAGACACACCATGCACGTACGATGAAGGAAAACATCCTGATGAAACTTGGAGGTAATTGTCTGAAATCACCAATCCGCATTGAGCAAGCGTGTTAATTAAATGCTCATTCCTTTTTCCTGTGAGAAAAGGCCTTTGGCTTTAGAGTGGGACAGTAACGAGCTAATTATTATAACCATAACCAAATTTCTATGGGACCATACGGACACTCCTACTCTTTTGAATGCAAAAAGATTTTTTAAATCGGATTCTAATTACCGTAGATATTTGGGAACATACATAACAAATATGGTGTAATTGGGAACCTCTTCCTTTCGGTCAAAGCTGTCAATTGCTTTATGTAACAAAACTATGGAGTACCCTCCATAAACAAAACATACATTATTATTGTATATATTATGTCATGACGTCAGTTTTCGTATAAGTCACGTGACCTGTTGTTTTAGCCCAAAATTCAATCGTCAATACAAGAAGTATAGATACCAGGTGTCCGAAAGTTATATTAAACGATTGTTCTTAATTTAGGGGAATAATTTTTTGCCGTTAGAATGAGTCACTTTCCAAGAAGTACTCGTTCAAATCTTTATAAACTAATTGTTCATAACAAAAATTTTTTATACATATTATTTTGAAATTACTCACTTTTGGTACTTTGACTGAAGACACTTTTCCTACATTCTCACTTGCCCTTAGGCCACTAAGACAAACATGGACAGCACAACACCTTCTACTTTTTTTAATTTCAACAAATTTTAAATAAAGAAATTAATATTCGATATTTACTTTATCAAAATTTAATATTAATGAAATACATATCATAATAATAACAGCATCGCTACATCCTGAATAGGCATGTTGACAGTAGTTCTAAATCCATGTAAAGTTAAATTTAAATGATTAATGGTAATATTTAATTACCTAAAATCATATTTATTAAACGCAATTAATAATATTTTATTAATTAAAATTAATTCAAAAAACTTTATTTAATACACATTATCACGTGACTGTGAACGCCAATCACAGCGCATGACGTCATGAACCGATAAACAACTTAGCGTCGCTTGGTGTCACTGTGTAAACGAGTTATTTCTTTGATTTCTCTTGCTAATTACTCGCTATTAGTATTTGTAACTCACTTGTTATCATAAACCGAATTGTGTTTACATTATGGAGACTGGATTCATCAAAGGAAACAGTTCTAACTTGCTGAGAATCGATTGTTTGATGGTGGCGAATTTCTTTGCTACAAACAAAGATTTTTGTGCAGCGGAACTTAACATAAATTTTTTATGGCCTGTTTTTCTTCGTGATTACTATTTTCAACTCGTATATTTTTTAGATTAGATTTTAAAATATTATCGGTGTATTCGTTTAATTCAGAATCGGTTTCCATTTTTTCAATAAAATTTATATCTGCGATATCTAATTTTTCAATTTTAAAAGGTTTATTAATATTAATTTTTATTGGTTCTTCTCTTGAATTAGTAATGGTGGTTGTTGCAAAAAATTTATTTACTTTTACAACTGCACAGGGTGATTCTATTTGATTGCAAAAATTAATATAATTTACAAGTCTTGTTCCGCTTTCTATGTCAACGGGTAATTTTACAATTTGGGATGTCCTAGCGGGAATATTAAAAGAATATTTTTTTACGTTAAGTTTCTTTTTTAGTTGTGTTAATTCTTCTAATTCGTATATTATTGGTATTTCTGTATAAGGTGTTTTTACAGTTGCTTTTAATTGTTTTAATAAATCAATACCAATTAATCCGTCATATTTTTGACTAAAATTAAATAAATAGAACTTATGTCGTTCGTTAACTTTAAAAATGTTAAAAACAGGTATATTTATAACTTCATTGTGGTAAGAAATACTGTGAGCTGTTTGAATATTAAAATCTTCATTTTTTACATGTACATCTACATACAGACACACACTTTGTATTTATTATTACCTAGTATTAAAGCCTTAAAATAATTATTTCTCAAGAAAACTTTCAAGTTTCTTAGAGTTTGACAGATCGCAAGCATTGTTTATCGGTTCGTGACGTAATCAAAGTCACACGGCAGTTTTGGGCGTTTTAGCGGGAAATTTTAAATCTATTTTAATTTATCAATTTTTTCTTTAAAATAAAACCATTTTTATTCTTAAAATATTTTTTTCGCGGTTATTAAGAGTTTATCTATAAAATAAAAGCAGACCCGGAAATTAGTCAACATCCCTATACTTGCGCAGCCAGTGGCAAAAACTAGAACTATGGTCTGGGTTTATTATTGTGTACATGAAATATATATTATAGAAACGCCTATACTCTTCAGACTTCTGGACCCCTATTTTCGAATAGGTATGTGATGTGATAGATCACTGGTAAGAACCCGGCGATCCGTATTTTTAGACTATATGATATCTCGCATCACACTTCGCCTGGACCCCTATTTTTGAACGTGTGATGTGAAGTGAAAGTGAAGTGAGTCGGGAAGTGATCGATCCTTGACAGAACCTTTCATGGGTCGTATTTTCGATATTGCAGCGTTGCCTCGTTATATTTATGAAGAATGAAAGAATTTTCTTCAAAAAACTCAAATTTTTGCACAACAATAAGGAATCAGACCACGGATAACTGTATTCTTTTATTTATGAAAGACAAAAGTTTCAAAACAAAATTACAATAACAACTCTAATAAACATGTGATTTTGACAATACGCTGACGCCTGAATACAACGATAATGCGCATGTAAATTTGCGTTTTTTTTTTCAGTACGCTGGATTGCAAAATTTTTAAGCAAAAGCTATCCGACCGACCTTAACGAAATTTAGCACACGTTTTAATTATAATAAAATGTTTTTCTAGGCGGAATATGGAGTTGAAATTTAAGTTTAGAGAGTCGAAAATATTTAATGGATAAACTTCATTTTCTTGTACTTTTTTCCAATAATTTTTTGTCGACAATAAACATTAAGCTTTCCAAATATTGTGTAAAATGAAATAATCACACTTTTAACTTCTTTTAGTTTTTTCTCTAGGAGCAATATCGTGATTATTCTTAATTTAAAAGAGCAATGTTTTGGGACCTTTAAAATTTTTTAAATATAAACTATTTACAAGATTAATAAAGGCATTTTTTTATTTAATCTATAAAATTTACAATGCATATGATTAAATAAACTGTTTCTATGGAAATCAATCAGTACAGCAGGAAGTGCTATAAATAGCCACTAAAAGCATATATGCAGAAATTTAATCGGTGTTATATACCCTACGTGATTTAAATTTCCAGATTATATTGAAAATCTGTAAATTACGATTTTCCAATAATAATGCAATGCAATACGAACATTTTAGTTTTGTTCTTATTTTATTTACGGGTATGTTAAGATGAAAGTTTAAATCCAATTTATCTGGTGTTCTACAGGTTGGTTAAAAAGTTTTGAAAGCAAAAATCCAAGAATGTGTTGTTTTTTTATTCAATATAATCTCCTTCAGCTTAAACAAACTTATTCCAATGATCCTTTAGTAATTTTATACCATCTCAGTAATGATTTTCTTGAAGATTTGCAAAATGTTTTTTCACAATTGCATTCGACGAAAAACGCATTTCACAAAGGAATTGTTTCAAGTTTCCGTGGGCGTAATAATCGAAGGAAGCCTAATCTGGTGAGTATTCAAGCAATTCGTACTTTAATTCATTCAATTTGGCCATCGTAAACAAATTTGTGTGAACACATGCATTGTTTTGATTAAATATGTTTTCTTTTGTAAACCGGGTCTTTTTTTACGAATTTTTTTGATCTATCTGGTCCAAAAGGTTGCAATAATATTCAGAGTTAATTGTTTTCCCATTTTTAAGATAAACATTCTGTAAGGATTCTTTTCACAGTTTAGGATGATGATGGTAGATCCGAGTCTTACCATTTGTTATAAAACGCTGCACAAAATCGGTTTTATACTGCTTAAAACGCTTCAAATTAAGTGAGAAATTTGTTTTCGATTTAGTTTTTGTTGAATTGTTAACGAATGCGGCACTAACTTTTCGAACAGCTTTTTTATAAGTAGGTAAAATATGAAGTAATTGTTTACCTGAGATGCCTATTCAACAATTTCACGCGTAGTTAAACTTGGATCTTTATAAACAATATCATAGACTTGCTCAATCATTTCTGGTGTTGTTGCGATTTTGGCCGTCCATTGCGTGGTTCATCTTCGACGCTTGTACGACTACGTTTAAACTTTAAAACACATTAAAGCGCAGTTGGAATTGAAGGAGCAGATTCCTTTTACATTTTTAACATTTTTGTATAAATTTCAGATAAACTTTCCCAAACAAAGAAAGAAACAAAGAAACGATATTCGGTTTTTTCCATTGTAACAAAATACACTGACAAGTCAACTTGAAATGGCTTGGTAAACAAACAATGAATTGACAAATCAAAATATAAGTTTTTGTGTATTTAAATGCAAGATGAAATATTAAAATAAGGTATAAATTTTAATTTCATTACCGGTTAATATGAGTCGCTTTCAAAACTTTTCAATCAACCTTTATATACAAGGAAAAATGCATAAGAGAGTAAAGGAGAAGTAGGAGGCGCAATAAGAGATACAGACAGATCAGGGGAAATTCCGTTTCACATTTTTGTGATGATTTTTCTGTTGCAACACCTTTTTTAAAACCAACATTGAAACCTTTGTTTTAAAAACAAATTTTCTTTTCTATTCGCAGCTCTTGTAATTGGAGTTAATCCAAAGTTATTACTGAGAGGAATGTTCTTAAAAAATTCATATTATTGGCTGTATAAGCTAGAAATATTTGTTAAAATTAGGTTGTGCCTGCTACAAATTCTGGGCACCGCAGATTAGAAAATACAGCGTTGTGCAGTGTTGAAAATATGCGGGAATAATAAAAATATGACGCCCCCGTTGTGTTTAATTAGTACGTTTAGGATCGTAAAAGTATACAATTTTTTTCTTAAAATGAGTTATGTTACTTTTTAGATTTAAAATAAATTTTGACTTTTGTACCGAATTATTGTTAAAATGATAAATTGATCTGGTTGTAAGTATCTTATATAATATAGAAATGGGTTTCATATTCAAATATCTCATCCAAATGTGTCTATAAACGAAATTTGAGAAAGAAGTTTGTTTATTTAGTGAAAAAAACTTACAGTGCTGCCATGGAAAGAATGTGGATAAAACATGGATCCACATTATTAGTTTATTTATAAAAATGTGTATTTATGGGTGTGTCATCAGGGGTGAAAAATATTTCTGCTACCTATAAGATCCATTGTGTCCCCATTTTCTTGCTATATTATATATCTGTTCTAGTCCTCCCTATCATAAAACGTTAAGCTTCAAGTTGTATACATCCTAATCTTTTTTTGTATGATCTAGGTATCTGACCCAACAGTTATGCAAGACAGTGCATTCTGAGAGTATGTGCATTAAGGTTTTGTCCTCTTTTTCACAAAATCTGCATTTGCATTTTGTGTCATCTATCAACCCTAGTTTTTTTATGTGTCATTCTAAACTGCTTTGCCCAGTTAATAGTTCCGTTATAATACAGAGTTTCTTTTACTGAGGTTAAGACAGCTGAAAGATCTCTTCTGGTAATAGTTTCCTAGAAGCGTCTTCGCTTGTCGTAGTTGTTTTAGATCGTTCCAGTACTTTGCTTTTTCTCTATCGACTTCTTTTCTTAGTTTTATTTTAAACTGTAGTGCTGCTGATTACACAAGATTGTTCTGGTCGCAAATATAAAGTTTCAGCTCCTTTTTTGTCAACTTAACTGTTGTTTTATTCCCTTTTATGTGTTCTGAAACCCATAGGAGACTTCATTTGTTCTAGTTCATTTAGTTTGCCAAAGCATTCCCAGACCATCTTTGAGCTGATTGTGTGTGAGCTCAGTGCTTGATGGCTGCTGAGCTATCTGACATGATCACAATCTCTTCTTTCCGATAGTTCCTTCCGATATAATATTCTGCTCATCCTTCAACGATGCGAATTTCCGCTTAAACAATGCTTGGGCATGCACCCAGACCTTCTGAGTATTTGGCTCTTGGTTCAAAAACTCCTGCTCCAGTTTCTTCATCTGTCCGTATAACACTTTATGGCATTTTGATTTAGACCTGCTATAGTGTTTTTGTTCCATTTAGATTTACTTACCAGTTTTGTGGTAAATTTTCTCACAAAGTTAAATTTTTTTAGCATGTCTTCTTGGGGCATTTTCCAAATTTAATCAAATTAAAATCATCGAGGTTTTTCCTTGAATGTTTATTTTTTGACCATTCTATACATTGTTTTAACTTTCTACTTGAATTTTTAGTGGCGTTAGATTTAAGATTACTTGCATTTGTACGAAAGGGACGGACTTATCCTTTTGTGAAAAAACACTTTTTTCCAATTGTTTTGACAAGGATCAAATCAACCGATTTTGATTTTCCAAACGGCATTAGACGTCATTTTTGGGGGTTAAGAGCTGATAAGGTTATGTAATTGATTGTTGCGTCCGTTAAAACGTGATTTTCAGAAAACATTATTTTTGAATTATTTTTTCGTATTTTTTTTAACTTCTCGGAATTTCGTTAAAAGAAGCTTCAAATCTTGTTTAGATCGCTAAAGCCGTTTAAAAGCTATAAGAGAGTTACATACATATAAACATACATAACATACGTACACACATATATAGATCGCGGCAATAGTCAGGATGGCTTTCTAGGACCCCAAAACGAGGAGATCTGGTGAAAACTCGAGTTTTAAAAATCGAAGGGAAACCGATTTAAAACAAAAATACGCAGGTAGTTAAAAAATAAATACTTTCGTTACAATAAAAGTTTCGTAATCTAAAGGTAGACAATATCGAAAAGTCTGCATATATGCGCATAGATAGCGAGACTTTCCGACCGGTCGATAATGTCTTCTCGCACCGCTCGGCGTTCAGTTTCAACGTCTCCAATATTTTAAACTTTTGCGCATTGTTTGGGGACAATTGGACATTGGACAGGTGGTCGAATAAAGAGCCGTCCCGTTACTTTTCTCATACATTAACTGTTAAATTGGCAGGTGATACCACTTTTGTTTCTTACTCAAAGTATGCGTCCTTTCCGAAGTAAGTCTCCGACTCTGTCGTGTACAGAGCGCAGGAGTGGTTTTGCTTTAATAAATTAAAATAAAATCTAAAACAAACTCAGAAAATGATAATACACACGGTTCTGCCACACAAATATTTTTGGTGGAGAACTCCCTAATCTAACTTTTCTATTTCGTAGATTAAAAACTTTTATAAATTTTGATATTTTAGGATTGTGTTATTTTGGTTCACTCAAAATTATCCTACGGAGTTGTTTTATGGGTAAATAGTTCATCACTCCTAAAAATATTCAGACAACAAAAGAGAGTATTATAACCAACGCTGGGTATAGAGACCATTGTAGGTCACTGTTTAGAGAATTAAAAATTATGCCGCTACTATGTATTTTCATCTATTTTAGCCTAATTGAAATTTATAAAAATACTAGCTGTACCCAGCGCGCGTTGCTACGCTAACAACTAAAATAAATTTAAGAAAAATAAAAGAGAAGAAGAGATAGAGGAGGAAAGAAAGTTTATAGTTTTGTTTCACTTATCGCACCAAAAATATATTTTTCGAACTTATATTTATACGAATTCGTATAGATATCTATTTATCAGTATTGAATTTGATACATTGAAGTGTCATCTGGTGGTAACTTCCATTACTACGAATATCATATTCATCTTACTCATTAAAAAAAATACATTATCATACTGATTTTCATGACAATCGGTTAAACGGGACAGAAGTTGCTACTCTGCGGCGCCACCTGGTGGCGAGTGGCACCAATGAGCATATCATACAAACCTTCTCCGTGAAAAAATACATATACATACCATTTTTCGTAATAATCGGTCCAGTAGTTATTTGAGTTCATTGAGTACATACAGACAAACATTCATTTTTATATATATAGAAGAGTCCACTAGCTCGTCAAGTAAGCTGCACACATATAATGTGAGAAAGGTCCATCTGGAAAGGTCACTTTAACTCTTCCCAAAAACAAGTTGGCAAATACATATAATAATTCACCTAATTTACATTTATATAAGTTCCTGCCGAGTGGTGTTCAGCATTAAAGCTTTTCAAAGTTTAAGTCTGCAATAAAAACATTTTTGTTAAAATTCTGTTTTTAGTCTGTTAATAAATTTTTAAACAGTTTAAAGTTAAACATAATTTTGGAAGTTTATTGTTTGTCTTTTAGTATAGTTTCTTTTTTTTATGTTTTATTTTTATATAGGTACTATTCTTTTTATGTTTTTTAAAAAATGACATATGTTTCGCTTTACTAAGCATCGTCAGATTGACATATAAAGTTACATTTTGTTTATTTGAAGCTAACTATCTGATGTTGAATCGGTAATATTAAGGCTAGATTAAGTATGGAAGTAATAAGATATAACAATATTAAAGCCTAGATGTTATTAGCCCTAAGGGATTATCCTGGATGTATCTCCCTCTAAGATCAGTATAACTGTGCAATGATATAGAAAAACCAGGAAAAAACTATATCTGCTGATCTTTACAATAACTTAATATATTTGTATTACAATTATATCTTATTTATGTATAAAATGAAGACTCAATCAAAGTAAACAGTTTAATAGTGGAGAATTTCTAAGATTTATTTGTTCATTAACAACTTTAAATTGTGGATCTGCTAGATGTTTTTTTATTTCAAGTTCTTCAAGGAAATCTAAATTTTGTTTTTTATTACAAATGTGTAGAATTTGGATGTCATTATTGTTTTTATGACTTACTACAATGTATTATAAAGTGCTGGCCACAGAAAACTCACCACTTCGATATTTCGACATACTTATTAGATTTTAAGAAAACAGGTCGATTTTTACGATACATGCATCTGTTAAATGTCAACCCCCTCCCTTATTTGTTAGAGAAAATACCATATGCGGCACATCATTAAAAAGGTATTTAGATAAAGTATTTAGACCTAACGATGGCCCACGAATTTTTTTTAATATTTGTACTGTTTGTCCAAAAAAAGTCTTTATTCATTTAAAGTACACCTTTTAAAAATAAAACGTAACGCCCCCTTAGATCAAAAATCGACCTGATTTTACATTTCTTCAAAATCTAATAAAACGGTCAAATATCGAGGTGGACTGTTTTCTGTGGCCCACACTGTATGTTTATTTTACCGACAATCTATATAATCCAGGTATTCTATACAATACCTAGTCAATGTATAGAATACCTGGGGCGTTCAGGCAATGTATGAAATATGAATATTATTGGCCATTACATACATTACCTACGTAATTTATACAATGTCTAGGGGTTGTATAAAGTATCTGCAGTTTAACAGGTCTGGTATTATGTAAAATAAATAGACCGTAGTCTTTATTTATTAATGTTAACCGCCCTACCTATAAAATGACGGGTAAATGAAACATGTGCTATTACTTTAAATCAACTTTACTTACGACTCATAAGTAAATTGCGTATTTTTTAACCTATAACTCTGTCAGTAAGTGTCAAATTATTGAGGAGTTGTGTTATAGTTTCATTTACCTACGACTCATAAGTAAATTGCGTATTTTTTAACCTATAACTCTGTCAGTAGGTAAGTGTCAAATTATTGAGTAGTTGTGTTATAGTTTCATTTACTAAACTAGTGGAGTAAGTAAATAGAAACCTGTATTATTATGTTGGTTACCTACAGTTTTCATTAAATTAAACTAACATTTGACATTTCTCAGATAGAACTGTCTGTGAAATCGAATATTTTTGACAACTTATACCAACATTTAAATTGGATATTTGTTATTTTTAGTTTTATACAAAACCATTTGGTAAGTCGTTGGTAAAGCATAGTACTTCACTCGAGGAACAAATTGCATATTTAGCTCGTTTCTTTAGCCCCTTCGCTCGCAAGCTCGCTCATGGGCCAAACACACTCGCTGTTATATGCAATTTACTCCACTCGTAAAGTAATATACTATTACTAAACTAGTGGAGTAAGTAAGTAGAAACCTGTATTATTATGTTGGTTACCTACAGTTTGCATTAAATTAAACTAACCTTTGACATTTCTCAGACAGAACTGTCTGCGAAATCGAATATTTTTGACAACTTATGCCAAAATTTAAATTTTATATTTGTTATTTTTAGTTTTATACAAAACCATTTGGTAAGTCGTGGGTAAAGCATAGTACTTCACTCGAGGAACAAATTGCATATTTAGCTCGCTCATGGGTCAAACACACTCGCTATAATATGCAATTTACTCCACTCGTAAAGTAATATACTATTATTAAAATTGTTTACAGTTAGGGTGCTTACTAGGAATAAATCATTATGAAATCTTTTCATAGATAAAAAAGCATCTAAATAGTACATTTCTGTTACTACAGTAAAATCACAATATAATTAGGTTACATTAAAACAATCTTCTGGCTGTAAGTTACAACGTAATTTGCTTATAAATACTCAAGTATAAATGTAAGTATCAGAATAAAAAAATAAACAAAACAATTCTTTAAAAATAATAAGTTCGTCTACCGCCTTATCAAAATTTAAATGAATAAATCAATAATTATAGTTAATCTTACATGAGGAACTATTATGATTTTCGAACTTTACTTATAGAATTTTTTTCTTAATTCTTGCTTATTTGGAAAATAATTTGCTTATTTTTCATAATCTTTGTGCTTATAAAAGTGCTTATTTTGACTTTTTTGTGATGCTTATAATCCGGTCTTTATTTATGACATTTTAAAGTGTTCAATAACCTACTTTTGAGACAAGAACACCAGCAGTATTCCAGTATTTTTTGCAACTATATTTGACAAATATCTGACCTGTCCCCATAGATTGCAGAGTCGCCACTGTACAGAGTATCTAGATTTGAGCCGTATTCTTTCTTAAGTAATTCTTGATTACAAAACTGTAAACTGCTGTCTTGAATACAATGTCTTAATAACGCTTTGCTTTGTGCCTAGTGGTTAAAGATCGTCATTGGTTTTTTGTAAGACTTCGGAACACTAATTCTTACTGCATTACCCAACTCTACGGAGAAATTTTTTTTAGAAGTTTTAAGCATTTTCTGAGCTAGCTCTATCAAATTATCTTTGGGACTGAATCGTTTTTCTATACATCAAGGGCAAACAACTTTAGAACCACATAATTCTGCCATACTTTTTTCCGGAGCAGCACAAATCCCATGAATATGTCTATTGCAAGTTCTATACAAATAAGCACCTTTAGGCTTCTCTGAACAACAGCATACTTAATGGTTCCTGTGTTTCTAATACGAAACTCAAATCATGTAACGGTTGATCATTTACTTTAGAACATTAGCAGGCTTATTAAAAATCTCAGAACTTGAAATAGTTATATGTTCATCATGTGTACTTGAACATTTGAAGCTTCATTACCGATATCAAAACTTTCGATGGTAGGAATTTGTTGATGTGGAACCTGTTTAGGTTTATCATGTGTCTAAGCTGGATCTTCTATTAGAGATTCTGGGTGTAATAGATGATGATTTAATTACACATTCTAGATCTTCTTTGCTTTTCAGTTTGTAAGTACATACATTACTGGCGCGCATTCGGTATTGTATAAAATACCTAGGCAAGGTAAAAATAAATATTATTTTATAAGTTACCCAACATTGCCTAGACTGTAGATACATAGAATACAGGATTATACAGATTGCCTGTAACATATATAACCGTGCTCAAATAAAGAGTTCTATTCCATAACAAACGTATCTGCACACACCTCTGTCGGTGCTGTTGCTAAGTGCAAATTAGTCTAATTGAGCTACGAACTGCTGCTCCATCCACCGTTTTCTTCAGATTTGACTCTGTGTGACTTTTTTTCCAAACTTAAAAAAGTCACTCGCTACGCAGAAATTTGAGTTGAATAAGTATGTCATCGTCGCCAGGGAGGTTTATTTTGCAGACATCCAGAAAACGTATTTTTTGGACAGGTTAATGAAGGTGAATCATTACTAGGTCAAGTGTATCAAGCTAAAAGATGATTAAGTTGACAAATAAATTACCAATTTTTTAAAATTTAGTTTTTTTTTGTAAGCTAAGTACTTATCGGACCGCCCTCCTTAAGTATACGGTTAAACTGAAATTTATTGTTTAAGAAACTGGTTAACTACTCTGCTTGTTTAAATATTTAACACTGTTAAAGATTCGACTTAAGTTCAGGATATTAATTCTGCAATTACTTTGGAAAATGAATAACAGTCTGTAGATAAATATTTAATAACAGTTTCAGGATCTTTATTCATAATTAAACATACGCATATACCAGGAGTTAATTATTTTTTGTTAAATCAATATATTATTTTAAAATATGTAAATATGTAAATTATTTAATAACTTTAATCTATCATTTTATATTTAATATATGGAAATATAGAATTAAATAAACGTGTTTAATGTCAATATTATAAATGAAACGTTATTATAATTATTAATAATAAACTGTACAATATCACACTTTGTGTGTATATAATACTTAAAATATAATAGTCCAGTCAATGACCATTATTCCTCAAAACCTTGTCAAACAGCACCGATCGTTATTAAATTTTGGATTTTGGTTCTACTTATCCTCTTTTCTAAAGTTTTTCTGTGTGTAATTACTTAGATTACTATAGCAAAGAGCGCTCCTCCTCTGCCGTCAACTTCTCGGGCGGAAATTCTTGCTACTTTTGCCTGACACAACTGGCAGCAGCGTGGACTATGTTTTTGTGTGTGTTTCCGCTGAAAGCATCGTGAAATTTCACCCGTTTGGCATTAGCCTAATATATGTATACCTCATACTCTGAATTGCCACAATTAGGGATGCAACAAATTATGAAAGTATCGATACCTATCGATATTTGTTAAATAAGTATCGATACTGCACAATATCGATACTTCAATTAATTTAATTAGGAAAAGCTTTATTTACAAAACACAATAATTTGGATATTACATGTAGGTACTATTATATATTATATTTAAGTTAACAGTAAAATATATTTATATATTATATTAAAAACTTGTTTTCTATTCATTATAATACAATATAATATAAAAAACCTTTATTTTTCAGTAAAAACTAAAAATGAAATATCCAACAATATTTGCATAAACAAAGGAAATATCTAATAAATGCTGTCTATGTGAAATACCGAACGAATATTCTAATAAATTAATGCTTAATAATATTAACACTAAACAAATATTGAATCTGTCTCTATTCTACAGAAATCTATAAAAGGTCTCGTTATTTGTTCCAAATCCATCTAGTTGTTTTCTTAGGGATCATTCATAAAAATTATTTTTTATTTATTTAGCTTTCTGTAATTTATGGCAAACAGGGTACAAATTATTCGATTTGATACTCAGTATAAAGTATCAATACTCACAATGTATTGAAAAAAAAGTATCGATACCAAAAGTATCGGTATCAAAACAAAAATATCGATATGTTTGAAGTATCGATACTTTTGTTGCATCCCTAGCCACAATTAACAAATTTCTAATGTGGCAGAATAGTGCATCGGACTTAAACCCCGAAAATAAAGATTTTCTTTTTACCTATAGTTGAAACTCTCACAGTAGGTATTTATACACGTGCTCTATCAAAGACATAGCGCTGCAGTGCCAAATCGCTTACGGTGTTGCTCTTTACTTTTCAGTCACGCCTATTATTTGCATTTTATAAAATTTATTTCACATTTTAAAATTGAAGTTTTGTTTATTTTATGTATAGCCTGGCCTAGTTTTAGTGTTTGATTAAAAAAATGTAAAAGCGACACCTATTAACCAGTAGAGGAATCAACATTTAAACGCTATTTTTATATTTCATCTTCCATTGAAATACACACACAAAATTCCACTTTAATTTGTCAATTTCTTTTTTGTTTGCCAGACATTACGTATTAGAGTATTTTGTTAAAATTGAAAAAAAAAGTATCGTGCTGTTATAAAATTCTTTGTTTTGGAAAGTTTATTAGCAAAAAAATTGTTAAAATCATTCTTAAAGGAATCTACTTCTTCATTTCCAACTGTGTATCGATGGGTTTTAGAGTTTAAACGTAATCGTACAAGGGTCGAAAATGATCCACGTCGTTGATGTCCAAAAAGTGCAACAACTTCAGAAATCATTGAGCAAGTCCAAGTTACTGTGTGTTAGTTCGACTAAGCGTGAAATTGTTGATACTATAGGGGCATCTCAGATAAACCAGTACTTCATATTTTACAAGAAGAATTTAAAATAAAAAAACTGTTTGGAAAGTTAGTGCCACATTGGTTAACAATTTAAAAAAAAAATGAATCGAAAGAAATCTCCCAGCGTTATTTTCAGCGTCATGAGCAGAATAAAAACGATTTTGTGCTTAGTTTTAAAGCGTTGTATGTGACTTGGATCTACTTTCTTCAGCTCCAAGCAAGTCAGAAAGAACGGTACTTAAATAGAACAAATTAAAGTACGAATTGTTTGAACACCCACCTTATTTACCAGATTTGACTCCCGTCGATTATTACCTCTTCAGAAACTTGAAACATTTTTTTGTGGAAAACGTTTTTCGTCGAATGAAGAAGCTATTGCAATTATCAAACAGTATTTTGCAGAGCTTCCGGCAAATAATTACAGAGATGGTATAAAATTACTGGAAGATCATTAAAATAGGTATGTTTCAGCTGAGGGAGATTTCATTAAAAAACAAACATTCTTTAATTTTTGCTTTCAAACATTTTTAACCAACTTATATTTTCGATAAATTTTAAGACTCTATGACTCATAGGATTTTCTATAGAATGTGTGATGGTCTGTAGATAAAATAATTTACCACCCTTAGTTTTGCTTAATAAAGGTATAACCATAATACATGTAATAAAGATTAACAGCACTGATCCAAAAAGGCAACAATTCATATATGGATAATGAATTAAAATTTTAACATTTAAATTTTTTGTTACAGACTGCTCATGTTCGGATTTCCTACAAACTCCGTTATCGGTATGCAGGAGGATTCACAAGTGAAGAATTTCAGAAAAATCGTCGAGAACTACGTGGACGTCGACTTTATCGAACTAATATTTTACTTGGTTCCATCGCTATAATTTTCTGCATCAGTTGGTTGCCTCTAAATGTGTTTAATTTGGTTGCCGATTTATCAACGAATCAGTCTTTCACATCCCAATCAATGATGGTAAGTATGATAATTAAAAATAGTAAAACAAGCGGAAAAAAGTAACAAAAAATTATCGAATACGGCACCCACTGTTTTTCGGTCGTACCTGAAATACATACAGATAAGTATACATCTTTAATCGACCGATTTACGCTCTCTCACAAATTATTGTTAAATTGATTCTACAGTGATAGTCAAGTAATAATTACGTTAAAAAAGTATTTTAAAAACAGGTTGCGAGATGCAATTAGAAAAAAACGACCACTTTTTGGCAAACTGGTGACTGGCTTCTTCACTACGATAATGCTTCAGTGCATGCATCTAAACTTGTACAGCAGTATTTATCAAAACACAGTGTTGTACAGCTTCAATATATTTAAAATGGCACTCAAAGGGCACCAGTTCGACGATAAGAAGACTGTTTCAACAGAAACCAATGCGTTAAATGCACGAACGGCAATTTCGACAACTAACTTTTAAGACTGCTTTGGGAAGTGGAAGCATCAATATGAGCGTGTTGTTCAATAAAATGGGCACTACTTCGAATGAACTCACCAACCAGATGACAAAGAATAACCAAGCGCAAAAAATAGGGGCAGGTCGGATACTTTTAGGACAGACCTCGTATACGTATTTTACACTTACCTATGCTTTTAAAAATCCATTAAAGTGCTTTCTTTGCCAACATAAAATTGGAAAATAAGAGCTTTTAAAACACTTTGATAAGAAATGACTTCTGCATCTAATATATATGTTTCAGAATTAAATTTTTTACTGTATTTATTACATGCAAGTTTAAGTTGGCTATATGAGGGAGAAGAGACAATACGTCCCTAATTTAATACCAACTGGGGAATTACTTTGTTGCATGGTTTTGTATATAATAGAAAAGCTACAGCAAAATTCCACTAACAAAGTATATTTCATAGCTAAAGTTAAAACTGGAACACATTTGCTGCTTGGTAAACTAAATAGAATGGTGCTATATTGAAAATACATTAAATATGTCACAAAGAGAACCCGTATGCTTTTGATGTTGTTTTGTTTTATTATAAAACGAATTTTCACGAAAAATAGGAGTTAATATGTTTTATTTATAGTAGGTAGTCGGTTTCCTCTCTTTGAAATAGGTTTTAGGTATTAATGACGTTGAGCCATTAACTTTGATAAATTTTCATTAAAGATCTATTTCGATACGACAGTAACATAAAAATGGACTCTATGTGTGTACTGCGCGCGAGTTTCTACCTGGATGAAAAAAAGCAGACTTCACCAAAGTCGCTTATTGTTATCTACACTATGGTAATAGTGTCACTATTATCTGTTTTTTTATATATTTTTAAAGCCGATTTCAATAACCATGAGACGTGCACTAAGGCAAAAGGCTGTTCAATTTGTCTTTTCGTGATCCTTTACTTCGATTTTAATTTCCTTTTAACGAGCAATTTTTGTGTACATATGTAATGTGAAATTTAAAAACGAATTTAACGATTGTTATAAAATTAAGAATTCAGGAGGTTTAAAAGGTGATAAATCAATCTAGCTAGGTTTCATTTTTAGAAAACGTTGTTTTAACAGTGTTTTCAAGCATTTTAATAAACTGCTGAATATGATACTTACTGGTATCTATTGGTGAGTAGTATCTACTACTACGAAGTTTTCATTTTAGTCTTGCATATAGCCATAAAGACAAAAATATATAGACTTAAAGTACTTTATTGCTTTTCAAAATATGTGCCACCAGGAGTGTTACAATTTTGCAAACGTTCAAACCAATGAGTAAATAAAACAGATATTTTAGTCTTCAGTTGACACCAGCAAAATCGGTTTTTAAAGGCATCAATAGCTTCTTCTGGCGACTGGAATCGCTACAACGTGATAATATATGGTATTGTTAAGAACTCGTTTGGACTTAGCTCGGAACAATACGGTGTATGGTTTAACAATTCGATGTTTTAAAGATCCAAAAACTCGATTGTCCTTTAGGCAATGTAAGAACTTGCATTGTCCTGTTGAAAGATGATTCGCGGTTGGGTGTTACTTTGTCGTAGATACGCGATAACTTCTGGTAAACAAACCGGTTAAAAGTTACCGTTTTTTGATCTTCTAAAGCAATTGTTGCCACATGACCAAATTTTTGCACAAAAGTTGGGACCACTTTTTTTGACACACTTGGAGAACGGATCAATTTTATTGTTTTTTCACATTGTGAAACACCCATACAGTGGACTGGCGTTTAATTTTTGGATCGTAGGAGTAAATTCTACATTCATCGCCAGTAACAATACCATAAAAGTTTTTTTGAGCTTCCTTTGTTAAACCTTTACAATGTTTATCGGCACCAATGAGACTTTTTGCTCTTCGGTGAGCAAATGAGATTACCAACAAGAAGCCAACTTCGTAACACCCAGTCTTTATGAAGGATCTTTTAGATCAATGTCTTTAAAATGCACACGGATTCCTTCATTTCCTGGTATGTTACACGGTAATCATTCTTTATTAGCTGGCCAACCGTATCAATGTTTTGCTGTGTGACTGCTGTTTTGGGTGGACCTAGCCTAGATTTGTCGCTGAGATTCAAGCGACCACGTTGGAATTCACAATACCAGCGGGAAATAGTTGACTGGTGTTGTGCTTCATTTTTAAACACAAAAACCATTTCAGCGAGACATTACTGTTGGTAAAATACTTTCTAAAAATTGTAAAAAAATCCTCGAAAATATTCTCAGCTAAGAACCATTTTTCGACCGACTTGCTTAAAATTTAATGTTCCCAAACGACTTGTTTCTCTATGAAGCTTCTAATTTATGTCAACAAAAGATTGCTTTACTAACAAAGCAACACTAAAGCTACCCAAGTAAAGCTAAAACCAATAAAATCCATTATTGGTAAAATATGTGTTTTTTTAAATTAATAAGTTTTTGTTCATTAAAAACTTCTAAAATATCTTTAAACAGCGACTCTAGGATACCACCACTTGTCTCAAAAAGACCTTAAAAAAATTGTCATCAAACATAAAATGGTCTTGTTTTTAAACTTTGCGTGGTTAAGAATCATTTTAAAAAAAACATTCGAAAAATTAATCAGCTTTCGGCGCAAGACCCCAGGTACTAAAATAAAGATGTAGCACTTTCTCAAATGTCACTACTATTTTTTACTTACGTGTAATAAACTTTTCTTCAATTTAGCTTATTTGTTCTAGATTTGCTATGCTGTTTGCCACATGATGGGAATGTCTTCAGCATGCTCAAACCCAATACTATATGGTTGCCTAAATGAAAATTTCTGGAAAGAATTTAAAGACATTCTGTGTATAGAAACACTCTCTGATACTGCTGGGGTTTCAAAGAAGGCTTCTTTTAGAAAAAGTTCGCAAAAAATTCCACAGAAACTTTCACCAGATGTTATTATTGCTGCCGGTGCATTGGATTGTCATCTATGTAATACTGTAAGCACTGATATGACAGCTTTTACCAAAGGGTAACACTTAAGAACTTTCGCTGTGACAGGCGAAAATAACAGTGATGCGCAATTGATAACTACTGAAAAATTGTGAAATGTGATAACGCAATGTGATGTTATTTATTTATTAACAGGAGTCATCTGTGTTGTGTGAAAGAAAAGTCTAAATTAAAAAAAAAACTATTTCAATTACTATGATTTTTCTACGCATCGTTCTAATGGTACTTTCAAAATAAAGTGGGGTGAAAAATAAATTTTTCATACAATTAGGTACTTATAAGAATTTTATATGTATAGTATTATTTGTGAAATATTGGTCAAGAATTATAAATAAAAAAATGTTCAAATAGTTCTCAAATCTAAATGTATCCATCTGTTATGTTGTTGTGATTTGTCACTAGGTGGCGTCAGAACTCACCTAATTCTGAATTATTTATTTTTTAGAATTTACAATGAAACTTCTTCATAACGGACACCAACGGGGAAAAAATATTCCGCTGTGTAGAGTTATCACTTAATTAAATGAAATAATTGCTTAATTTTTAATTATACATTTTCGTATTTGCACAGGTAAAAAAATAAATTACTAATGTACAACGGTATATTTTTGTGTTTTGAAAATTATTTCTCACAATTTCTGACTCAACATTTAGAATTACTTCAAATGTTTATTGGCTTACTCTTGTACCACCTTAATACATAAAAAATAATTATGTCTCTTAATTTTAGGTAAGCATCATTTAAATTACCTACGTTGTAGTAAGTTCTAGTTCATTGTAACTATAATTGTTGGAAACATTAGGTAGTTTAAAATTTTTTAACTGCATGGCTTTCGTAAAAGGTTGGGAATGGCAAATCATCTTCCAGATCTTGTAGCTCCAGATTTTTCACAATTTCTTTTCCATTACTATCATTTTAAAAAACCGCACCTAATGAAACACAAATCATCTTCCAGGTCTTGTAGCTCCAGATTTATCACAATTTCTTCTCCATTACTATCGTTTTTTAATAAACCACACCTTATGAAACAATATTCAATTATTTTGGTTGAAACATCTCTCCATGCTGCCACAATCCAATTTAAAGCGTTAGCAATTGTTATGGACTTCCCCAGTTCAGCCGTTGGTAAAGATGTAAAGAACATTCTATAAATTGTTCTCATCAAAAACTTTCTATACAGGGATACAAAGCTTTTAATTATTAGTTGGTCTAACGGTTGACAATGTGCTGTAGTATTAGATGAAAAAATATTATTGATATGTTAGATTACTGAATATACGAATGGGATGTTGCGTTGTCTAAAAACAAAAGAGTTTTTCTTTTTTTGGCTTTGCATTTTTGTCAAATTTATGCAGATAATCTGTGATGATATATCTGGTTATCCAGACCATTTTGTTATGGAGTCAGTCGACGTGGAGTTTATCCACATGAAAATAAAACATTAAGGATTTTTACGTTTACTAATCACCAAAGGTTTTTCTTTTTCCCCATTTAAATTTGCACACAATAATAGCAGATTTACTCCAGTGCACTTTTTATTACGAAATATAAAAGTTTTACTTGGTAAGGCTCGTTGATACAGACCAGTCTTGTCAGCCTTATTAATATCTTCATGTAAATAGCCACTTAATAAATTTGGTAGCTTTTTTTGGCACTCTTAAACGTCATTAAGATTAACATTTGCGGCTTCTCCAGAAATTGCTCTAAATTTAATGTTATGTCTTAAGCAAAACTTTTCGAACCAACCATTGTAATTCAAATTGAAATCTTTTGCCACCTCTGAAGATTTTTTTTAAATTATCGGTCCAGATAATAGAATGTTCCGACTTCTGACTTTACAAAAGCAATCGTACACTACAGTATTGATGGAAATACCTCCAGTTTTAATCATCTTTTTTTGTTGAACATTTCCATTGCCACTATACAACTTTTTTAAATCGGCCTTTTTCTTTAAAATGTCACTAACTTGAGTTTTTCCTATTTAAAACTTTGCAGCCAAAACTCGACCACTATAATTATATCTTTCAGATAGTTCTATCACCGATATTTTTTCCAAACTTAAAAACTTTCTTTTGGTCAAAGACATTGTTACCCAAAGATTGGAATACCGCAACTAAATTAGAAAGGTGTACAAAGGATGAATATATTCTAAAATGGGGTTTTCCAAATCAAACTCGATGTACCTAAAGTACCTTATATTATGACCTACTTTTATGTTTACAATAAGTTATTTAGATTTCCAGAGCCTCAATGTTTATCTTTTAATCGCCTTTTATTGTCTGATTTGTTTTGAAGAGAGTCCGTTGTTCATAGGTGCCTAGCTATTTACCCAAAATGGAAATGTTCGGTCAGTTCAGCAGAGGTTTCCGTTGTGGAGAGGTGTCCGGTAAAAAAAGTTTTACTGTATAATGGTATTTTAATGTATGACTTTTCTCGTGTAGTTTTTTTTTTCTCTTTATTTAAATGGGTCAGCGAACAACTTTTACCGAGCATACCACCTAACTCGGTTATATTGATGGATAATACTTTTTAAAATTTCAAATATAACTATGAAAAAAAAACCGATATAGGTAGGTACCTACTAATTTATGTAAAATAAAATGAATAGTTTTCCAAAAAAGAAAATTCCGAATATAAAAGCATTAATTTACATTATAAAATCGCCTTTGTTTATATAAAATATCACTAATTAAGTAAATCTGTTAAATTTTAATAAACAATAAAAAATATCTAAAATGTGGCACGTCAATAAAACTTTTTTCTTTGAGAAATTTTGTTTTACGGTATACCGTTTAATGCCAACTAAGATTGAAAAAAGTATACTTGGTACGTGTACAAGAACTCTTTTAAATAATTAAATGCAGGGCATAAAGCAAATTACAAAATAAATTAGCGAGTTAAGCATCAAAGTAAATTAATTACTAATTATGGCTCAGTTTAGTACAGTTTATGTTAATCTTTTACTGGTGCTACAGGTTTTCGCTATTTATTCCTTTTGCTACATTTAGATGGCTTTATTTCAATAGAAATTATTTAGGAAAACCCATGCAAAAATGTTTAAACAGCAAAAAAAAACATTTTAAAGTACGCTGCTTCCAAAAAGGATTACACAGTGAGAGATATTTTATTAACTTATAATTTTATTAAGGTAAGTTAAAAGTGTATTTATGTTTTAATAAAAAAGCAGAGCTTTTAAAGGAACTACAAAATAAAATATTAAATTTAAATTTCTTGTGAAATTATAAGTCTGGCCTTAAGTAGGTAAGTATTTTGTGAATATTTCTTAGTTATTTTAAAGTTTTTGCATATGTTACCGTAAAAACCCGAAATCAGTAAAAACCCGTTCAGACTAGTAAATACGTAAGTATCAACGTGCATTAGAAACTTCGTTCTTACAGTACAACCAGAAATATAGTACGATTATGGCTTTGACTCGTTGATTTCTTTAAGAGGGAATTAACCTTACCCCTAATAAAAGTACCGCTTGTTTGAATAGCATTTTGCACGTATTTATGATGATGGTCCAAAATGAATTTGAATTTCAGCTTTACTCAGAAAGAATGCATTTGATAATATTTTTTTTTTACTTTGAAATAGGTATTGAATGCTGGTTATCTTTAATGATTATAATATTATACCTCAAGAAGATGGCGAAATCAAGGTGGAAGACGTGGTGTTTAAGGAAGATCTAACGAATTCAGTTGCTGCGTGAAGCTAACTAAATATTATTGCATGCATATGGATATATCAAAACCACCGAAGGAAAATCTGGAGCCTTAGCAAAAACAAGTCAAATGACATAAGTTTCAAAGTGTACAATTCGAAAAATAATTGTAAATGGCATTCAAGATAGGAAAGTGAGAGGATGTCAGTTCATATAGGGTCTTCAAAGATCATCATGCTGATTTAATAAGACGCGTGATATATAAATCTTACAAAATTAATATTGTGTTGACATTAGACGAATGACACAATAAAATTAAGACCGAAGTAAAAATCAAATATTTCAAGGAAATTTGACGAATTTAAAAAAAAAAGAAAATGAAAAAAACGGAGTTTTGTAATCATACCATAGATATAATTAGGCAAGAAGTTTTGAAAATTTCTGTAAAAGTTGGGCCAATTGTGTGCAACATGTGGTGATGGAAGTGATGCCCGAGCGAAGCTAGGGCTGTCATCGCCCAGTCAGAAATCGTCTTTGTTTCATCCCGTGCCACACATTATATTTTTTATATCACATGCATTAAAACAGCGAGTTTTGATCTCTATAGCCAGTCGAAGTAAGACTATTTCAGACCAATACATCTTTCACTTAAAAACATTCTGACAGACTGGAAATAATGACATTTGTTTCTGTCCTAGGGCAAAAACAACGTTGTTTCTGACTGACAGTTGCATTGGTCTGAAATTGTCTTATTTCGACTGGCAAAACAAAGATCAAAACTAGCTATTTTAATTCATGTGATATAATTTTTTTATATTTTCTCGTAATTACAAATGGTTTATTTAAAGCCCACACTTTATTACTTACATGCTATTTTCTGAGATTTTAAATTTATTAAGTTGAATAATGTAAAAAACAAAAAAAAATAATTGTCAGATTAGGTGAATCCATACAGATAATCCTCAGATTATAAGAAAGCACGACTAGGACGTCAGCATATACATCTTAATCTGACTCGTTTGATTATTTTAAAACGACGAATTTTTTTGCATAATCAAAAAATGGCCTCGAGTGTGCGTCGAATCCAAATCGCCAGATTATTGAATGGGAGTTTTTTTGAGGTTCACTTAACATCACATTTCAAAACCCTTACGTACGACTACCCCCATTATGCAAACAAGGATATTAACATACAAACGTTATTAAACATACATACGGCATGAATGCTGTCAATACCGGTTCATGCAACAGTTTTTTTACATTTTTAAAAATCCACAGCTGCTCTTTCTTTCCTGTGATGAAAGGGTATACATTAGAAAACATTTTTATATTTTTATTATTTAAATTTTGCAACCCAATAGGTTTTTTTGACGCTCTGGGACTCCCTTATTTACAGAGATTTAATCCGTATGTTTAATTTATAACAGGAAAAAATAACAATCTTGGTGTTGTATCTCATATATTTTTTACCAATCAGTCATCATCAACTTGTAACGGTATTAGGTAATTATAGTCTCAACTCCCATGTATGGTCCTACGAAAAACACCACGCAATAGATGTTTGTAACTAATTTTCAGTAGAAGCTTACACTAAACATGTAGTGTGGTATGGTCGATAATTACTTAATTGGTCTTTTTTGCTTATAAGGTAGGGCAAAATTTAAGCGAAAGGTTTCTAGGTCGTTCGATTCTTCGCGGATGTCCTCTTTACTGGCCTACAAGATCTTCAGACGTCACACCATCAGATAACTGGTTATGAAGCTGGTTCAAAGTCAAAGTCGACATTCAGGGCGCACTAATTTAACGAATTACAAATACTGCCTGTAGGGTCCCGACATAAATCACCATGCAACAGTTGTAACTAATTTTTAGTACAAGTTTACACTTAACATGTTGTGTGGTATGGTTGATGGGTACTTAATTCGCCCTTTTTTGTAGTGCAACAGTTAAGCAAAAGCGTTTAAGGGCATTAAAGTAGTCGCGGAAGTGCTATTAGTTGCCTTTACGATCTCCAGACCTCACACCAATAGATTATTGTTTATGTGGATCGTTCAAAGTTACAGTCGACACTCAGGGTGCACTGATTCAATGCATTAGAGGTACTGTATTTATAGTCAGACGAAAATGAACACACAATTTTACACTAAACATGTTGTGTGGTATGATCGATGGTTACTTAACTGGCCCTATACGCACGTCAGCTCGGGCCACATTTAAGCGAAAGGTTCCCAGGGCCTTCGACAAAAATCAGCACGCAACAGTTGTAACTAATTTTCATTATAAGTTAACACTAAACATGTTGTGTGGTGTGGTCGATGGTTACTTAATTGGCTCATTTTGCTCCTCAGGTCAGGCAATATTTAAGCCAAAGTTTTTTCGGGAGTTGGATTGGTTGCGGAGGTCCTACTAGTTGACCTTACACCAGTAGATTTTTGTTTATACGGCTAGTTTAAAGTTATAATCGACATTTGGAGTGCACTTATACAACGCAGTAGAAATACTGCATGTATGGTCAAACGAAAATCACCACGCAACAGTTGTAACTACTTTTCAGTACAAGTTTACACTAAACATATTGTGTGGTGTGGTAGACGATTACTTAATTGGCCTGTTTCACTCGTCAACATTTAAGCGAAAGGTTTTCAGAGCATTAGATTTTGTAACGGAGGTCCTATTAGTTGACTTCTAAGATCTTCAGACATTACACTATTAGATTATCGTTTATGTGGCCGGTTCAAAGTTAAAGTCGAGACTCGGTGTGCAGTAATACAACGCATTGGAAACAAAGATTTACAGCATTCAAGAGATCAACTTTTTTTTAGAAGAAGCATTAATGTTTAGCGGCAAATGGTGCTATTAAAGATAGAACTTAAAAACAATATTTGATTTCTTTATTATTATGTATGTACAATACAGTTCTGAAGTTTGGTACGATCCTCTTGATTCACCCTGTATATTTAGTTACAATTTTATATATATATATATATATATATATATATATATATATATATATATATGAACAGTAGTGGTGTTCCGGGTTTCAATCCGTTGGTTGTTTGTGTCTTCACGACGTTTCGCCAACATCTCAGCTGGCATTTTCAAGTGATGCTTCCTTTGCGGCTGCTCAACTTCCAAGTTGAGCAGCCGCAAAGGAAGCATCACTTGAAAATGCCAGCTGAGATGTTGGCGAAACGTCGTGAAGACACAAACAACCAACGGATTGAAACCCGGAACACCACTACTGTTCATTCTACCATCCGTGAAACACTACATCATAACATATATATATATATATATATATATATATATATATATATATATATATATATATATATATATATATATATATATATAAATAAAAGAGGATAACGGGAATCAACGCAACAAGGATCATGGTTACAAGTAGGAATGGTAACCGCAGACATGCATGTTTCTGGCTCATTAGCCGTCATCAGTGCGGCATAACCAAGAAGAGTATTGCACTTGGCTAGCAAAAGTGTTGGGTACTTGGGAGCAAAGGATGTTGGGGAAACATGTGTCAAGAAACAGAAAAACAACGAACGCTCACACAGGAGTTCTATCGCCATTTTGTGCTTACGGCCAGCTGTGCCAATGGGTTTTCGGCTAGCAACCAGCGTCGCCACGTTGGCGAAACGGACTCATTGTGTTTGAGTCGTTCTAGCCCAGGAAATGAAATAAACAAAGTGCCAAGAAAACGCGTATTAATATAAAAATAAAAGAGGATAACGGGAATCAACGCAACAAGGATCATGGTTACAAGTAGGAATGGTAACCGCAGACATGCATGTTTCTGGCTCATTAGCCGTCATCAGTGCGGCATAACCAAGAAGAGTATTGCACTTGGCTAGCAAAAGTGTTGGGTACTTGGGAGCAAAGGATGTTGGGGAAACATGTGTCAAGAAACAGAAAAACAACGAACGCTCACACAGGAGTTCTATCGCCATTTTGTGCTTACGGCCAGCTGTGCCAATGGGTTTTCGGCTAGCAACCAGCGTCGCCACGTTGGCGAAACGGACTCATTGTGTTTGAGTCGTTCTAGCCCAGGAAATGAAATAAACAAAGTGCCAAGAAAACGCGTATTAATATAAAAATAAAGGAGGATAACGGGAATCAACGCAACAAGGATCATGGTTACAAGTAGGAATGGTAACCGCAGACATGCATGTTTCTGGCTCATCAGCCGTCATCAGTGCGGCATAACCAAGAAGAGTATTGCACTTGGCTAGCAAAAGTGTTGGGTACTTGGGAGCAAAGGATGTTGGGGAAACATGTGTCAAGAAACAGAAAAACAACGAACGCTCACACAGGAGTTCTATCGCCATTTTGTGCTTACGGCCAGCTGTGCCAATGGGTTTTCGGCTAGCAACCAGCGTCGCCACGTTGGCGAAACGGACTCATTGTGTTTGAGTCGTTCTAGCCCAGGAAATGAAATAAACAAAGTGCCAAGAAAACGCGTATTAATATAAAAATAAAAGAGGATAACGGGAATCAACGCAACAAGGATCATGGTTACAAGTAGGAATGGTAACCGCAGACATGCATGTTTCTGGCTCATTAGCCGTCATCAGTGCGGCATAGCCAAGAAGAGTATTGCACTTGGCTAGCAAAAGTGTTGGGTACTTGGGAGCAAAGGATGTTGGGGAAACATGTGTCAAGAAACAGAAAAACAACGAACGCTCACATAGGAGTTCTATCGCCATTTTGTGCTTACGGCCAGCTGTGCCAATGGGTTTTCGGCTAGCAACCAGCGTCGCCACGTTGGCGAAACGGACTCATTGTGTTTGAGTCGTTCTAGCCCAGGAAATGAAATAAACAAAGTGCCAAGAAAACGCGTATTAATATAAAAATAAAAGAGGATAACGGGAATCAACGCAACAAGGATCATGGTTACAAGTAGGAATGGTAACCGCAGACATGCATGTTTCTGGCTCATTAGCCGTCATCAGTGCGGCATAAACAAGAAGAGTATTGCACTTGGCTAGCAAAAGTGTTGGGTACTCGGGAGCAAAGGATGTTGGGGAAACATGTGTCAAGAAACAGAAAAACAACGAACGCTCACACAGGAGTTTTTCTGTTTCTTGACACATGTTTCCCCAACATCCTTTGCTCCCAAGTACCCAACACTTTTGCTAGCCAAGTGCAATACTCTTCTTGGTTATGCCGCACTGATGACGGCTAATGAGCCAGAAACATGCATGTCTGCGGTTACCATTCCTACTTGTAACCATGATCCTTGTTGCGTTGATTCCCGTTATCCTCTTTTATTTTTATATTAATACGCGTTTTCTTGGCACTTTGTTTATTTCATTTCCTGGGCTAGAACGACTCAAACACAATGAGTCCGTTTCGCCAACGTGGCGACGCTGGTTGCTAGCCGAAAACCCATTGGCACAGCTGGCCGTAAGCACAAAATGGCGATAGAACTCCTGTGTGAGCGTTCGTTGTTTTTCTGTTTCTTGACACATGTTTCCCCAACATCCTTTGCTCCCAAGTACCCAACACTTTTGCTAGCCAAGTGCAATACTCTTCTTGGTTATGCCGCACTGATGACGGCTAATGAGCCAGAAACATGCATGTCTGCGGTTACCATTCCTACTTGTAACCATGATCCTTGTTGCGTTGATTCCCGTTATCCTCTTTTATTTTTATATTAATACGCGTTTTCTTGGCACTTTGTTTATTTCATTTCCTGGGCTAGAACGACTCAAACACAATGAGTCCGTTTCGCCAACGTGGCGACGCTGGTTGCTAGCCGAAAACCCATTGGCACAGCTGGCCGTAAGCACAAAATGGCGATAGAACTCCTGTGTGAGCGTTCGTTGTTTTTCTGTTTCTTGACACATGTTTCCCCAACATCCTTTGCTCCCAAGTACCCAACACTTTTGCTAGCCAAGTGCAATACTCTTCTTGGTTATGCCGCACTGATGACGGCTAATGAGCCAGAAACATGCATGTCTGCGGTTACCATTCCTACTTGTAACCATGATCCTTGTTGCGTTGATTCCCGTTATCCTCTTTTATTTTTATATTAATACGCGTTTTCTTGGCACTTTGTTTATTTCATTTCCTGGGCTAGAACGACTCAAACACAATGAGTCCGTTTCGCCAACGTGGCGACGCTGGTTGCTAGCCGAAAACCCATTGGCACAGCTGGCCGTAAGCACAAAATGGCGATAGAACTCCTGTGTGAGCGTTCGTTGTTTTTCTGTTTCTTGACACATGTTTCCCCAACATCCTTTGCTCCCAAGTACCCAACACTTTTGCTAGCCAAGTGCAATACTCTTCTTGGTTATGCCGCACTGATGACGGCTAATGAGCCAGAAACATGCATGTCTGCGGTTACCATTCCTACTTGTAACCATGATCCTTGTTGCGTTGATTCCCGTTATCCTCTTTTATTTTTATATTAATACGCGTTTTCTTGGCACTTTGTTTATATATATATATATATATATATATATATATATATATATATATATATATATATATATATATATATATATATGTTATGATGTAGTGTTTCACGGATGGTAGAATGAACAGTAGTGGTGTTCCGGGTTTCAATCCGTTGGTTGTTTGTGTCTTCACGACGTTTTGCCAACATCTCAGCTGGCATTTTCAAGTGATGCTTCCTTTGCGGCTGCTCAACTTGAGCAGCCGCAAAGGAAGCATCACTTGAAAATGCCAGCTGAGATGTTGGCAAAACGTCGTGAAGACACAAATAACCAACGGATTGAAACCCGGAACACCACTACTGTTCATATATATATATATATATATATATAACAAAAAAGGTATCACGGGGATGCAGCCTTGGTAAGGGTCTAAAAGTGAGACTCTGGTTTACAACACCAAGCTTTCGAATTATTTATTAATTCTTTTTCAAGGCTACAAAAAGGGTTAAATTTAATACAAAAATTGTAACATTAAAAATCTGAAGTTACTTACAGTAATGTGAATCTATAATGAAATTGATGAAAAACATGCATATTAAATCCATTATATTAACAACATGATGTCTTTGAAGAATAACTATTGATGAAATTTTAATTTTATAACATCAAAAATCCACGAGGATGAACAAAATGATGTAAAGTTTGACGACGTGTTTATCAAAAATTTAAAAAGTAAAGTGGAATGGTAAGTTTTTTTTGGACTAGAATAACTATAATATTATTTGAAATTTTTAGTTTACAGGTATGCTATTGCCAACTTAAAAACAGCGGTAAATTGTTTCCGATTTGAATTTTGAAACTTTTAATTCGTGTGTTATTTTAGGTTTGATTGTTATTTGGTTTAATGGGTATTATATAAAGCGGTTTGAACATAATATAAAATATGTCATTATTATTTAATTATTGTACTAATAGTTGGTGTTTTTATTATTTTTTAAGTTGGGTCTAGTATATAAATGCAAAAACTGTAACAATTCGTTGAGAAGATAAAAATGCACAAATCTAGAATTGGAACAGTGAGATACCCGGAAGGGTAGTTGTTTCTATCATTAGTATGGTAATATTTAGTGTTGTAGATCAAACAATTTACATTTAAACCCTTAGACGTATAGTATTAGAGAAACAGAAAAGTACCTACGGAGACATTTGGAACACAATAACAAAACGTGTTTTACAAAACAGATGAATAATTAAAAAATTCTACTTGCGGTCTGTTATCTAATGATAGTAAGTAACAGTATATTTTGTTTAAATCTTGTGTATCTGATTTTTTATTCATTGTGTGTGGTGTTTTGTTGATGTGTACCATTTCTAGGAATTTTCTTTTATTAATATTTCTTTCAGTGTCTAAAACTTTAGCTTCATTGTAATTGATGTGATGTAATTCATCAATCACATGTTCGGCTAATGCACATTTTCTCTTGTAAAGTCTCGCATCGCTTTTATGTTGTGTAATACGTTGCTTTAGATTTTGTGATGTTTGACCTATGTATTGTTGATTACAATTAGCACATGGTATACTATATATAACGTTTTTCATGTTATAGACATCCTCTTTTTGTTTGAGTTTAGAGAAAAGTGTGGCAATAGGTGTGTGTGTTTTCTGAGCTATTTTTATATTATTAAATTTACTGAATGTTTTAATGATTTTTGATGTTAAAATTCCTAAATATGGTAAGGATCCATAAGTGACTCTTTCTATTACTTGTTCATTAATACGAGGAATTGGATTATCTAATTGATTGTTAAAAATTAATTTTTTTAAAAAAGGTGATGGATAACTGTTGTCTAGTAGTAGGTTGTAAAGTTTTTTTAGGTTCTTTTCGGTTAGAGAGACATGACTGATTTTTTGTATACGGGATTTAAGGCCAAGGATTAGATTGATTTTCATCCTCAAAGGATGGTATGAGTTGAAATTCATATATCTGCCTGAATTCGTTGGTTTCACATACCAGTCTAGTATTACAGAATTGTCAGCCCTTCTGATAACCCTTGTATCCAAGAAAGGTACTGAACGATCTGTTTCTTTCTCTACAGTAAATTTCAGATGTTCATTATAGTTGTTGAATACATTTAGAATGGTCTGAATATCATTCTCCGGTACAGCGCAGATTATGTCATCAACATATTTCTTCAAAAAGGGTGGTTGGAAAGGTAAGGTGGGGATGCAACTGTCCAACAAATCATCCATTACGTATTGTGCAAAAATAGGTGACACGGTACTTCTCATAGGTGTACCAAAAATTTGTTTATAAATGTGATCATTGAAAGCAAAAAAACAAGTATCACTTATGAAGTCTACTAATTCTAAAAAAATTGTCAAAGGCGTTTGACATTTTTGTTGAATAGTATGCCAGTGTTTATTTATGCTTTGTTTGACTAACTCTATGGGTACATTGCTAAAAAGGGACACCACATCTAGACTGATGATGACATAGTTTTTCGGTAACTGGAATTCTTGAATGAATTCTGAAAATTGGAAAGAGTCTTTTATGTAATAGTTATTATTCGTGTCATATGCATCAGTCATGATGTTGGTAACCCATTGAGCAATGTTACCATTTGGTGCATTCAATGATGAGATAATTGGTCTCAAACTGAGATTTGCTTTGTGAATTTTTGGGAGTCCATAAAATTTCGGTAAAATTGATGAATTTGTTTTTAAGATTGCTTTATCCTGATCATTGAACCACCTAGAATGTTTTCTTACTAATGCTTGTGCTTTCTGTTGAACGGTGGATAATGGGTTTCTGTTTACTATTCTGTAATATGTGTTATCGTCTAGAATTTCGTTACATAATTCGTTGTAATGAGACTTATTCATTAATACCGTCACATTGCCCTTATCTGCCCTTGTAACAATTATGTCTTCATGATCTTTAAGAAAAGTTTTAGTTTTTTTAAACAAATAATTTAAGTAATGTTTATTATTATGATTATGATTGTAGTTTGTTATACAATTCGTGATTTTTGCTCTGATCAGATCCTGTTCTGTCCTCTCTACATCAAAAAGTAAATTTTCTACGTCAGCTAATAGTTTGGGAATTGAAATTGTATTTAATTCAGGAGGAATTGCAAATTTGTGACCTAATGAGAGAAACACCCTGATATCCATGGGAATGTCAACGTCTGTTAAATTCCGTAGCCAGTTATCTTTGACGTATATTGATTTTAAGTTATTGGAATGTAGATTATTAATTTTTTTAATGTTATTCTTTTTGATATTATTAAATAACTTGTTAAACGAACGCGACTTATTATTTTTAAAATCTAACCAGATATTATTAGGTAATTGTGTACTGATTAGGTCTTCAAGACGTCTTACGGATTTTAGCAGTTTGTTGACAGTCTCATGTGTGAACTTAATCTCTAAATTTAGTAGTTTGTTCTTTAACCTGTTATCAAATTTGTGCATTTGTTCTATTCCTTTGGTGTCCGTTTCTATCAAGTGTCCTATGTTCTTGGTATTGTTGTTGATATGTGATGGAATTACTCCTTGTTTTCTGCAATTAAGGAGGAAGAGTTTCCGGTTTTTCATTTTCATCAATTTGGTGGAATTTTTAACCCATTTTTTTAAATTATCCGATACATATTGCCCGTATGTTCTGCCTATGTCCTGATAAAACCCCATATTTTCTACACAAAGTGAAATCCAAAATGTCACGGCTGACTAGTTAAAGAACAAAAAAGGTATTACGGGGATGCAGCCTTGGTAAGGGTCTAAAAGTGAGACTCTGGTTTACAACACCAAGCTTTCGAATTATTTATTAATTCTTTTTCAAGGCTACAAAAAGGGTTAAATTTAATACAAAAATTGTAACATTAAAAATCTGAAGTTACTTACAGTAATGTGAATCTATAATGAAATTGATTAATATGCATGTTTTTCATCAATTTCATTATAGATTCACATTACTGTAAGTAACTTCAGATTTTTAATGTTACAATTTTTGTATTAAATTTAACCCTTTTTGTAGCCTTGAAAAAGAATTAATAAATAATTCGAAAGCTTGGTGTTGTAAACCAGAGTCTCACTTTTAGACCCTTACCAAGGCTGCATCCCCGTGATACCTTTTTTGTTCTTTAACTAGTCAGCCGTGACATTTTGGATTTCACTTTGTGTAGAAAATATGGGGTTTTATCAGGACATAGGCAGAACATACGGCCAATATGTATCGGATAATTTAAAAAAATGGGTTAAAAATTCCACCAAATTGATGAAAATGAAAAACCGGAAACTCTTCCTCCTTAATTGCAGAAAACAAGGAGTAATTCCATCACATATCAACAACAATACCAAGAACATAGGACACTTGATAGAAACGGACACCAAAGGAATAGAACAAATGCACAAATTTGATAACAGGTTAAAGAACAAACTACTAAATTTAGAGATTAAGTTCACACATGAGACTGTCAACAAACTGCTAAAATCCGTAAGACGTCTTGAAGACCTAATCAGTACACAATTACCTAATAATATCTGGTTAGATTTTAAAAATAATAAGTCGCGTTCGTTTAACAAGTTATTTAATAATATCAAAAAGAATAACATTAAAAAAATTAATAATCTACATTCCAATAACTTAAAATCAATATACGTCAAAGATAACTGGCTACGGAATTTAACAGACGTTGACATTCCCATGGATATCAGGGTGTTTCTCTCATTAGGTCACAAATTTGCAATTCCTCCTGAATTAAATACAATTTCAATTCCCAAACTATTAGCTGACGTAGAAAATTTACTTTTTGATGTAGAGAGGACAGAACAGGATCTGATCAGAGCAAAAATCACGAATTGTATAACAAACTACAATCATAATCATAATAATAAACATTACTTAAATTATTTGTTTAAAAAAACTAAAACTTTTCTTAAAGATCATGAAGACATAATTGTTACAAGGGCAGATAAGGGCAATGTGACGGTATTAATGAATAAGTCTCATTACAACGAATTATGTAACGAAGTTCTAGACGATAACACATATTAAAGAATAGTAAACAGAAACCCATTATCCACCGTTCAACAGAAAGCACAAGCATTAGTAAGAAAACATTCTAGGTGGTTCAATGATCAGGATAAAGCAATCTTAAAAACAAATTCATCAATTTTACCGAAATTTTATGGACTCCCAAAAATTCACAAAGCAAATCTCAGTTTGAGACCAATTATCTCATCATTGAATGCACCAAATGGTAACATTGCTCAATGGGTTACCAACATCATGACTGATGCATATGACACGAATAATAACTATTACATAAAAGACTCTTTCCAATTTTCAGAATTCATTCAAGAATTCCAGTTACCGAAAAACTATGTCATCATCAGTCTAGATGTGGTGTCCCTTTTTAGCAATGTACCCATAGAGTTAGTCAAACAAAGCATAAATAAACACTGGCATACTATTCAACAAAAATGTCAAACGCCTTTGACAATTTTTTTAGAATTAGTAGACTTCATAAGTGATACTTGTTTTTTTGCTTTCAATGATCACATTTATAAACAAATTTTTGGTACACCTATGAGAAGTACCGTGTCACCTATTTTTGCACAATACGTAATGGATGATTTGTTGGACAGTTGCATCCCCACCTTACCTTTCCAACCACCCTTTTTGAAGAAATATGTTGATGACATAATCTGCGCTGTACCGGAGAATGATATTCAGACCATTCTAAATGTATTCAACAACTATAATGAACATCTGAAATTTACTGTAGAGAAAGAAACAGATCGTTCAGTACCTTTCTTGGATACAAGGGTTATCAGAAGGGCTGACAATTCTGTAATACTAGACTGGTATGTGAAACCAACGAATTCAGGCAGATATATGAATTTCAACTCATACCATCCTTTGAGGATGAAAATCAATCTAATCCTTGGCCTTAAATCCCGTATACAAAAAATCAGTCATGTCTCTCTAACCGAAAAGAACCTAAAAAAACTTTACAACCTACTACTAGACAACAGTTATCCATCACCTTTTTTAAAAAAATTAATTTTTAACAATCAATTAGATAATCCAATTCCTCGTATTAATGAACAAGTAATAGAAAGAGTCACTTATGGATCCTTACCATATTTAGGAATTTTAACATCAAAAATCATTAAAATATTCAGTAAATTTAATAATATAAAAATAGCTCAGAAAACACACACACCTATTGCCACACTTTTCTCTAAACTCAAACAAAAAGAGGATGTCTATAACATGAAAAACGTTATATATAGTATACCATGTGCTAATTGTAATCAACAATACATAGGTCAAACATCACAAAATCTAAAGCAACGTATTACACAACATAAAAGCGATGCGAGACTTTACAAGAGAAAATGTGCATTAGCCGAACATGTGATTGATGAATTACATCACATCAATTACAATGAAGCTAAAGTTTTAGACACTGAAAGAAATATTAATAAAAGAAAATTCCTAGAAATGGTACACATCAACAAAACACCACACACAATGAATAAAAAATCAGATACACAAGATTTAAACAAAATATACCGTTACTTACTATCATTAGATAACAGACCGCAAGTAGAATTTTTAATTATTCATCTGTTTTGTAAAACACGTTTTGTTATTGTGTTCCAAATGTCTCCGTAGGTACTTTTCTGTTTCTCTAATACTATACGTCTAAGGGTTTAAATGTAAATTGTTTGATCTACAACACTAAATATTACCATACTAATGATAGAAACAACTACCCTTCCGGGTATCTCACTGTTCCAATTCTAGATTTGTGCATTTTTATCTTCTCAACGAATTGTTACAGTTTTTGCATTTATATACTAGACCCAACTTAAAAAATAATAAAAACACCAACTATTAGTACAATAATTAAATAATAATGACATATTTTATATTATGTTCAAACCGCTTTATATAATACCCATTAAACCAAATAACAATCAAACCTAAAATAACACACGAATTAAAAGTTTCAAAATTCAAATCGGAAACAATTTACCGCTGTTTTTAAGTTGGCAATAGCATACCTGTAAACTAAAAATTTCAAATAATATTATAGTTATTCTAGTCCAAAAAAAACTTACCATTCCAGTTTACTTTTTAAATTTTTGATAAACACGTCGTCAAACTTTACATCATTTTGTTCATCCTCGTGGATTTTTGATGTTATAAAATTAAAATTTCATCAATAGTTATTCTTCAAAGACATCATGTTGTTAATATAATGGATTTAATATGCATGTTTTTCATCAATTTCATTATAGATTCACATTACTGTAAGTAACTTCAGATTTTTAATGTTACAATTTTTGTATTAAATTTAACCCTTTTTGTAGCCTTGAAAAAGAATTAATAAATAATTCGAAAGCTTGGTGTTGTAAACCAGAGTCTCACTTTTAGACCCTTACCAAGGCTGCATCCCCGTGATACCTTTTTTGTTAGATATATATATATATATATATATATATATATATATATATATATATATATATATTACCAATATTACAATTTTTACCTCACTAAACAGTAACTCAGAATACTATTTAACTTGTATGTAGCTATATATTCAAACATCTGCATACTTATTACTACTGTTAACGTACAAACGTGGATACATGCAATTGTAAATTTATGATTTGTCGCCCCAATAAACATAAAAAACTGTTAAATTATTAAATGCCAATATTCTTGGTTCTGTGACGACGCAACAAAAGGTTCCTATAAGTATAATGATTAAATATACCTACACCTGGTTTTGGATCAATACTTTGCAAAGAAATAATAAGATGATTAGTATTTTATTATTACGTATATTCCGGCAAACATCTATTAAAATAAAATTTTTGTAAATAAACAATTTTAATTCAAAAGTCCATACTCCTCTGTATAAACTGACTTTGTTCATTAGGATTCTAGGAGTCATTAAAATTTTTAAAATTAAGAAATTACATATTGGTTGAAAAGATTTGAAAGCAAAAATGAAAGAACGTGTATTTTTTAATAGGTTTTTGGAACGAAGTTCCCTTTCGGGCGTTACGACCAGTTACGACACGACACGACACGACACACGCATGTTTCTCTGTCTGTCTCTCTTTCACAGACCAAAAAATAAAACTCTCTCTCTCTCTCTCTCATAGATAGATATAACACTAAGACACTATTTTAAATTAAAAGAAAATGTACATTAAAAAGAAAATACTGTAGAAAAAACATAAGTACCTATAATTTCATTTCATCCTGTTTTTATAAATTCATAAACATTTTAAAAATAGTTCGTAACTTGACTATGTAGGTACGTCAAATAACCTTAACTGTCAGTTACTGTCAAATATTTAAATTTTAAAATTTTGTATTAAATTGTTAATTCCTGTTTTAAATTAAATTAAAATAAAAAGTAATTCTAGATATATGTATGTCATCTAAACCTCTGGTATTGTATAAATGGACACTTTTGTTAAAAGAAACGAACTGTTGAAAATATTGAGGTGATAATGGATTGATTATTTTCTATTTTGCTTTGAACAGTGTAGAGTGTAGTGTCGCGACTTTGTTAAGTTTATACAGGTTTTTTGTAAATAATAAATAATAAAATAATAGAAAATAATAACAATAATGTATCCTGACAGTGTTTCTGCACAAGTTCCGGATATTGCTGATAGAGTTAGGTAAGTAGAGATTTTATACAGTCAATAATAAATGCTTATGTATGTATAAACACTCTGTTGTGTTTACAAATTACAGTTCCTTCACTAATTAATCGAAAGGAACTTCGTTCCATCCGGGTGTCCCTTGACACCTCTCACTTTTTTTTTATTAAATATAATCACCGTTAGCTTATAATAACTTTTTCCAATGATCCACTTCTTTATTCGATAAAATACGTTTTCCACAAAGGAATTTGTTTCAAGTTTCTAAAGAGGTGAATACGGTGGGTGATCAAGAAATTCGTACTTTAATTTGTTCAATTTAGGCATCGTCAATCAACTTATGCATCGTCTTAATATTGCAACACTTATGGGGACTTTTACACAATTTATTTACAAAATTGTTAAGATACACAGAACTCTGCTGGATAACGTCTAACTACCTGACAATACAATGAACTCTTGTGAATACTTGAACTTGAATTGACGTTAACTGCCCATGCATCCCCTTATATACAACTTTATTTAATTTAGTCAGTGTATTTAGAAGTTTCTAGAATTTTCTAGAAACATTATTTAAAATGGTCAGTTGATTTTTAGAAACTTCTAAAAATCAACTGTCAAAAACAATCTTTCAAATTAAGGTCCCTTCCTTTACGGTTATCCCGTTACAATATTATAGACTTGCTCAATGATTTTTGATGCTGTTGCACTTTCTGGACGTCCATTATGTGGTTTGTCTTCGACGTTTGTACGACCACGTTTAAACTCTAAACCCCATCAATACACAGTTGGAAATTAAGGAGCAGATTAGTTTAACACTTTTGTATGAATTTTAAATATTTCCAGATAATTTCAGATATTTCCAGCTAAGTTGGTAACTTTTTCGACACCGTAAGGGACTGCCTCCTTTCCTAAAGGAGTCTATTTTCGGAGACTATAGAAAGAGTTTGTCAACCGGGTCTTGATATATTTCGGCGCACAACACCCACAATTGCATTAAAAAACCACTGTCTATTTGCGCATCTAAAAGTGTCTTACAGGCAAACCTCAATATTTTGACTGTTCACGCTTGAAAGTACCGTTATTGTTTCGATCGCCGCTTCGCTACCTTTGTGTACTCGCAGCCGTAATTCTCCAGCACTCTGGGGCGCTTATTTCTTGACTGTCTTCTTTCTCAAGAAAGTCGATTTTCTAATACAATAGAGAGTTTATCATACGAGTCTCCATATATATAGGCGCGCAACACCCACTATTGTATTGAAAACCACTGTTTACTCTCGCATCTCAGACTGTTCACGCTTGAAAGTACCGTTATTGTTTCGATCGCCGCTTCGCTACCTTTGTGTACTCGCAGCCGCAATTCTCCAGCACTCTGGGGCGCTTATTTCTTGACTGTCTTCTTTCTCAAGAAAGTCTATTTTCTAATACAATAGAGAGTTTATCATACGAGTCTCCATATATATAGGCGCGCAACACCCACTATTGTATTGAAAACCACTGTTTACTCTCGCATCTCAAAGTGTTAGAGGATAAGGAAAGCCTCAATCCTTTGACTGGTCACGGTCGATAAGTTCCCTTCTTGTTTCGATGGCAGCTTCGCTACCTTAGTGTTTTCCACAGTGGTCATTCGTCATTCTCCAGCACTCTGGAAGGTCTATTTCTTGACTGCCTTCTTTCTTAAGGAAGTCTATTTTTGGATACTACAGAGAGTTTGTCAACCGAGTCCCGATATGTTTAGGGCGCAACACCCACGACTGTATTGAGAACCACTGTTTACCCGCGCAGCTCAAAGTGTCAAAGGCAAGCCTCAATCTTTTGACTGGTCAAGGTCGAGAAGTTCCTTTCTTGTTTTGATCACTGCTTCGCTACCTTTGTTTTTCCCGCAGCGGCCATTCTTTAGCACTCTGGGATAAATATTTTTTGACTACTGGAATCAGTTGAGCTTGTCGGCTCCCGTAGACCTTGATACAATTGGTGATGTACCAAAAGTCTGAAATTAAATTTGTTTAAATACATAGTATAAATAGTTAATTAAAGAAATAATAAACATGACGAAACTCACATAAAATATCCTCTGTAAGCAAGAACAAAAAGAAACAAAAAGGAACATTTACAATACTATAACACATTACTTATATATAATACAGGAATTTGAGATTCATATGTATCTAATATAATTTACAAATTTAGTGATTGTACGAGAGATGTCACATCCGAGAAAAAATAACATAATTGGAGACAGTTAAATCCAGTGTTTTATTTGTCAAAGCCGAGTTAAAGAGAGAAAATGTTGTTATAAGGATTTATGGAACAAAAATAAACTGTTTAGTAGGTTGTTATAGTTAAGTAATATCAAATTATGTAAGTATTAATGAAATGATTTTAATTATAAAGAATATAACATTAATTGTTGTCGATGAAACTATTAAAAAAGTCTTTTCCTATACTTAAAATCCATCTTTTCACTTTTTGTTTTACACTGTTTCTGTTTAAAGTTGTTGTTATTGTATTTTTTAATTCTAAGGGCATTAAATTAAATAATTTTGGACCTAAATAACAAAAACTTCGTTGCCCTATTGTTTTATTACATTTAGGAACTTTTACCGCATTATACCTATTCCTCGTAGAGTACAAGTGATCTAAGGGTGTTAGGGAGTTTAAGTTTTTGTGTATATTCAGTAGAATTTTTTGACTAAATAGTTTTCGAATATCTAACACTTGACTTACTTTAAATAAATCTTCAGATGAGAACGTAATTGTTTTTTTATATATTATTCTTAAAATCCATCTTTGCAAAACATTAAGTTTCTCAAGGTAATTATTACAGACACCTCTCCATCCTAATCCTTCCTATCCTATCCTACTAATATTATATAGGCGAAAGTTTGTTTGGATGGATGTATGGATGTTTGTTCCTCTTTCACGCAAAAACTACTAAACGGATTTTAATGAAACTTTACAGTAATGTAGCTTATAGATCAGAATAACATATAGGCTATAATTTATAAAGATATTGTGTGAATTGTCCAAAATATAACGATAAATGTCATTTAAGTCTGAAAAAATTCTGCAATCTGCGAGCTACTCAGGCGTGTGCTTACATAAAGACCTTGATTTTATTCGAATTACACGCAGACGACGTCGCGGGCAACAGCTAGTATTCCATATATTAACAAAGATTGAAACAGTGCATAGTAGACAATTTTTAGGTGATTAATATCAAAGAATCCAAAAAGGTATCTGATTTTACCTATTAATGCTCTAACTTTTTTAACTAAATCCTCAATGTGCAGATTCCATCTGAGATGTTGGTCTATAATAATACCAAGGTATTTGACAGATTTTGCTGCTGGTATATGTTTCATCGGATCAATTTCAAGGTTTCCAAGGTGTGGTAAGTAATTTTGTATATGAAGTGAATGCCATATACTGAGTTTTTTCAACGTTAAGTGTAAGCTTATTGACCTGAAACCACTTTTTTATGTTCAAAAAATCATTTTCAACTTCCGCTTTTAATTGATCCCAGCCATCAGATTTGTAGAATATTGCTGTGTCATCAGCAAAACTAATAATAGATCCTCTTGTTTTTAGGTTTAAAAGGCTGTTAATATACACAGTAAATAAAATTGGTCCCAAAACAGTTCCTTGGGGAACTCCATACGTTACTTTTTCTGTTCCGCTGACTACTCCATTTACAAATACTGGTTGCTGTCGATCAGTTAAATAACTTTTTAATAAGTCGTATACTTTCCCTCTAATTCCATACGCGTTTAATTTTTTTAGAAGTATATCATGCGAAACAGTGTCGAATGCCTTGGAGAGGTCAACGAATATGCAAAGAGTCGGTATTTTTGCATCTATAGCTTTATATATTTCTGTAGTTATAGCACAAATAGCATCTTCGGTCGACTTGCCCTCTCTAAAGCCAAACTGGCTGCTCGACATGATATTATTTTTATTAAAAAATTTAATCAACCTTTTTTTCAAAAGCTTTTCAAATATTTTAGATAAGGTTAAGACGAGTGATATTGGTCTATAGTTACTAATTAGTTTCTTATCTCCACTTTTAAAAATAGGTTTAATCAATCCATTTTTTAGTAATTTGGGATAATATCTAACTGTTTTCAAAACATTTATTAATTAGGCTACTTAACGGAAGTGCAATAATATCTGAAATCTGTTTAAGAGTTTCAGCTCTCAAATTATCTAATCCTTGAGCCTTGTTGGATTTTAATGTTCTTATAGTTTTTATTACCTCAGACTCATTTGTTTCGAACAAAAACGTTGAGTGTTCCAATTTAGGAATGTTATCTTGATAATCAATAGGTTTATCAATTTTATTTCCAAATTTTGCACCCAGTTCACTATAGTATTTGTTAAAATAATTTGCAATATCCGGATCTTTAGTTATGGTTTGATTTTCCACGTTGATTTGAGATATTTTTGTTTCAGATTTTGGTTTCTTGCAGATTTTGTTTATATAGGTCCAAAGTGATTTTGAAGAGTTTCTATTTTTAATTATAGTATTTTTTTTTTGTAATCATTTTTCGATTTCTCTATATCTCGTTGTACTTTGTTCTTGCATCTATTATATTGTTCCTTCAGTAGTAGGTCAATAGTATTTTGTCTTAATTGTAAATATAAATTGTTTTTTTCAGATATTAACTTCAAAAGTGGTTTTGTAATCAAAGGTTTTTTTATTTTTTGCTGTGACTGTAACTTTACTGTTTTAGTATTATTGTTTATATGCCTATTTATAGTTTCGATAAATCTTTCTGTAATTATATCTACATCTTTAGAATCCATAAGCAAATTCCAGTCTACTGAATTAAGTTTGGGAAAATCAGTAAATTTTTTATAATTATGACATATGTTAGCATCTATTGGATTGTTTATAAAATCGATTTTAAGAATAATTGGGTCATGATCAGTTTCATCTCAAATGTAAATAAAGGATTTACAAATATTTTGCGGTTTACTCTTGACAAAATAATGGTCTAAACAGGTATTGCTTGCGCGTCGGGTTATATCATTTATAAAAGATTCAAAATTAAAAGATTGTTTTATATTCTTCCGTATCAGGATCTGAACTATCTAAAATGTTAATATTAATATCGCCAGTTCGTTTGGAATTAAATTCTACATCAACTGTCAAATTATGACAGCTGCCATATTGACAGTTTTCCAAATAAACACTATTTTGTGAATATCTCAAAAAGTTATCGTTTTTTTAAAAAAATACAAGAATACTTTTTCGTTTGGAATTAAATTTTGCATCAACTGTCAAATTATGACAGCTGTCACATTGACAGTTTTCGAAATAAACACTACTGCATACCATATTTTTCGAATGTCAAGCGCCCACGCTTTTTTCACAATAATACTAGTATTTTTCATTTATTTTTGTTTTAATTTTATTTTGAAAATTATTTTTAACTTTTTAGTTCGATGTTTTTCAGAAACATGCTTTATAAAAGCGTGTTTTTTAGTTTTTTTAAACTATATTTATTTGAAAGTTTTACTTGGGGTGTTTGTAGAATTTGAAGGTTTTTCATTGATATTTTTGTTTGTTTTTTTTTCTTTTATGTTTACAGTGTCAAGTGGAGTATTTTGTGGAGATATTAAGTTATTCGCCTTTTCTAATGTACGTGATATAAATTGAGTTTTTTGTTGAGTCGGTGTTGGCGGCTCACTACTTGCTTTTGATTCTTCTGATAGTTCTATCTCTTCAAGTTCTTCAGCTGTATAGACCGTGTTATTAATATATAATCTATTTCCTTTTATATATGTCCTCGCGCGCTATACTGTCTTCTCGAGGTTTATTTAAAAATCTTCTGAGTATTTTATTTTCCGATCTTTAAAATTGAGCCAATTTTGGAACAAAACAGAAAAAAAGTTATGTCCAATCTCAATATTCTTGAAAAACAACTCATTGAAAAAATCAGAAAAATTAAAGATATTAGAAATTGTTAATTTTTTTGTATATTTAACGATTACTTAAAATTATATAATATTTTAATATTCACAAAGTAATTTAGACAATACACAGAATTTTGTTTTATATAAAAATAAATAATCTGACATAAATAACTGGTATTTGCTAGTCATAATCATATTAAATCTGGTTATTTGTTTTGTCCATTAATTTTCTATTCATATGATTCACGATCAAGTAAAACTACAATTTTAAAATTCCGAATTAATACTTTTTAAATTCCGTTATTTAACTTAGTGACCCACAATAACTTTACCATAATTTGTATATTTAAATATATCTATATGAAGCAACTAACGGCCGCCCGCGACTTTTTTGCCACCGAGTTTCATACAAATTTGCAAACCCCTATGTTAAAAATGATCTCAGTTTATATATGAGGAAGTGTTTTAGCATAACTTTTTCTAAAACAGGATACACTTTAACTGCTCTATATTAGAGTTAGTGAAATACGTGATCTTAAAGTCATATTAGATGAAAAAATGTCATTTGCACATATCAACAAAATTGTTTTGAATGCTTTTAGTTTTGGGTTTTGGTTGTACCCAGATCTTCTTTAAACTTTTCTCCTTATACAACAAAATTATTATATTGTTCAATAGTTCTGTTAATTTTGGAGTATTCTTCAGTTGTTTGGTGTCCCTACTATAATACTCACATTAATAGCATTGAGAGTGTTAAGAACAAATTTCTTCGTGTTATGGCTTTTAGAATGGGATTTTCTATAGGCGACTACCGTTACAGTGACATTCGACGTAAATATAATCTGCACATTCTTGAAAACAAGCATGTAATTCATGGTGTTTGTTTTCTTTCCAGACTTCTTTGCAGTAAAATTGGTCCTTACTTTTTCGAAATCTTTCATTTAACACTAGCAGTCTAGCAGAAGAGAACGTTCAACTGAGATTTTTAATTTTCCAATTAATAGTAAGTACATAAGTACTAATTATGGATTTTATTCTCCCTTAACAAAAATGTTATATGTAGATGTAGCCAATTAATCATAAACTCACATTGACTTTGTTAATGATTCATTGCTCACTATAAAAAGATTATTAAAAAGAATGTTCTAGCTCTCTTTTCATTTTATGTTATTTTTTAGTTTTTTAATTTTCTTAAGTATGTAAGTTTTGAATATATTGCACTTGCATGCATGTTATAAGTGATTACCAGTTAATAAATAAATAAATATTATTTTTTAAAAGATATTTTAATTTTTTGCTGTTAAAAATAATATCCACAAAGAAATTTTATGTGTTATCGAATAAAAATAAAAACGCCTACACTTTTTCTTGTCTTTTAACGCAACCGATGGACATATTTACTTAAAACTGTTAATTAGAATGTCTCGACTTGGCCGGTATTTATATCGGAGAAAGGGTTTTATCGAGGTTAAAACGTTTTAATTTCGAATCAAGGTCGCTGGTTCGGTAGAAGTAATGGAGAAATTTGATTAGTTTTTATCACTAGATCTACTGCAGGGTTTTACAATTACAATAAACTCGAGGGCCAGAAATCAGTTTACCGATAGAAGCAGGCTGTAACCTAAAACATTTTTATAAGTTTAGTGCAAATTGAAAATGTTTTTAAAGCGAGGTGAGAAAGAGGTGTAGTGAAAAAAAAGTTGTCACGAAAATGAGTAACGAAGTGATTTATGAACTTTAATCACTAGTTGCTTCCACTTTTGAGTAAACCAATGTCTCCTTTGCCTCTTACTCGCGGTACATCTCGCAATGTTTGGAAGATAGTTTTAGGCATGCGTAACACCGGCACCAAAATGGGTACTATAAAATTTTGACCAAATTTAAGTTTTATTACTTTTTTTCTTTCAGACCGATTTTAATGATTTTTTTAACAATTTGTAGCTTAATTATTCGCCTTTATAACCTATTTTATTAAGGGAAACACAAATGTACTCTTATGTCATTTAATACGAGGACAAACAAAATGCTGTTTCTTTTTGGGTTAAGTAAAACACTGTGTAGAGTCATTTAACAGGCAACAAAATTTAAAAAATATGTAATCATCAAGACTCTTTTTTTCTCGATAGATTGTTTTTTGTTTTAATTCGATATTTTATTTGTATTATAATTTTATTATTTATTATTGGAAAGTTTATAAGTCAAATAATTTTGAAACAAAGGAAGGATTACGACAAGGAGATCCACTGATTCGAATGGTCACCAATGTATGTATAGCATTCGTAGACGACCTAACACTGTTATCAACAAGTAAGAAAGAACTAAAAATGTTGATGAAGAAAATGATAAAAGAGGCAAGAAAACTTGGACATGCAATAAATGAAGAATATATAAAATATGCGGTAATGGGTAAAATAGAAAAAGAAGGCAACATATTAGAAATAGACGGAGAAAAAACATACATGTTCAAAACAGTTAACCTGTTAACACCTGGGTGTTCAAATCGATGAAAAGGGACATGGGGAACATAAGATAAAGGCAAGAATAGCAAAAGCAAACAAAAAGTATGAAGCATTACGAAAACTAATGACATCCAAATACAGTATCCGCCAAAATAAACAGTACCGAAAATAAAAATAAAAATTAATTTTTAATTTCTGTAATGTAAGTGTTCAAAATGTTCACCATTTCGACGCAAACAAGCTTCATATCGATTTTGTAAGTCAATAAACATATTTTTAAAAAGTAGTTGATGGAACTGCCGAAAAATATTTTGTATTCTTTCCCGTACTTCGGCAATATTCGCCGGCGGATTTTCCGAATGAAATATTTTGTCCTTCATTATGCCCCAAATGTATGCGTCAGGTGGCGTCAGATCAGGTGAATGAGAAGGATATTCGAAGTCTGTTCCCCGAGAAATTATTCTATTATCGAAATGCTGACTGAGTAAGTCTAAGGTGCGCACAGCTGTACGGCTCGTTGCACCATCTTGTTGGAACCATTGTGTGCGAAACAGTAGATTTCGTGCACGGCAAAAGTTATTTAGATCTCTCACAAAAGGTATAAAAATTTTCTCTCTATAACGTTCTTGGTTAACAGTAAGTGGATTCTGATTATCATCTTCAACGAAATAAGGTCCAATCATTCCATGACCAGATACCGCGCACCAAACGGTAACTCGAAGACTGTGGAGTGGTTTCTCTACAATGACATCAGGACGTTCAAATCCAAGGAATCTGGTTGTTTGTCGATTAATATAGCCGCTAAGATGAACGTAACTCTCCTCTGAAAACCATATGTTTTTCAAAAATTCGGGATCTTCGTAAATTAAACTCAACATGCGACCTCAGTAAATTTCTCTTGCACGTTTGTCCGCAGCATTTAGTCGTTGTCCAACTTGAATACGGTATGGATAACCACCAATTGATTTGAACATGCGACGTAAAGACGTTTCACTAATGTTGAGTTTACATGCAGTTCTTCTTTGAGGTGATTGCACAACTTGGTTAAAAACACGTCCTTCATTTTCGTTAGTGCATACTGTTTTTCGACGACCTGAAGAACCTTTACGTTGACACAATACACTACCAGTGCGACGAAATTTTTCAACAACAGCTAACATCACACTTTTACTAGGAGCTGCTTTATTAAATTTTTGTTGATATTTTATTGACACCTGTTCTAAGCTTGGACCATCATTACGACCTTTTCCGTATGAACGAAAATAATGCTCAACCAAAAACACTTTTTCTTCCGTTGTTAGAACCATTTTTAAATCAAATTTAACTACAGCGTACTATTAATATATCAACTAATGACAATTAAGTCAAATATGACAAATCCATATTACATAAACAACTCCACAGCACTCTCTGTTTCGGTACTGTTTATTTTGGCGGATACCGTAAGTGTAAATACAAGTAAAAACTAGAATCTACAAGACAGTCATCAGGCCCATAACTACATATGCCAGCGAAACATGGGTGCTCAAAAAATCAGAAATAAACCTTTTAGACAGATGGGAGAGAAAAATACAAAGATCAATACATGAAAGTGTAAAAATAGATGATCAGTGGAGAAAGATAAATAACAAAGAATTAGAAGAATTATATAAAATTCAAAAATACCGACTGTATATAATTAAATCTCAGAGGATACGATATTTAGGACACATCAAAATAATGGGGAAAAAAGAATACAGAAAATGATACTCTCAAGAAAGCCAATACGAAAGAGAAAGAAAGGTAGACCAAGAAAGAGATATAAAGACTTGCAAAGAAGTAACATTCAGAACTGAAAAGAAAAAGCATTGGACAGAAGTAAATGGAAGAAAGTGGTGAAAGAATGCATAAAAAGATTTTAAAAAATTAGAAGAAAATTAGCTCTTACGAATTCTTCGTGTGAAGCAACATAAACTGTTAACATTTCATTTATGTACCTTAGATAATTGTTAGCTCACCTGGAAACATTCACAGAAATGCCGACCCACATTATAACTAAACCTGCTATTCGACGCCATATTCTTTCTCGGCCATTTTAAGATCTTAAGCAATATTTTGATTTGTCGGTAAATAACACATGCCTTTAATTATTTTTAGTCCAGTTTTGGTGATCCCTAGCAAATCGCAGCTTTGTGTCACGATGCTCTCTAGTAAGTTCTGATCTTGTAACAGATCTCCTCAATATCAGATTTGCTGGATTGAATCTCCGACTACAATTCGTTTACTTACCCCTACATGCTGGTATTGATTACGTATTTGTACTGCTGGTAAATGACGATAATGATCTTAATGATAAACTTACAATCAGAGGGCCTAGACGTGTTCTGCATGACCTTGTTTTGTAAAAACCAGTGTAAACACGCTGCACTGTGCTTCGTGAATATTTTAATCTATCGGCGATATAACTTTGGTTTCTGCCATCTTGAATGAAAGAAATAATCACCGCCAATAGTTTCTTGACTTAAAACCATCTTTGCCCTAGCAACTGACGACACACAATAATTATGTTTTTCAAATGACATTTGCAAAAACAACCATATTAAAGGTTCGCTGGAAATGGAAATTACCATAAATTGTTAACGATTACTTTAAGACAGTGTACCTCTCTTCAACAAAAATTAAGAAATCGAGATGAAACGGAAAACAAACTATCAAGAAAAGAGGAATCTTGAAGATTACATACCTACTTTCTAAATTTCGTTACCTGTTAAATTACTCTACAGAGTGTTTCAAGCCAAAAAACTAGCTTTTGTTTTTCCTCGTATAAAATGACATACGACCACGAATAATAGGTTATAGAAACCAAGAAATTCGCTAAAAATTGTTAAAAAAATCATTAAAGTCGGCCAAAAAAAACTTCAAATATTTCAAAGTACCCGTGTGTGTTGTGCTGGTAAGTGTAATTGTGTGTTTATTGTTATAAAAACAAAATGAGAGAGAGATAACACAGTTTCATTTTGAATCGGTTATTACTACGAATTCAGAGCATTAAAGGCTTTAATGTATGTCGGTATCAAAATTTTATAAATATTTATTATTGTTTGTTCCTATTTAAATTACAGGATGTTGTGAAACATTTCGAACAAATTTTACATTTAAAAGGTTTCTCGTCAGTGTGAGTTCGATTATGAACTTTTAAATTACTGGAATCTTTAAAACATTTTGAACAAAACTAACATTTGAAAGGTTTCTCGTCAGTGTGAACTTTTAAATTATTGGAATCTTTGAATCATTTTGAACAAAATTTACATTTGAAAGGCTTCTCGTCAGTGTGAGTTTCAATAATATGCTGTTTTTAAATGTCCGTTTTGTGTGAAACATTTTGAACACATTTTGCGTTTAAAAGGTTTCTCGTCAGTGTGAGTTCTATTATGAACTTTTAAGTAACTGGAATCTTTGTAACATTTTGAACAAAATTTACATTTGAAAGGTTTCTCGTTAGTGTGAGTTCTAATATGTCTATTTAAATGACTGGATTGTGTGAAACATTTCGAACAAATTTTACATTTAAATGGTTTCTCATTAGTGTGAGTTCTAATATGACATTTTAAACTAGCGGATTGTATGAAACATTTCGAACAAATTTTAGATTTGAAAGGTTTCTCGTCAATGTGAGTTCCAATAATATACTGTTTTTAAATGTACGTTTTGTGTGAAACATTTTGAACACATTTTGCATTTAAAAGGTTTCTCGTCAGTGTGAGTTCTATTCTAAACTTGTAAATAACTGGAATCTTTGAAACATTTTGAACAAAATTTACATTTGAAAGGTTTCTCGTTAGTGTAAGTACTAATATGCCTATTTAAATGACTGGATTGTGTTAAACATTTCGAACAAATTTTACATTTAAATGGTTTCTCATTAGTGTGAGTTCTAAAATGACATTTTAAACTAGCGGATTGTGTGAAACATTTCGAACAAATTTTATATTTGAAAGGTTTCTCGTCAGTGTGAGTTCCAATAATATGCTGTTTTAAATGTCCGTTTTGTGTGAAACATTTTGAAACAAAATTTTGCATTTAAAAGGTTTCTCATCAGTGTAAGTTCTAATATGTCTATTTAAATTACAGGAGTTTGTGAAACATTTTGAACAAATTTTACATTTAAAAGGTTTTTCACCAGTGTTAGTTCTAATATGACTTTTTAAATGACTGGATTTTGTAAAACATTTTAAACAAATCTTACATTTAAAACGTTTTTTGCCAGTTTGTGTTTTAATATATTTTGCAAATCACTTTGTTGTGTGGAACTGTCTGCCCCTATCTGTTTGTTTAAATTAATAAGATCTTGTCAGTTAATATGCTTTGTGCCAGAATTATTCCTTTTTAAGTTCACAGATTTTTTCGAACTAACGAAAAAGTGGTAAATATAAAAATGGTTTAAAAATAACAATTTATCATAGAAAAATTTGTTCAAAATAAATATGTGGCAAAGAAGTCTTTACCATTCATGTATTATACAAAACTACCTAAAATTGTGTGACGTAATTTATGGATGAATTGAATTCCACTTTTATAAAAATAAAATATTTGTATATGTTCGCATTATACTGTCTCCTTTGTGGAATAAAGTACGATAGAAAGTCAATAAAATCATTCGAAAAACATCTGTTGTATTTTATGAGTTTTATTCTATAAAAGCTGCACTTAAGTGTGTCAGGGTATATGAAAGTAGTATTTTATTTGTTCTTAAAGTGTCATAAAATATCATTACCCGAGTCAAGTGATTCAATATTAAAAATGTATATAAAGTTTAAAAAATTATTTTTATTGCTGGCTAAAATATAAAATTACGTTAATACTGATTTTTTATTTTACATCAAACTGTTAAAATGTTCTAATATTTATCGTCAAACTCATATTATAAATAAATAGATTTCAAATTTAATTGCAATCATTAGTATTATGAAATATTCTGTTTTAAATAACCACCCCATCATATATCGAGGCACTTCTGTCACAAATAAGTCGTCAAAATTTTTTTAGTTAGAGGTACCATTTAGTTTTGTGCTAGTTTTTATCTATTGAGGGTTTGTAGTAAAAATTTTCCGATATGATTGTCTACATAACCTCCTTTAAATAGCTGGTAATTGTGACTAATAATTAGTCGAATTATCGTTACTTTTTTTGCTGTATCTGTTACTAAAACAACCTGTGTTTTTTATTATATTTATTTGTATTTACTTTTTGTTTGTTTAACGATTAAAACTTCATAAATAGGTACACATTTAACTGGAGTTCAAGAAATTCAATTTTTTTCTAAATTCTAATTATTTTTAAAAGAGTACATTTCCACTTTTAATTTTTATGAGAGTACTCTTAGATAGCAATATTTATAATAACTTAGCTGTTAGCTTATGTGTTAATACCGTTTATAAAAATTTATTTAATAAGATATTTTATACCTTTTCGGGTACAAGAATATCGGATTTATATTTTATTTATTCAACAATTAAATAAAGATTGTTATATTTTAATTGGATATTTTTATTTCGTAAAATTATAGTACTATATAGTACTAAAATTAAAGCAACATGATTTCCAAATACCTGCCTAAAAATACACAGCAAATTATGTATTGAACAGACACATATGTCTACTAAAACAGCTAAGATACTGGCAAAACGAACTGTCAGAACAGTATTTTTACACAATTAATGCACCGCTTAAGCGTCACCAGCAAAGCATGGGCTGTTTAATGGAGACTGAAGCTGCAGATTCTGCAACTAATGCAGTTTAGCACATACTGTACCATTACGAAGCACTTAATGGTAGAAGAAAATTAATTTTTGAAAACTTAAGATTGCCTCCACAAACATACGGCTTAATCGTACGATGTAACGCCTTCTAAACTGCAATAAACGAAGGACAGTTTAGACTGTACTCATACCAGAGATCATATAAACTGTGGGCCGAAATAAAGGAGTACATTTGTCTCGTGATCATTCTATCTTTTGAACGGCCCGACTATTATAGTACATATAGTATGACGTTAATAAGAGATAGTCTGCTCGACAAGTTGAAAATGGTACAAAATAGAGACTTGCCGTAAAATTATTATAAACAAAGTATATATATTTTTTAAACTTTTATGGCGTGAGCTTGTAAAGTATGTATATAAGAAAGGCTCTAAGAAGCGAAAATTTTTTACGGCAATTATTTAAACTTTTTTTCATTTACAATGAAGACGCAAGTTCAAAGAATTTTTGTTAATTAACAATTGTTTACCTTGTTGAAAAATTAACTTTAAGTAAAATTTCCAACGGAAGTGAATTATTTATAGTGTTCAGAATACACAAGAATTTTTTCAAATTAAAAAAATATTTAATACCTTAAATAAATTAATTTATATGTCGTACTCGCTTTTGACGCCGCGAGCTATTTAAAAATGTAGCGGTGAGACCTATTTTTAGCGATAAATTAAAATTATAAATAATGAAGATAGAGTTCTGGGAAAGTTTTTTATTGGAAATTTCATCCTCTTTCAGAATATTTTTTTTTAATTTCTTAAATATAAATAGTTTATGAAATATTTGCAAAAAACGGAATGCCATTTTTTTTTATCTTTAATTGTTTATATCTTTTGCAATTTTTTATGTGCTAATACACGCTTTTGGCACATTTTTCTAGACGTCATTCCGGATCCAATTATCGCACATAATTTTAAGAGCAGTATCTCTATTTTGTACCATTTTCAACTTGTCAAGCAGACTAAGAGAAATTTTGTCAAATCAACAATTGAAACATCAAACTTAAAGTCACTTTTTCTGTACCCTGTCTTATATTTTTATTCGGTTAGGAGACCGGTATCATGAAGTTTGGGAAATGATTCAAGAACTTAAAAATGTTTTAAAATATTCAAAAAAAAAACTAACAAATAATAATAGAAATAGATACACTAAATAGATTGTATCATCTAATGCAACCTTAGTTTATGAAATTGAAATATCGAGGACTGGCAACAATGTCTGCATTTAAAAGCATACGGACACACACGACCCAATATTGAGAATATTGAGATTATCGGCAGTTAAAATGCAGATTAGTCCAATTTTTTTTTGTTCCTTATCACCTACCTATAACATTTCGACATAAAATACCATTAACAATATAATAAAATACTTATAAATCTTTAACTAGCATTTTCAATTATCATGAAACCACTGTAACAATTACCTAAACAAAATAAAAAAGCGACAAGAAAGTAGAAAATTTCATGATTCAAAGTTACATCTTCTAAGACATTCTACAAAATTCCACCGGTTTGGTCAATGTCGATGATCGGGCATCAGTTTCAAATAAACAAACGTCACTGATATGGTACCAGTGGGCAGTTCTGTCACGGACCAGTGACCCAATGACCCAGATTATTCAAGTCAACAATCGTAACCGTCTTGAGACTGAGCGAAAACACCAGGTCTGTTTCAGCGTTAAATCTAAGAACTCAAGTATACTCGTTAGTTTTAGTATATTTGTTGCGCGCGTGGCTACCGAATATACGGAAATTTATGTTCTTGTGATTAATTTACATATTGTGTAGGATAACGATGCACCTATTGTATAGTAGTTCTGTGAATTGTTAAGGTAAGATAATCAATTAATTGGTGTTTTATTTTGTGCTAATTGAAAATTTTCCTATAATTACTTAGCAAACGAATCAGTTATTAAATTAAATCTCTTTAAGTAGATACTAACTAAATCGGTTAATTTTTTACAGTTAAGCTGGGTTACACGAGGTTTTTTTATATCATTAAAATTAAGGGGTTAGTATAACATTAACTTTGCATGTCTAGCTTATCTATATAGACGTTTTTCAGCTATGATATTCGTCTTTTTCCCGCTCTTCTAGCCTTGCAGGATCTTCTGCAAGATCGGACAGGCTCTTAATGTTCAAGATACTGCAGTTTTTTGCAGTTTTTTTGTATTGAGGACCCCCTTCCACTTTCCCATCCGTCTTTGTATATCTGCAGTGGTACCTTTGTCTGTGCATGGATTCTGTGAAACATCTACATTTCAAACGATTATGTTGTTTTTTTGATGACGCCTACGTAAGGGTCAACGATTAAACTTTATAAAAAACTACCCAGAACAGAACACGTGACATCGCAGTAAGCGAGTTGTTGGTGTTAGCTTGTAAAGATTTTTTTCATCTTGATGAATGCTGTTTTGGCTTTTTCAATACGTGTTCTGATCTTCATTCATCGTTGATGTTTGTGTCCAAATAAGTATGTGTATTTCTCAACTTTTTCGAGGGGAATCTCCTTGTTTTTACTTATTTTTATGAACTTTGTTTTGTTGGTATTTATATCGTCATCATACGGTTGGTTGTATGCTGTGAATCTGTCCATAAGGAGTTATGATGAACTAAAAATAGTTATGTCATCTGCATACCTTATGTTGTTTAACTATGCCCCATTAGGTAGAACTCCTACATCATTATTTTGCAGGACTTCTCTGAAGATTTATTCCGAGTAAAACTACCGGGGATAGTATGCATCCCTGCCCTACGCCTTGTAATATTTTCTTGTCACCTGTTTTCTTTCCATCTATCTTGACACAAGCTACCTGTAGCAATTTCAGATGATTTTAAAATATTTAACATCTATGCCAGCTTTTAAAACAACTTTTTGAAGTTATGCTTCTATTCGTCCACTCGGCGGAAAAGATTTGTGTAGAGTTAAAGGGGAAAAATCATTACATATGTAATGGTGTGAGTAGGAGAGAGACAGAAACACTTATAAGGTATATTGGTTGGTAAAAACAAAGATAAAATATTTACCACATGTTATTAGTCATAATTATAAGTCCTTTGAATACCGTTTCAACATTCAGTACATTGAAAAGGAATAGATATACAAAAAACATTCTGAACTAATGTATGATGACGAACCACATGATTATTTGACAGATTATTTTATAATTCTGTCACATAAGTATACACATAAAGTTTAGCATTTTATATTGATAATAATATTCAGTAATAAGTATTGTATTGTAGTCTAAAGTACCGCCACATGATTGCAGTATATTCTGCTCTATGCTTTTAAGGTTGTTGGCTACATAAACAGAGTTTTTATGAATAGTCGAGTAAATAAAGCACTAAAACCTCCGAATTTTGTAACGTAAGATGGATCGGAATGCGTTTTTTTGTCGCTATTTTTTATAATGTAAAAATGGGATTGCATTTCTGCATTCGAAAAGTGCATTCCGAACAGAAAATAGGGAGAAAACTTACAACTCTGTAAATATTGCTGAAAATGGGTTCAATTTATATACTCGGGGTTTTTGGGGTCGCTGATCACGAACATCATGATGCCGAAAGTCTCCGCGGCACCCTGTGCTTAGGGTATTTACCTCTTCTCCTAGGGTTTTATGTAAATTCTGTACGAAATCAGTGCATACTTGGTACTCGGCGGTTTTTTGAGTCGCTAAATACGATTATAATAATGGCGATGGTCTTCGAAATACTTGGTGCTTAAGATTTTATGCAAATTCGATACAAAAAGAGTGTGCACTCGGTACTAGGAGGTTTTTGGGGTCGCTAAACACGAATATCATATAATGATTTTGCTAAATCATTCGCATACAAATTTATGAATCCGGGCGTGTGCATAGAAGTATAACTTCTACCGGCAGTCCCATTGACTGCCACACTCGTTTTTTTCATTTTGGTTTGTGGCACTTGATCAAACGCTTTCTTGTAGTCTATAAAGCATGCGTACTTTACACCCCTGCACCTTTGGATGGAAAATAGCCTCTCTGGTGCCTATAGCGTTTCTAAAGTCAAATTGGAACGATATCTGCTCTCCACAAAGTTAAAAGCACTATGAATTATTATCTTTAGAAATATTTTCAGTATATGACTCATGAACACGGTTGCCATCCTCTAAAATAAAAAGCCTGACTCTGCGCTGTATTAGTTCGGACATTTTGTCCAAAAAGCCAGACATACGTACGTAATTTTTAATATAACTTTTATATATAGTAATAAAAAATGTGTTACAAGTTACAGTTGTTTATTAATCACACATTAACAAGTTTAATAACAACAATCATTAATCAGTCTTATTGTTGACATCATTTGAAATTTATATAAGTAGAATATATTAATAACAAAATAAAAAATATTGAGTGTTCTGTCTGTGGAGAAAACATAATAAACTTATAAAACAACAAACCAAACATAACTTTTTTTGATTAAACAGTACCCAGACTAAACTATTTATTAAAGAAATATAAAATGAAACATATCTATCTTTGTGAACACAACAGAAAAAATTAAATTAAAATAAAATGTCGAGTTTTCTAATTTATTTAAAAATTACAAAATATATCTACATTTTTCTATACTTATTCTTTTTCACCCACTTTATTCAAAACTTCGTTTTCTTTGGAAATTATTTCTTGACATGTCATTTTTAAATTACACAATGTGGAAATCATCTTAGCAACTGTGTCTGTTTACAATTTATTGCGTTCTTTGGTCTACTGGACGTTTATAAAAGAGAAAACTCTTTAAACATTTTCGTTATGGCCTGGAATCGCAAAGTAGTACTCTACCAGTCTCAAAAGTTCGGAATAAAATTTTTCATTAGCAAATAATTTCAAATAAGCAGTCCACTTTTGATGTGCCAATAGCTTTTTGAAATCGGAGTTAGCCTTCTGATTCTGTAAAAAATTTATAAAATTCTGCCATTGGTCAAAAAGTTTACTGTCATCTAACTATAATTTTTTTTATACAGGATCTCTATCGTTTTTGCTACTTGCTCCCGATTTGGTATCTCAATTACCTTGATTAGACAGAAATTATGTTTCAGTCTATCATTTATATTCTTCATTTCTTGTAAACACTTCGTTGACTGAAATATCTGAAATTTCCTTGCACTTGATTCAACTTTGAAGTATTGACATAAAAGGTGCGAACTTTGTACCACCTAACGCTGATGTTTTTTTACCATTTTTACAAATTTTGTCATTTTTTTCATATTTTTCCGTTAGTTCCCAGTTTTACAAATTTTTTATAATACTTTGTATTTTATCAATTAGATTTATTATATATTAATTTCGCCACCTTACGGTGGTATCAAGTAATTAGTTTAAGTTTTGCTTATTTAAATATATCAGATATTAACTTCGCCAACTGACGGACTCATTGTGTTTCACATCCTGGGCTTGGAACGACTCAAACACAATGAGTCCGTTTCGCCAACGTGGCGACGCTGGTCGTAGCCCCGAAATGTGGGCACAGCTGGCCGATGGCTATAGTTCCAGAGATATCGTGATGACTGACTATATACCTATATACATTTTATATATATCCCCCGCAACCCCCCTTGTGACTGGAATTTTGTAAAATCCGTTCTTAGCTGACCTCTACCTTCCCTAAGGAATATTCCTACCAAGTTTCAAGTCCATCGGCCTTATAGTTCCAAAGATATCGTGATGACTGACTATATACATTTTATATATATCCCCTGCAACCCCCCTTGTGGGTAGAATTTCCTGAAATCCGTTCTTAGCTGACCTCTACCTTCCTTAAGGAATATTCTTACCAAGTTTCAAGTCGATCGGCCTTATAGTTCCAGAGATATCGTGATGACTGACTATATACATTTTATATATATCCCCCGCAACCCCCCTTATGGGTGGAATTTCCTAAAATCCGTTCTTAGCTGACCTCAACCTTCCCTAAGGAATATTCCTACCAAGTTTCAAATCGATCGGCCTTATAGTTCCAGAGATATAGTGATGACTGACTATATACTTACATTTTATATATATCCCCCGCAACCCCCCTTGTGGGTGGAATTTCCTAAAATCCGTTTTTACCTGACCTCTACCTTCCCTAAGGAATATTCGTACCAAGTTTCAAGTTGATCGGCCTTATAGTTCCAGAGATATCGTGATGAGTGACTATATACATAGAAACTCTCTTTTATATATACAGGGTGTTTCCAAATTGATGCGAAATATTTCACAGGGTGATTTTTCAGCAAAAATTAAGGGGGGTCTTTCATATAAATTTTTGTTCAAAATCGCTCTCCCTCCAAGTTACAGCCCCTTAAAGTTGGGGGAAAACAATTGTTTTTATTTAATATCTCCACTATGAAAGAATTTAGAAGAATGAAATTTGGCAGATCATTGATGCTAATAAAATGGCATTTTTGACAATTTTTGTAACCCTGCAATGTTTATACAAGGGGGTGAAAAAATCAACCCTTATAATATTTTGCCTCTAAACTTTTTAATTCGTCTACATTTTTCTACTTAAAAAATTGATTTAAGAAGACAGACTTAAACTGAAACTTTTTTATGTCTCGACTTTTTCTCCTAAAATTGTTAGTTTGATCACAAAAAAATAAAATAGGTTACAATTCGATATTAGTAATTCCTTTATCACATAAATCCAGAAGCGTTATTGTTTGTTAAAAACAGAGTAAGCACGTGTCAAATAATGTCATAATGGGCAGATAATTATTGCTAATGAAATGGAATTTTTTGACAATTTTTGTAACCCTGCAATGTTTATACAAGGGGGTGAAAAAACCAACCCTTATGATATTTTGCCTCAGAACTTTTTAATTCGTCTACATTTTACTACTTAAAAAATTGATTTATGAAGGCGGACTTAAACTGCAACTTTTTTACGTCTTGACTATTTCTCAGTAAGTTGTTTCGTTGACCATAAAAAAAATAAAATATTACTCATTCCTTTTGCACATACATCCAGAGGGGTTATCGTTTGTTAAAAAAAAATAAAGTATGCCAGTATTGAATGATATCATAATGACAAACAGTTAATGATTATTTAATTGGACCATATTTTCTACCAATAAGATTAAATGGAAACGACTACGGCCATTTCCTCGAAGAAGTGTTGCCCACTCTTCTTGAAGATGTTCCTATACAAATTAGGCAAGAATTATGGTAATGAGTACCTAATATTTAATTTTTTTATGGTCAAAGAAAGAACTTACTGAGAAATAGTCAAGACGTAAAAAAGTTGCAGTTTAAGTCCGCCTTCTTAAATCAATTTTTTAACTAGGAAAATCTGAGGCAAAATATTATAAGGGATGATTTTTTCACCCCCTCGTATAAACATTGCGGGCTACAAAAACCGTCAAACAATGTCATTTTATTAGCAATAATTATCTGCCAATTGTGACATTATTTGACACCTGCTTACTCTATTTTTAACAAACAATAACGCTTCTGGATTTATGTGAAAAAGGTATAAGTAATATCGAATTGTAACTTATTTTATTTTTTTGTGATCAAACTAACATTTTTACGAGGAATAGTCAAGACATAAAAAAGTTGCAGTTTAAGTCCGTCTTTTTAAATCAATTTTTTAAGTAGGAAAATGTAGACGAATAAAAAAGTTCTGGTGCAAAATATCATAAGGGTTGATTTTTTCACCCCCTTGTATAAACATTGCAGGGTTACAAAAATTGTCAAAAAATGCCACTTTATTAGCATCAATTATCTGCTACATTTCATTCTTCTAAATTCTTCCATATTGGAGATATTAAATAAAAACAATTTTTTTCCCTCAACTTTAAGGGGCTGTAACTTGGAGGGAGAGCGATTTTGAACAAAAATTTATATCAAAGACCCCCCTTAATTTTTGCTGAAAAATCACCCTGTAAAATATTTCGCATCAATTTAGAAACACCCTGTATATATAGATATGATAACTTTTTTTTTATTCCTTAGTGATGAGGATTTTTAAACTGTTGCAATAACCAAAATCAGATTTAAAAATAAGATATTTTCACACACTTTTTTAGAATTAGGAGACAAGTTGTTTTTAAAAATTAAACCGCATTTAAGTTGTGCAATATTCGAGTAGCAAATTAAATTCATTAAAACATTTTTTTTATTATTATTCCTAATTTCCTTTACTCAATTAACTTCCACATGTAATCGTTTTGTTTGTTTTAATTCGCAACGGTCGGTGGATTACATGCTTGTTAGGACATTGGAGTTACAGATAAATTTTGATTTTTTTGAAACTTCTTTTTTTTAATTGTAGAGAGTACTGTAAAACCATAAAAAATAACTAACAAAAACTAGAATTTTACCAGGTAAAATTTTTGACATTCACAACTTATGTTTTTAGGCTTTTTCACCAAGGAAAGGCTTTATGCGACATCATGTATAGAGGGGTGGAAGGAGTCCTAAATTTCGTGACATCATATCTAAAACTAAAAAACATATATATTAAAACAAGAATTTTGAACTACATTTTAACCAAAACGATCTGTATGAACATAAACTCTAAACTCTAGTAATTTAATAATTTCTAGTTGTGCACCAAAAAAATTTTAGACAATAAATAAAAACAAATCGCAAAAAATGAAAACCAAATATTTGCGGTGTTGTTGGCTTGTTAAATAGATAAATTCCTTATAACCTTCAAGCATGAGAAAAAAAGAAACTTCCTTACAATTTTCGCAGATCGTAGCGTGAATAAATTATTTCCACCTTCGCTTATTGTTGTTTATAAACAATTACTGTATGTGTGTACTATAAATTATCTAATACAACGAACAATATAATTCAATTATATCGATAATTGTTCATAAGTTTACTGAATAGAGAAAAAATCAACACATTAGGTTAGTAGGTCTCTCGATTTCTACTTAAAATTTCTTTTGGTCGTCAGTGTGATATGCAAACCGTATAAAAGTGGAACTTAATGATTATGAATAATTATTTAGAAAAGTAAATAGTTAAACTAAAAAGTTTTACTAAATTTATCATGAATTAAGGAAGTAAGATGAGAAGAAAATTTTAAGCAAAATAGGTAACAAGTTTATATTTGTTTCTCATTATAGAGCTGTTTGTATTTAGTATGATATTCATAAACTTTTAGATTATGTTGTTTCCAGACTTCTAGCATGGTACTTTATTGATGAGCATCATCGATTTTTGTCGGGAAAATCAGCTTTAACTAATTTTATCAAAGGTAATACCACGAGTCCTTAAAATTTTATCGATAAATTTTAAGTTTCCACGAAAACTTTTTTATTTGGCAAAAATACGAAAACAAACTGAAATGTGATAAAATCACGAGTCCGTAGGACGAGTGATTTTATCATATTCAGTTTGTTTGAGTAGTTTTGCCTAAAGTAAAAAAGTTTGAGCCTGGAAAATAAAAATTTATCTAGTAAAATATTAAAGGACGAGTGGTATTTGAGAAGATTATTTTTTGAACCATTCTGTACAAAAACCACTTTATTTAAAAAACTTCCTAGAACAACTTATATTTCATAATTAACACAAACGAAATGCCGATACCCCTTCTATTAACTTATCCTGTAGGTACACTAGATAGTATTGACAGTTGTCAGTTGTCGTGAGCGTCGTGAAAACAGGGTTATAATTTGAATAAATATTTATTTTTATACCTATTTATACAAATATATTATTAAAGAGAAAATTACCAAAATAAAAATTATTAAGTATATCTATTTAAAGTTTACAAGACCACATTTGCCTGTAGGCATATAAAAGTTTTGAATGCATGCAGAACCAGGAAGCAGGTTAGTTTTAAAGTACCTACATATTTGAGTTTTCATTATCGTTTATAGTTTAGATGAATTGAATTGTGATAATAATAATAACAAAATATATTTCAGAATATTTAGATAATGTAAATGAATGTTGATTTATAGTAAGGTACTTATAAACAAGAAAATTGATTGTTCAATATTGTTATTGAATTTTTGACAGTTCTATAATTTTATTAATACTAGTAAAACCACTAGTGGTTTTATCAATATAAACCGGAATGATTGGCTAGATTTAGCATAAAACATTGAAGATTAAGCGTTTTCATTGGACGAAATCACAAAATTGTGATATTTTGACAGGTGAAAAAAATAATCGTATACAATAACGTTATAAAAAATGTTTTTAAAGATAGACTGCAAGTTGACGCAGTTTACGGTTTATATATGGAACCAAATTGTAATTAAAAGTCAACATTAGCCGGCTAAAGCTAGCTTTAGCCGGCTAATGTTGACTTTAAGCTTTTAATTGCGATTGTTTTTGGCTAAAGTTGTATTAAAATTAAAAAATCTGACTTTACCCGGCTAAAGTCAGCTTTAGCCAAGGCCACCCAGTATGTGCAGATCTAAGGAAATGTACTCGGCTTCGCCCTTATACAATGTAAAGTGCTTACAGTTAACGGCAATTGAATTATGTTACTCTTTTCCTTTTACTTGAAGAAGTAAGATGGTTATTTTCCGTTCTATTTCAATTTTATCTATCGTCGAATAACTTTTAAATGGAAGAAGAATTCGATAAAGTCGAAACTAAATTTAATAACAAATTTACAAAATTAGTGACATCAAGACCATCTAACTAAGTTTGTACAACTTCGTACGTTAAAAACAAAAAAAAGCGAGAAAGCGGCTTACGTACTGATCGATTTATTTCAATCTTTTGGAGCCCCAGTCATTTTACAGTGTGAAAATGGACGACAGTCTGTAGACAAAGTCATCTATCAATTCGAAACAAAACATATTTTCAAAATGATCCTTGCTTATTTATCTTGATAGATATGTCAAATTTGCTAGGATAAGTGTAAATTTTTGGGAGTCGTATGTTATTCAAAGTGCTACTGCATATCTTGTAAAAATAAATAAATTAATCTTAATATATTTTTGACAATTATTAAAACATAATGTATGACATATAACTTCTCTTTTTTCAAAAACGATATATCTTTTATAACAGCATTAGCCAACAAGCCTCAGAAGCTAGCTTTAGCTGAAATGGGATATTAGCCGAAACATGTAAACATATATAAAGGATATATAACGTGACTAAAGAAGCCATATTTCGTTTTAGTAAAATAATTAGCTCAGTTTCTGTAGTATAGATCAATATAAGCAATTACAACGTAGAATTATTAGGGGTCCTATATTGTTACTGAACAACAATTTCAAACTTGCATCATATTCGCTGCTTTAGTAGTTAAGTGCAATTTAATATGGTAATTTGAAGTTCTCGAAGGTCATAATGAATAGGTGAATGTAGGTACATAGTTAATATGCACTTGTATTGTTTCTACTTTCAAATAGCGATCTAAAAGTAAGTACAAAGCACTATAAATTGTAAATTTAGTTAATTTACTCAAACTCATATTACAAATGAAAAATTCTATTACATCGGTTTACAAAAAATTTGAGAATAAGGCTTGAAGCAATATATTCTGACATTTTGACTCCGATGTCGATCACCGATGATATGACGTATTTTTCTTACAGGAAGCTTTACCAGTAAAAACTCAAGACTTCTTCTATAATATTAAATTTAAAATATAACACTAGGTAGCTTATGTATGTAAAATTCCTTATATTAATTTATATTATTCAGGCTTTAACCAGTACAGTTTGAAACATGCTAGGTTTTTGTAATGATGGTTGATTATTCTTCTTTACTTACGTTTTACAGCCTATATGTGTATATACGCGGTCTGTCGCAAAGTATATGGGTCTTTTAAGATGTATCCGATATAAGTAGCTCCATCTGTTATTGAAGATAGCGTTAGATAGGCACATCTTTCATTGATGTTCTGTCGAAATTTCATGACAATAATTGAACCACCTCACGCCGAGTTATCCCGCTCAAAGTGGCAGTACCTTTTTAACATCGGTCGAAATATGGGCATCGAACATAGAGCCCATTTTAAGTTCTATTTTAAACTTGGTTTAAAAAGGGTCGTCAGAAACTGTCAAAAAAGTGCGTCTGTTTATTAAAAATGAGCCAAAATCCTCATAGAGATACATGCAAATGCAATTAACTATCTCCAAAGATTCAATTTACCGCATTTTGACCGGGAATTTTGGCTTAAGGAAGGTGTGTTTATGGTTGGTTTTGCACAAGCTCACGGATATTAATGAATGTTTCAAATTTAACTTTAATTAATGTACAACATTGTAACTGGGGACGAAACGTGGTGTTTTCAATACGATCTCGAAACCACGCGTCAAATATCCGCATGGAAGCACCCAAGCGAGCCAAATAAAAAAAAAACATTTGGAAAAGTCAAAAGTAAAGACAATGTTGATTTGTTTCTACCATTCGAAGGAAATTATTCACAAAGAATTCGTTTCAGAGGTCCAAACGGTCTATGTTGGGTATTATCGTGGTTTTACGAGGAGTTTGCCCTCGCGTATTCTTAGTGTTCGGCGTTTGTTGCACAATAATGCACCATCACATAGATCGACACTTGTTTTTGATTTTTTGACAAAAAATATAGCAATTTAACCATCAACCACTTCTCATATTCTCCAGATATTGCACGCTGCGACTTTTTTCAGTTCGGTATACATTTGTCCATTAAGTGACATGCCGACGAAGGGGCCATCCAGAAGGCGTCGACCATCATTACGAAGTAGATCCCGGTCCATAAGCTGAAATCATTATTCGAAAAACTTGGTGAACCGTGCAAATCGCTGTATTTACACTAAAAGGGATTATTAAATAAAATAAATTTAATTTTCCGAAAAATATTTGTTAGTTCTTATTCTTTGCCCTGTTTACTTTGCGAGAGACCGCGTATAAAATCGAATTGATAAAGCGTAAATAAGATTCATTAATAATCATTTTAAAAGAGTTTGAACATATTACGTCACACTGGAGATACTCGCGCCTTATAAGAGTAGTTATAACGAAAAGTAACGGGCTTAATTTTCTCAAATTTCTTCTGATCATCCTGATTCAATCATATTACTTTCGTTGCAATACTCATTTTATATTGGATTGATAATCATTGCTTAATAAGAAGTTTTAAGTCCCTCATGCCAATTATTTTTAAGTTTTTATCTGGGCAGCTTTTAAACAATGTCGTTATTTAATTTTGCTTACTTTCATTAGCAGTTACCACATAAGCTTTTTAGCACCTTCCCCTAAAAAAATAATATGAACAATTTGTTGCACGCCCATGGACAGATCTTCTTTGTAGTTTAAATGACGCCATTCGACGTCTATCCAAGTTGTATTGGAAAAAATATACTTAAAAACTGATAAAACTTTCAAAGATTTTATCATATTATTATTTTCTTTTTTCTAATTTCTGCTAGTTTCTATTTCCTATTATTCCATATATTATATTTTAGCTATTCCAAATTCATAAAAACTTTTTGGAACTAAATTTCTTACGGCAGGCTTGGAAGAGATAAGGATTTTGCTGCGTGACCGAACTGAAAAAAATGTAATAGTAAAAAAACGTAACGAAAAACCGTTAAATGAGCCGGGTTCGATTCCTGGCCGATGCGATTTTTTTTTTGTATATATCTCTTAACATTTATCTTTTTTAGTTATAGTAATATGATATATAATTTTTAAATATCTTGATAGTTGAAAGTAGTTAGGAAAGGTGAGGAAAAATAAATGTACCCATACATTACTCTTTAAAGCTCACCTTGAATTTTAAAAAGGCTTCTTTCTTAACGCCAAGATTTCACTGATTTTAATATATTGACCCTTAAATGAGACGTGCGCAGGCGCTACAGTCGTATACACAAGCGAGTAGTGTTATGTGTCGACTCTACACTAGCCGAAGAAACTTTGTTCCTAGCTGGTGTCCCACGACACCATTTTAACTTGTTTTATTTTTCTTCTGTTCTCTTATTTTAGTACATCCTATTTATATACTTTTTTATTATAATTTTTATTGTTTTTTCGTTTGTTTTGTTTCAATTTTGATATTTTTTTAACGTTTTCGAATTCCCTCTCTTCTACTTTAATTTTTTAAGGTTTTTTTTCTATTTTTTGATACCTACTCTTTTTTTATTTACCAATTTTTTTATTATCTTTTTGTTTTATTTTTTTCAATAATTTCGACATTTGTTTAACCATTTTTAAAAATTTCTTAAGATTATCAACAATCTTTTACAATTATAAACAATTTTATACGTTTTTTATGATTTTTACGATATATATTTCCAACAATTTAAAACATTTTTTTAAGATCTCTTACATTTTTTCAGGTTTTTTAAGATTTCTTTATAAGAAAGTTTTAATGGAAAATTTTAGGATTGAAAAGTTCAGGCTTTTACTAACATATGCATGTTAAAATCTAGAAAATCACTCTTTTCAAATTTTATATAATACCGGTTGGTTCAAAAGTTTTGAAAACAATAATGAATGAATGTGTATTTTCTAATGGAATTTGTTTTTTATTCAATATAATATATATATTCAGCTTAAATACACTTAATTCAAGTAATTCTCTACCATCTCTGTAATGATTTTCTGGAAGCTCTGCAAAATATTGTTCCATGGCTGCAATAGCTTCTTCATTCGACGAAAAGCGCTTTCCACAAAGGATTTGTTTCAAGTTTTTGAAGAAGTAATAGTCAGAGAGAGCCAAATGAGGCGAATACGGTAGATTTTCTCAAGCAATTTGTACTTCGATTCGTTTAATTTAGACATCGTCAACAAACTTGTGCAAACACGTGCATTGTTTTAATGAAAAATGATTGCTTTCTTTTGTAAACCAATCTTGTTTCATGAATTTTTCTATCCAAGTGGTCCAAAAGGTTTTAATAGTATTCAGAGTCCATCGTTTTACCTTTTACAAAATAATTAATTAATAAAACCCCTTTTGCACCCCAAAAAATTTATACCATACCCTTTTTTGACGATCGTTCTGACTGCACATGTTTTGGAAGCTGAAGTACTATCTTCAGTCCACAGTAAACAATTTTGTTTCAGTTTAGGATCATGATGATAGATCCAACTCTTATTCTAGTAATAAAACGAAGCATACAACCGTTTTTTTTTCTACTTAAAATGCTTCAAATTACGCTAAGTAATTTGTTTTTGATTAAGTTTTTGTGAATTGTAAACGAAGGCGGCAATAACTTTTCAAAGAGCTTTTTCATATGTTATTCTTCGTATAAAATCCCATTCATCTAAGGTGCTTATGCTATCACCAATATCACGCTTAGTTAAACTTGGATCTTCACAAACAATATCATAGACTTGCTCAATGATTTCTGGTGGTTTTTCACTGTGTGGACGTCCACTATGTGGTTTATCTTCGACACTAAAATCCATCGATGCACAGTTGGAAATGAAGAAGCAGATTTCTTTGCCACTTTCACCATTATTGTATGAATTTTTGTTATTGATAAACCTTCGAAATCAAAGAATTTTATAGCTGCACGACATTCGGTGTATGTATAGGACTGAGTTTTACAAAATAATTATAATCCGCCACACTTCTGTCAAAATATGTTTTTTTTGGAGAATGACCTGTCTTGTTTTCGTCTAGAAACGCCCGCTTCACCGCTGGCTAGACGGAACCATTTTTGTTATGTTGGCCTGTCTGCAACTCTGTGAAAAACCATCGTCTCATAGCTCCATCTCATGAGGTCCATGGCCAACATCAGATGATACTCCATCACACCATTCACCTTAATACAATGTTACAACTATAATTTTTTTGTAAAACTCAGTCTTATACATACACCCCTGTAAGCCAGAGCCGAGCAAAGCCAGGGGCTGGCTTTGAGGGAAGGGGTGCATGTCACATACGATAATAGGGTAGTTTAATTGTTTTAGATTTCATTGTATTATTTTGTATTGTAATTATCCAGGCCAAAGTCAGGACGTTAGATTTCAAGGCGACCTTATATAGTTTAATTTTTATTCTTCCGTAGCGTAAGAATTGACTTTAAAAGAGCGTCGTTGAGGTCGCACTCGAGGAGTTCGGAGTCTGAGGTTGTCTGTAAGGGTCACCCATGGGGGTGTCCCTAAAACAGACCCTTGGGTCTGGGCCTTTGTGACTCTTGACATATTTGCGTGAGTAAGTGTGACATGCCACCATGTAGTTTATTTGGTAAGATTAGTTAAGATTATTGTATTCAGTTTATTATTCATATTTTGATCATTTATTGTTATTGCTTGTTTCGTTGTTAATATATTTGTTGTTTGTTTCCTGTTGTTTTTTTCATCTTCCCCCTGGTTAGTTTTCTGCCTTCAGCAGGATACCTAACCAGGGGCTAGATAACCACGACCTGGGTGGGAAGTGCCTTCAGTTAGCTACCCCTCATCCCAAAAAACTAAGGCACATTCCCCAATCCCCCCAGGCGTGACAATAGGTGCTTTTCCGCTTTTCGCGCTACCAGCTGATCGTATTTTGCTGGTTTAGTGCCCACTACAGAATACAATTGCGCGTCTCTTAATTTGTCAATGGTCTAACACGTGAATTTAGTGACATTGGACAGAAAATGGCTGATGATAATAACTGTATTTAGTGCCTTATCATTAAATAATGATATAATTATAAGTCTATATAAACCTGAAACTTTGTATTCTCTACAAAAAGAAACTGTTACAGTATAAATCTTAGTAAAATAAGACCAACTAAATCTTTACTTTATGAGAAACCCCATCTGTTTTAAGAAAAGCGAACCAGTTTTATTGAGATAAAGTGTCGCGGCGTTGTTTAATTTTATTAATTAAATATATTTGCTCCGGTACAAAACAGCGCAAACTACACAAAATTAAAAAAGTAAAAGCAGACACCGGAAATTTCTCATGATTTGGATAACATCGTGCAAATAGCTTTCTAGAGCTTCGAATCAACAACAATGAAGTCAAGAATCTTAATATTAATGTTAAAGTATTTCATTAACTGAACAAAGACGGGTTGTTTACGGATATAAAGCTGTTTAAGTCAAAAATAAGAGACAGAAAGAGATTGTGTACAGGATAATGAACTATTTTGTCTATAAGTTATTTTTTTATACAAGGTTATTAATCTAAATTCAGAATGTGATGATCAACTTCATCAAAATTTGTTTTTCTATAAATAAAATTTTTGGTAAACATAATTTAAACACGATTTATTATTTTGGTTTGTAAATTTAAAATGTCTGAAGAGATATATTTTCATCAAGAGGTTTTAAAGTTAAATTTGGTGCCTTATAAGAGTAATTGAGGAGAAATAGTTATACTGAAAGAATACTAGGATCACTTAAACTGATTCCATGCCTCCGAAGCATTCGGTCCGCATTTGGGTCTGCATTGTTGTCGCTTACCAAGAGCGTCGTAAACCAAAAATATCTGAAATCGGTAGATTGATATTAATAAAAGTAGAAATCAGTAGATTTAACAAAAATGTCTTCAAATTTAAAAAAGTGTTTATTTAATAAGTTAAGTTACAAAAAGTTAAAAAATTATGAAACTAAATCCCAACAGTATATCGGTAGATTACTTCCTAAAACGGTAAATCTACCTAAAAATCAGGTAACAGACCAAACTCAAAGTGCTCTTTTTTAACACGCCGATTAATAAATTCAAGATTTGATAGTTTAATTAATTTTTTTTTATATAATTAAAATATTGAGTACTAGTTGTACTCGCAACGTCGTTCGCGTGGCGTGTGATTGTTGTATAAAAATTTCTTACCTCACCCCATTTAAGGAATGGGAGAGAAATTTTTATACACCAGATGTTAAGTTGAAAGAACAAATACATCTGTGAAAACTGCATTCAAATCGGATCAGTAGTTTTCATGTGATGCGCGCACAAACATACAGACAGACAGACAAAAAAATCTAACAAAATTTCGGGTTCTATTTCGATGTATCCGCGACGTCGTTCGCGTGGCGTGTTGATTTTTGTATACAAATTTTTTTCCTCACCCCGTTAAAGGGGTGGGGGGAGAAAGTTTTATACACCAGATGTTAAGTTAAAAGAAGACAAATACGTCTTTGAAAACCGCATTCGAATAGGATCAGTAGTTTTCATGTGATGCGCGCACAAACATATTATACATTTCTACAGTTTTATTATATGCATAGATAGATAAGTTCCATGTTGCAACATTTGTAGGAATTAAATCAATCAATAGCCGAAAAATAACGCCATCTTCTACCAAAATTAAATAATGGATGGGAACTATTTAGGAGACAATAGAAAGACCTTAGAAAAATTGTAACTCGAGAAAATGTATCTGTATGGCTTCGAGAGGGTTTAAGTGGTCAAAAAACGAATTTTTGACCCTCAAAGTGACAAAGGGCTTTTAAGAACAAAAAAATTACACTCTCTTTGTTTAGAACAATTAAGGAATAGTTTTTCCGGTATTCGAACAAAATTAATTTTTCTATTAGAAAATGTTATTAAAGTTAACCTAGTTTTCGAATGGCGGAACAGTAAAAATTTGCAATTTTATCTCCGCTAATATTCGAACAATTTGTTTTTTAAAATAACCGATTTCCTTAAGATGCTGAATCCACACCGTACAAATTTTATTGAGTGAAAGGTGTCCCATGGGAAGTTTCATATCATATCTTGAACATCAAAATCGAATAACGCGTTAAAAAGTTATGACTTCAAAAAAAGTCAAAAACTTCAAAATAAAACATTACTATTGCTTTGCGGTTAAAATTAGAGGGAAGTTGCAAGGATGGCCTTTAAGGTCAACCTCTTTTCGATTTTTTTTGGGAGAATTATAAGATTACTTTAGAATTGTTTTTTGTATGACTTGTGACATTTTCATAAAATTCAGTGTTTAGGTGGTTTCGGGCCTAGCTAAATTAAATTTTTTGAAAATGTCCTTTTATCTGCACTTTGACATTTATTGGCGAGTAGTACCTACTTTATAATTTTAACAAATATTAAATCAAATTTTTCTTACAGATATACGGAATGCAAGGCTCAACATGGAAAAACCATTACCGCAACTCTACAGAGTTCATCTAGCAAAATTAATCCTCATCCTCTACTTCTCGCTTCTAGTCAATTCGTGCGAAACATCTGCAAAAGACGATAGTGAATTAGACAATGAACTTAAAAATTATCTAGACAGTGTATTTAGTGTAAGTGAACTTAATATAGTGCCAGGAATCAGAATAGAAGAAGTTCGTGGTAATAATAACCTTACTCAAACATTTAACGAAAATTGTCAAAGAGGAAGAAGCAGTGAAAGTGTGGAGGAATATGTGGAGAGAAAAATTGATCAATTTACTAATAATCACATTATGTCGGTGAATTTTCCTGAGACTGCTAGGTTCTTCTCATCAGGTAATTAATTTTAAAGTAAAATTTCATATAATATAATTAATTTACACGATCCTTAATAGTCCGGTCAATTTAGACCTGAAAACAGTAATAAAAGAACGAAAATTACAACAGAGCTAAATTTTGGTGGAGACCTTCATTTAAAAATACAAAATAAAAAATTAAAAGTCCCAATCTGTCCCATGAGTGCTTCAAAAGTTATTCGGCGTCAAAGGTCAAAATTTCAGGTTTTTTGAGTTTTTATCGAAAACCGTAAGTTTTACCAAAACCTGGTTTCCCCAGTAGGCTTTTCCACGAGTCGCTATTACGTTATTTTTAGTCACAATACTTATTTAACTGCATGATGATTATCCAGGTTGATAACGTTTATGGAGTGTAATTATCAGTTTGATTTCTTTTGATAGATAATTTAATTTGTTTCATACTCGTCATAGTTAACTTCAACCACCATGTCTTCTGCGATTTCATCTTCTTCTTCTTCTTTTTTTTCTTCTTTTTTTTCTTCTTCTTCCTCTTCTTTTTCTTGCTGGATGTTCATAAATTGTTCAAATAATGATGTATCAGTTGTCTCTTCATCAGCATCACATAAATCATCCTCTGTTGTACTCAACTCAACATTTGAACAAGACTGACCTTGGCAACTGGCACACGCAGGTAAACACTGTAACTCTACTTTTTTACAGCCGCATTTGGTACTACAACCATCCTTGCAATTGCAAAAAATAGTGTTAAGCAGTTTTTCAGGAACAGACGAAGCAAAGTTTTAATTGGTTCCAGAGTATTATTTATTAATTTACAACCCCAGTCTTCAGGGTGAAGTGGATTTCCTTACCATGTCTGATAATATACCCGATACAAGTGTTCAATAGCAGATGCCAATGTTGGAGAAAGACAAGATAGTTGCACTTGCTTCTTGTTTCGGGCATTTTTGACAAACGGTTAAATATGTGTACTTATCAATGCAATCTATTTTTTTGGAACTCCATAAATAGCAAGAAGAAATCGAATTTTTTCGTAATAATTTTCTGAGGTGGAGAATCAATGTCCGTAAAGGCTTTCGCACAGTCAATTAAATCTTTATTTCAAATAATGTTAAAACTGAATTTTTGCCCCTTCTGTACATTGCCGATGTAGTATCACAACCGGTTATCGCATGTAAAAATAAAATATAGTTTTGGCATTTTGGATAAGAATATATTTCTGTTGGCTGTTGAGCCTTTCCAGGTTTCAGAAAGTAAACAGTTTTATTAATTGGAGTCCTTGCGGTAAGTTGAACCAACAAGTCAAAATCAACTGACGGTCCATTAAATGGTTATTTTCTGAATATAGTATATAGTATATACGTAAAAGACACACAACAGGCATTTTTACTTGCTTAAGTACCTAACGCGTGCATATTATTTAGAACGTGACTTTTTGAATGGTGATATCTCAGGAACTGTGATACCTACTTACAGAAAAAATCAATTCACCATTTATGTAGAGACTTTTGAGATCTACAACTTTAGTTCGAAGTATTTTTTAAATAAAACTTACGGTTTTCGAGAAAATCTTCAAAAACCTGAAATTTTGACCTTTAAGCCCGAATAATTTTTGAAGCGCTCATGGGACAGATTGGGACTTTCAAATTTTAATTTTTTATGCTAAAATACAGATTTTCACCAAAATTTACCTCTGTCGTAATTTTCGTTAATTTAAATGTTTATATTAACTGTAAAACCATAACGATTGAAATTTTAACTAATTTTTTATATACCTAGTTTATTTGCCTTTAAAAGCAATGCAATTATAGGTACCGGTCAAAGAGTTTTTCGATACCATTTTTATACCATGATTTTTTTTAAATCAAAATTATTACTCAGTTTCGAAGATTATTTCTTTATCAGTGCTGAATTTCTTTCCAACCAGCAATTTTTTAAACTCTGCAGACAGAAAAAGTCATTTGGGTTTAGATCTGGAGTATATGGTGGATTTGGTGCAGTTTGCAGCATAATTCATATAGTTATGTTATTGGTTTTAGTTTTAAATATCCCTAACATACCTTTGCATCTTTAACACGTTGTTGCGTTTGATCAATATATTACAGCGTTTCATTTTGTTTTGTAGGTGAGTCAAACAAAGACGATACCGGCAAGAGTTCTTTCTTAACCGGCTTCGGCATGGGTTTTTTAGCGTTTGGACTTAAGAAGCTGCTTCTACCATTTTTCATAGGTGCCCAGATTCTGAAGAGTGTCGTCATAGCCATGTTCTTACCTTCACTATTAGGAGGTCTTGGTAAAATAGTTGGAAAAGGGTTATCTACCTTCTCTGGAATATCAGGCGCTTCCACTGGTTTAAATAATCATCATCAAGAGATGGAAGATTTTGAATTTAAAGATGTAGATCCTTACAATAATGAAGCAGGGTTAGGTCATGATTTTAATGCTGAAGCTGCTGCCACAAATAATCAGTTGCAAATTGCAATTGATGATACTGAAAGTAGTACTTCAACACATAATAGTAGGTGAGTAGAAAAGATATCTTAGTTATTCGTCACTTCATTACGTTTATCACAATATCATATGTCATACAGGATAGCACGCTATGTAATTGGTTGACTTAGACAAAATATATAAATGTCATACTGTGTCTTCTTTCTGCCTGTATCATGTACATTGTCGCAGGTCTAAGGGTTACTTTATCATTGCGTAAAGATTTTGCATGTTGTACTTTGTAAAGTGTCAACGTCAGATTGTCAGATGTGACAACGCCATTTTTTACTTCATCTCGTTTATCTATCACAACAATATTGTCATTTGTCATATGCTTAACTTAACATAGGTCATATGTTCAACTTTGCATATGTCATATGTCCAACTTGTCATACAAGACAGCTATGTTAAAGTTTTGTTCACAAAGATTCTTTATATCATACGTTGTTTCCTTTCTTTAATATATAATCACATACATACATACTAAGTGTAACACTTTATAATCAATTACTAATTCTGCATATTCTAGTTCGTGAACTACAGCTTAACTCTTGTATCATTCATCAAAGGTTTTTTATATAATATTTTAAATTGTCAAACGTGAAATAGTTATTTATGATGTGAGTGTTAAAAGTGAGGTTTTATTTTGTGAGTGAAAACGTTTGTGGAGCGGAGCGAATTGAACAATTTCACGAACAAAATAAAATCACTTTTAACACAAATACCATACAATATTTTTTGTACAACTTCCCTATTTTGATAATGAAACGAGCGAATTTGCAATGACAATAAACCAAACCGTGTTAAAAGTAAACTAAACCGTGTTAAAAGTAAACTTGTTTACATGGCAACGTGTTAAAAGTATTTTTAACACGCTGCTATGTAAACAATTGTTTTTAACATTGTTTGCTATCATTAAAAGTGTCACTTTTAATGACAGTTGTACAAAAACATTTTTGGTCACTTGTCAAAATGTAACTTTTCATACATGACAGGTGCTTTATACCATATTTTAACTGTTATTATACCGGATACAAATAATAAGGACTTCTGAAGTAGGGCAAGAAAAGGCAAATCTCATAATTAGACCATCATATAAAGACTAAACTTTTATACAATGATTTGATTTCAAATGTATTGTATAAATTTTTCTTTATTTCACAGTCACCGACCAAAAGTCTTAAAGATTCCTGTTAAAAAGAAACTTTTAATGATAGGTTTGGAACAAGTGTTGCGACAGAAAAATCGTTACAAGAATGACTAACGGAACTAACCTTAACCTTGTCTATTTCATACTGGTTTTGTCGCACATATAATATGTTCACGGTTTCATTTCAGTTACGAGATAAGTCACTGTTATACATCAGAAAGTTCTTTTGTCATACATCACTTTATTACCTTGTCATGTGTCATAGTTACTGTCCTCCTTTTTTCTTTGCTATAAATTCGAAAAAGACTTTATTATATATCTAAAAGTTAGTGCTGATTATTTAATAACTTTAAAAAACCTTTTATATATACAATTTAAATCTCGAAAACTCCTGCAAAGGTTTTCATGAAATTTAGTATAAAGGACGATAAATTAATTTAGCTTGATTTTCTGGTCTAGAAAACGTCTTGTTATTGCTGTTTTTAGGCAATGAAAATTCTGCTACAATAAACCGAAAAATATTACTTTTCTGACATCTATTAACGAATACTACTAATATTTTTTTAAACAAACTGCTTTACCAACACAGCAAAAGTAAATCTACTGCACTGTCTATCGTCGGTTTGAGCTCTTCTATTTTAGAGATATTACTTGCTTATTCCATCAAGTGAGCAGTTAACTAGTAAAAAATAAAAAAATAATTAATTCATTAAAAAATAAAATATTTTTTGCATAAATCAAGAGCACCTAATGAGCACTTAATACCTATGCACTGTCTATGCTCGTTTTGAGCTCATATACACTCTAGTTTAAAGAGATTACTTGATAATTCTATAAAGGTAGCAGTTAAAAAGTAAAAAATAAAAACCTAATTGTTTAATTTTTTTCCATAAATTAAAAGCATTAAATGAGCACTAAAGTTTCATGTAGCGTTGACCTCCTACGTATTTTATCTTAAAGATATTACTTGTCAAGTCTATAACGCAAGCAGTTAACTAGTAAATAAAAAAAAATCAGTTATCAAAAATAAAATCATTTTTTGCGTAAATTAAGAGCACTAAATGAGAACTAAATTTTCGAGTAGGTACTGTTGGTACTCTGGTTAACCTCCTACGGTTTCAAGATTGTTAAGGTAGCAGGTAACTAATAAAAGAGCACTAAATAGGTATTAATTGGAATTATCCTGATGTAGGATCTAGACATATACACTGCTAGCTTGAAAAAAAGCTAGCAGTTTTTGCAATTTCTGCAAATCTGATAAGCACAAAATTTGCGTTACGGGCATAAAATTAGCACTAAGTTAGCAGTTACTATTAAGCATAATAACTAGCGATTTTGCACATTTTGCCCTGCTAGCTTTACAGAGTTTCAAAACAGGACTATCCACCTAATTCAATCGCTTAAAATCAATGAACTAGAAAAAAGTCACGGTTATTAACCACAAATTTTGGCATTGTTAATTTAATTTAGGTTATACAAAGTTTAGTTTAGAAATCAGTCACGAGGAAAAATACGAATACGAAATTCAAATAAAGACTATAATTTTTTATGCACGAATCAATGTGCTATTATTTGCACTTAGTTAAAGAAATAAGCCGTGAAAAAACGTTTTAATGTGTGTATTATTTTTTTCGTATTCAAAAACGAGTCAAGTGTAACAACAAAATATCGTAACTTTATTTATTAAACTAGTTAGGTTGAATAATATTAAACGTTGTCAGATAATTACCTAAATAAAATTTATTAGTTTGAGATTATAATTATCAACGAACAAATTTATCTTTTCCGCTGTAGAAAATTTTATCGACAGGAAGCAAATATTGAAAAAAGCCTATATCGCCTATATTTCTACCTTTATCATATTGATTTCAAACATCAGTCGCCTACTGATGGTGGTCAAAAAGAACCTATTGCTCCTAAGTTACTTTTTCAAACCTTTTTCAAGTGCGACAACGTCGCTCGAGTTGCACATACTATTTTGTATTACAAATGCGGCGATATATGTGAGCACAAATTCGGAGTCCTGGGTCCTTACAAACAAATAAAAAGTTTAAAAAGAAGAAACAAATATATTTCGAACCATAAATAAAAATTAATTAATATTAATTACCAAAAAGTAAATTTTTGAATTTTTTAAAAGCCTTCCCAGACCAGAAATAATAGCTGAAAAATTAAGTATTCAAAAAAGTATCCAAGGTTTTGGAATAGTGTGTTTTTTCTTGTACATCCTTAATTTATTCCTAATTTATTGCTAATTTATTACGCGAAAAATATAGCTTCAACACTTTCCGAGCAACAGATTTTTTGAACTGGAAATAAATAAAAGTATCTGAATTGTAATGAACTTGATAATTTTTTGTTAATAACTTTCTCGAATATTTTCTACGATTTTTTCTCATATCTGGTCTGTATTGCTATATATTTAAACATTAAATAATACAGCAACTAAAATTTTGTTTGCTTTTGTTGACAGAAAAAGTATTGTTTCTGTATCTATTAGCTATAAAATACATTAAACTTATTATATTTACTTTTGAATTCGATTATAATGGATTACTAAAAATAACGAAATAACAAAGCTGGAATTTCTATTATTGCCTTTTTTTATTTATTTTTGCTGTATTTCAATTGTTCTTTAAAAAAAAAAAAAAATTATACACTGACCAGCAAAACTATCGCCTGGCATATAAAATTGCTCTTTTATAATTTTTAATATTAATAGCAAAAAAAAATAGAAAATAATAAATTTAAATAGCAATTAATTAAGACATAATGAACAAAATAAATTTAATATTGAGATGCACTCATCGATTGGATACTTGGACCTAAATATATTTTTTTAAGTTTTCACACCTTAGGTCTACTTCTAGTATTACCGCCTGCAACTTTAATTATTGGGGATGTTATACAAGGCATGCTTTCAATTACTTCTTGGATCATTTGCTTTTACTCTTTGTTAACAGTCTTAAATAATTGGTTAAGTGTTTATGAAGATTTCTTCACCAAAGTTTGGTCTAGACGTGCTTAATGGGATTACAGTTCGAGCTTCTTGCAGGCTAGTCTAATTTAACCTTTCTCAAAGTAATAAACAAATGTTGCAAAATGCAGAATATTAGTTATTCTATCACTTTACTAGTTTTGAAAAATATTTTTAAAAACATTGACCATTTAAATAAGAAGAAACAACTACTTCCCTGGCTATTTGCCTCGACGGATATTGAATTACACTTCAAAGTCAAATGGGGTTGGCATATCTAACAGATAATATAAACCCACCATTTTGGTTTGCAGTTAGAAGGGACAACATAACTTGTAGACCGGTTTCGACCTATTGGGTCTCGTCAGTACAAGGTATATGTTATCCGTCAGCAAGCTTAAGGCATAATCGCTGACTGAAGATTTGACTAAAATCACGAACGATATATTACTTTCAGTAATGAAAGTGTAAACGTTGTGATAGTAGTGACATCTTCACCTCTAATTGCAAACCAAAATTTGATTTGACAACAAGACCCTGGTCTTGATACTATTAAAGTATTATTACAGAAAACTGTAATAGTGTCTTACTTTATAAAGCGAGTTATTTATGTACAAATGTTGTAAAATGCAGATTATTAGTTATTATCGCTTTACTAGTTTTGAAAAATATTTTCAAAAACATTGACCATTTAACTAAGAAGAAACAACTACTTCCTGGGCTATGTGCCCCGACGGATATTGAATTACACTTCAAAGTCAAATGTGGTTGGCATATCTAACAGATAATTTAAACCAACCATTTTAGTTTGCAGTTAGAAGTGACAACATAACTTGTTGACCGGTTTCGACCTATTGGGTCTTGTCAGAAAAAAGTATATGTTATCCGCCAGCGAGCTTAAGGCATAATCGCTGACTGAAGATTTGACTTATATCACGAACGATATATTACTTTCAGTAATATGTGGATATGTGTTCACCTCTAAAAAAAATTGCTCAGAAATGGTGCAATTGATAAAATGTGTGGTTCCAATACTTTATAGTTTAGTTTGGTACCGATAGGCATTTAAAAAAACTCCATAAGCTGCAGGAACGAAATCTGTTTTAGCTTGGAGAACAATTCCTTCCCAGACCATTATGGATTCCTAACGATCGTCGTGCATTCTGCATAACGCTTTTCAGCCCTTCTTAATCCCTTTTCAGTCATTGGCGCTCCAATGAATATGATTTCGGGCCAATTGTAATCCCGCTGTTTTGTAAGCATTTTCCGGTTTTCCTTATTCGTCTTCGCATTTTGCTCTTAACCTTACTTTCTTAAATATTTTTGGTACTATACGCAATAATGTTAAACAAACAAATGTGTCATAAGTCATAAGCTTCAGACGTAACTGTTATGCGACCTTGTTCTGGCTTTTGATTAAATTCACCAGTTATGCAAATCTATAAACTGTCAATTGAGATCTGCCATAATTTAGGAGTGCTATTGCAATTGCAGCTTGTTTATCGGTTAAATATTAGCTGTTGTTTGTACTGTCAAAAGTTAGTTTTCTCTTTTGTATTTTGGTAAATTTTAAACAAAACACGGTTATATTAGAGATATACATGCCTCATTTGACTGCAAACAGTAGATTAAAATAAAACGGGGTTTGTTTACCACATAAGTCAATCTAATCTAATCTAAATAAACCTGGCATGGTCTCTTCTCTGGAGCCCATGTTTGAGCACTGCTTCCTATGGGAATATTGTGACCAGGTTCGGCACCAAGAGTCCTTACAGGCACCCGATGCGTGCAGGACTCTAGTTTGTTCAGCTGAAAATCAACATCACGCTGATCTTCAGGTAGACTAGAATCCATGATATAAGTCAAACTAGATAAAAAAAACGCTACTAGAAGAATATATAAATATTAGCAGAAAAGTTAAAAACAAGTTGTGATCTTGGATCTCGTTTTGACGAACACTGATTCAGTACCGTTAATGATATTAACTTTTACTTTAATTTCTTATGGAAAGCTTTTAATTTAGACTAAAATTACTTACTTATGAGTTACTAATTACTTTTATTTTTGGAAATGACTTATCTTAATTAAATTCTTGAGAGCAATATTATTGACCCGCAGTTTCAATATAACTTTCTAAAAAATTTTTTAAAAAAAGCTAACTAATTAACTATTGGCCAATCTAACAATAAGATGTGAAGTGAAGGGATCTCCACTCTAGGGTGGCAGGTCCATTTATCAAGTCGGATTTCAGAAGTCGCTTAATGTTCCCGTTCTTGATTGTTATTGATTTCCGGCTAAACCATCTTTGAAGTGTTATTAAAACCCGTTGCTAGGCGAGAAGAACGAAATCAGTCGTAGTTTCTTGTTTTATTACTCTTGTTAAAAAATAGGTAGGTTGTAAAGTGAAATAGTACGTTTCAATGCAAAAGAAAAAGATGAGAGTAAGAAGCGGGTTAAAAAATCAACTGCCTCTTAATCTGAGAACATTGTGTTCGTTAGAGAAGATATATGTATTATCTTTTCTGCATAAAAATTAAAAAAATAATACAAAAATATAAAAAAAAACTAACAACAGTTTTGACACTTGTAGGTTTCACTATAAAAAGATATAAATAAATTTCGTTTAAATAATCCTAAATTTGTAGATAATCTACGCTATGCAGTTAATGGTAAATCTATTTGTAACACAAGGGGTGGTTGAAAAATTTTGAAAGCACACCTATTAACCAGTAGATGAATTTTAAAGAGTTTAAACGTGGTAGTATAAGCGTCATAGACAAACCACGTAGAGTGCAACAACAACAGAATCTATGAAATTGCTTTTAAAGATCCAAGTTTGACTAAAATTGGATAAGAATCGGATCTGTCATTGTGATCCTAAACGAAAACAAGAACGTTTACAGTGAAATGGAGCTGGTTTTTCAGCTTCAATATAGGTGAAGTCAAAACAATCGGAATATAAGGTTAAGGGATCAGTTTTTGGGGATGCTAAAAGGGTTTTGTTAATTAATAAATTTACAAAAAAAGGTAAAACAATTAACTTTAAATATTATTGCAACCTTTTGGACCAGTTGGAAAAAACTTGGAAAAAAAAATGTTTTACAGAAGAAAACAATCATTTATCATCAAGACAATGCACGTGTTCACACAAGTTTGTTGACGATAGATAAATTATACGAATTAAAGTACGAATTGCTTGCACACCAGACTTGTCTTCCTCCGACTATTAACTCTTCAGAAACTTGAAACAATTCATTCGTGGAAAGCTTTTTGCCAAATAAAGAAGCTATTGCAGCCGTGGAACAATAATTTGTAGAGCTTCTGGAAAATCATTACAGAAATGGTATAAAATTACTGAATGATCATTGTAATAATTGTGTGCAAGATCAGGGAGATTATATTGAATAAAAAAACTAATTGTAATAAAAAATCCAAGTTCTTTCATTTTTGCTTTTAAAACATTTCAACCAACCTGTAACATAACTGAACTGAAAATCTCCGTGTGTTAGGTGTTGCAATAATTTTGCTGGTTAGTGTATATAATCCATAATCACTTATTTTGTCGCAAATAGTAATGTAGAAAAACAATTCAACGTAAATGAAAATAATTCTTATTATACACAACAGAATATTGAATAATAAATTTAGTCTTTTATATAAAACTCGACTCAACGGGGCGTTATTTTAAAACAAAACGTATTTTCCATTAGAACAATGATCATTCATTTGTGAACATTTTATTGTATAGAAATAATATAGTTCATTACATTAGATGAGTAATTAAGTTTGGTAATTAATTTTTATACAGAAATACAATACAGCAATAAAATTTATATATAAATAATATTAAACATGAAACTACAAAAAAGTAATAATTATCCAGCAATGTAATAAACTCGTTTTTAAACCTCTCACAGTACGGAATTTACACGTTTTTTTAATTGCATGTAATGTAAATATTACCACTTTTTATTTGGGTTTATTTATCATAACAAATTGCAATCTAAGTAAAAACGAACTAGTATTTTTGTAAATATTACTTCTTCAAATATTAAAACCTTGAGTTTTAATTTCCGAAAACAAGTACAATCTGCCCAATTTCACTTTAGCTGTGATATGCGCAAATGAAGAAGAGAGAGCATCGCAACAAAGCCAGAAGACATTGTCCCGAGACCGACGATCTGAGCGTCTCCCCACCTTGCTTCATCATAAACCAGTGCGCATCTCAACGACAGAGCTAAAGTAAAATTGGGCAGATTGTACAAGAAACATATACTAATCTAGCTTGATCAAAATTTGGTGTATAAGTGTTATTTTATTCGACGGCCGTTTAAAAAGTACTTATAAAGTCAGAGAGATGGCACTACTGGCGAATATGAGATTATGTATAGTTAGTAGCATCTCTTGGAAGAACATGCACCAAGTTCTAGCCAGATCGGTCTATTTCTTTGTTTTTGTTTTAATGGAAGAAGCAAAGTGATTTTTTATGAAAGGCAAAACACCCCAGGAGACCAAAGGAAAGCGTAACACACATAATGATAACTCTACAAGTTCGATTAGAAACATTTTTAACTGGTTTTAAACTTCTGTGGTCGCCATATAGGAATAAGTGAAGCTTAACGTTCCGAACTCCCTATTATGGTTACTACTTCAAAATCATTGATATGATTCATGATGTAAAGAGTGAAAGTGCGTAAAATTGCTAATGCTATGGACATCGCAGATAAACGGGGGTTCATAATATTTTGCATCAATAAAAACAAGATTGAGTAAAGTGTTGCAAGTACGATTTAAAGCTGTTAAAAAAGAATTCGCAGAACTTTAAGCGTCGTTTTGTCACTGTGCTAGAAACATAGATACATCGCTACACTTCTAATGCCAAAGAACAATGGGTTACCAAAGGGGAATCTGCGCCTTGGGATTCTCAAAAACTATTATATTATTTATTGTTATTGGCCTGTTTAAAAATCGACCTAAAAGAAAAACGCCCACGATTGGCTCACAAAAAAATTTTTCTCATCACGAGAACGCCTTAACAGTTGTGGTCGCAAAATTAAATAAAATAGGATTCCATTTAAATCATCCCTATTCTCCAGCCTTGCTCCCTTAGACTACTATTGGTACCAAATTTAAAATAATGGCTGACGGAAAATAGTTATTTATGCAACTAGTGCGTAAAGTGAACTTTTTTGACGAATGTGAATGTTGTCGCATGAGCCGCAGGCGAATGCGACAATCACATGAGTCAAAAAAGGAACATTTACGCACGAGTTGCATACAATATTTTTTCTACAACCGAATTTTTTTACAAGAAATACAAGTATAGGCCTGATTTTTTTTACGCTTTACTGCGAAAAAAAATATTATATTTAAGACATATTTTAGATAACAAAATATTTATTTTTTAAATTATTCTCACCTTATAATACCGGTACGTAAAAACGCGAAATGCTTGAATTATAAATTAATTGAAATGTCAATCAGTCATCATTTAAATAAAAATACTTACCCTTATTCATGAACTGATATTTCTGTCATATTAAAAATCAAACTAAAAATTACTGAATATAATATCTAGTTTTGTATGTATTAAACTGCAATAATTTAACAATTAAATATATTTACACAAATTTACACAATTAAATAATAAAAAAAATGTTTCCTTACCCGGAATTGAACCCGAGTCATCTGGATAGAAGGTTAACACCTTACAATCTCGGCTAATAAGACACGTAAGATTATTCGCATAATCTTATACAAAACAGTGCTTATTTTACTTTTTTTCACTAGTCAAAAAAAAGCTTTTTTTTCACTAGTGAAAAAAAGTTAAACTTTACGAACCTTAAACCGTGCGTAAAGGTAATACTTTACGCACGGTTGTAGAAAAAATATTTTATACAAACGCATTATGCATTGTAAATGGTAGGTTTACACGTTTGGCAAGTCTACGCATGCATCTACAAGTTTGAATGCCATTTACACAGAATATGTGTATAAGGGACAGGCAAATATGGCAGAGGTAGACGTCGAAGTTGTTTCAGCACTTTCATTTGGCTGGACATATTTTTATGCCTTGAGAAAGGCCATAATTTCGTCGTTTGACCATTCATTCATTAAGATACCCACGTGGTTGTTTACAACGCAGCACAAAACAGAACCTTAGTGAATGGTTACATTGGATGCGGATACGTACGATTTTTTAATCGTGCAATGCCGTAAGACCATTTGTCGTACGATTGTGTGGTTACATTGTTTGCGATTCGTTGCATTTACAGTTTCAGTATAAATGGATGACGAAGAGGATTTACATTTCCTTAAAAATAGTTGTTTGAAATTTGTGGTATTAAATAAAAAAAGAAAATATTTGGTTAATGGTATATACTTAAGGAGAAACCAGGAAGGGGAGTACGTAACCCCTTTTCAATGAGTTAAGTAAGCAGCCACAAAAGTTTTATGAGTACTTTAGAATGTTGCCTTCAATATATAATTATATACTTAATATGATCCACTAACAACTCGAAACATATTCTAATTTTCGGAAAAGTATTCACCCTAATGTTTAAAATCAGGTGCTAGCTAGCTTTCTATATCGTTTCTATATCGTACGATATCGCCGGAAAAAACAAACATGTTTGTTCTTCTCACTTAGTCATCCGACATCTTACGAAAACATCCGACTACATCGCAACTATTATAACCGCACAGCTTTAAATTAGTTAGTTTGTTTTTATGTCCGACATCGTACAACATTGCACGACTAAAAAATCGCACGTATTCGCATCCAATGTAACCATTCACTTACGGCGCGTACTCGTAGCCGCACTCAACATTCGCCAACAAGCGCTTGCCTCAAGCTTTCTTTGATGTGTCTTCGATAAGATACAGTGTCTTGAATCGACAAAAAGCTCACGCAAGTCAATTCAAACATCCTTTGTTACATGTTTGAGTTTGTGGAAGCTTGTAGAGACTTGCCAAGCATGTAAATCTAACATAACGTTATCTGTTGTTTTTGGCACCTGGTCTCGAAGTGACGAAGAGAGGGCTAACAACTTCGCTGAACATCTTCAGACAATTTTTCAATCGCACAAGAGAGAGGTTCCAGAGAACTAAGAGGAATTTATTACAGATATAGCAGATGCACCCTACCAGATGTGTCTTCATACCAGAAAAGTTAAAATTGAAAAAGTAATCAAAAACCTAAATACAAAAAAATCACCTGGATACGACGTGATAACAGAAATAATACTCAAAGAACTACCTAAAAAAGCAATAAATCTACCAATGTACATATACAATGCTGTGCTACGATTCTGCTACTTCCCCTTCCAATGGAAGGTAGCACAAATCCTCCTAATCCATAAACTCAACAAAGACACAACCCAACCTTCATCATATCTTCCTATTAGCCTCCTGCCTTTACCCTTCAAAGTGTGTGAAAGGCTTCTCCTAAAAAGGATAAAGTTAAGGGAGTAGTGAGGGCTACTCTTCATTCCATTCACTCTGGCGTACTCCAAGGAAGTGTTCTTGGACCCACACTGTACCTCCTGTTTACAGCAGATATACCACCTTCAGATAGTACAACAATTGCAACATATACTGATGACACTGTCCTAATGGCATGCCACTGAAATCCGATTCTGGCTTCTCAGATACTACAAAGTCAATTAAATCAAAAGTTCTAAGACATTCCAGTCTAAACCGTCAAAAAATAAACCATTTCTCCGTGCTCAAAGTACCTTAATAGACTACAGGTTCACCCAAACATATTGGTCACCAATCTCCTGACACCCCTACAGAACAGAAGACTTAAAAGACCAGTCACTCTTGACCTTAACACTAGAAAATTAATCATTCCGATTACTATGGTACGATTCCAATTAATTAAATTAATTATTAATAACTGTATTAATTTAATTATTATTGTACTCTTTTAGGTATTTACCACTGGGTGAATACTGACTGTGTCGCTTTCTTAACACTTATATGTGTTGTTTATTATTTTGTATAAAATAGATCGCAATAAAATAAATGTCTAACAAAAAAATCTGTTGTTTAACAAATTCTACTTTAAAATTAATAGAAATTTAAAACAAAATCTTTTTTTTTAATTACTCAAATAAGTTTGTTCTCCTAGTTCTTTGAAAACAAGACAAAATGCGCCAAGTATATAAACTGCACATAACATCTTTTTATCTCAGTATGCTATTGTTTATTTTCTTTATTTTCTTAAATAAAAAACACAAAAAACTTTAATTTTTAAAATTTATAAAATCTCTTCTGTTTTAATTTCCTGTTTTTCGGAACAGATGGGATATTCACGGGTTGCTGTTTAATGTCTGCTAAATAAATAAATAATACCTTCTGCCCTTGTTTCATTTATAATAATAATAATAACCTTACTCTAACAGTTCTAAACATTGTGAAAAAGATGATGATCCAAATAAACGACTTTTAAATTAATGAGAATTTTTGTACCTTCCTGACTGCTCTTGACTAGCCCTTTAAGAGAAACGATACAAATTGTGAATTTTTAAACATAATCTGCTAAAACCCGAACACAAAAAGAGTGTGCGTGTAACCTTTACGCGCGATTGAAGTAAAACTTGTTGACGTACGTATCGGAAAATAAATATTTAATTACAATTAAATCATATTTATTGTCTACATACTTTACAAAAAATGATATGTTATATTTATATTATTCATTAGAAATATGAATTTGAAAGTTATCATTATTTTTTATATATGAAATAATAGGTTTATGATAACTAAAATGTGAAACATAGATTTTACTCTCTAAACACCATTAATGTATTTGAAACCGTTTGAAAATTTTGAAAATTTCATAAATAAATTTTGAAAATTTAAGCTCCTCCCATAGCTGAAATCACACCGTTACTTCCATCAGAATCTTCCGTTAGAATCTAACGTTAGAGTTACCCCTAGTCGCGGCTAAAGAAGCTTTGCTTCAATAATAGGTAAACAATATTACAAATATACACACATTACGTTTAGAATGTGTGATTTTGTAGCTGTATTTACCTTATTGTAATACAACACAACACAAGAGCCTTCAATAGTTAGATAACCATTTCATTTTGTAGCATTTTATAGCATATTCCATAAAATTTAAAATCCTGAGTTGAGTTTGTTTTCTTAAGTTCTACGAAGGATCTGTTACTGTTGGTAAAAGATCAGCCATCCTGACTAGTGGTTTTATGGCCTTTATGGCTACCTAACCAAACCTAAAATAAGTATAAGCAAGCGTTAAAACATTTCAAATATTATTATTTTATGAACAAAAACGTGCAACATGCTTCTTTACTTAACGTACAGCTTCCCTATAAATAATTATTTACTATCATAATATGTATGTATGTATATAAACTTACTTAATCAAATCATAATGAATGTCGCTGTCTCGCCGTTTTTTTATTTTCATTTTTCTTCAAATCTTTCTGGCGCTTATAATATGCCCTTTGACGTTCACAATTTCTTTTTCTTTTTAGCTCTTTAAGTCTATAAAACGAAAATAGCTAGGTATAAATAATGGGTATAAATAATTAGGTATAAATAGTGTAATTACACACCAAAAATAAATTTTATACATATAGAGTACCTACTTACTCACTCATTTTCATTCAATATTTTTTTATCACTTTCTTCATTATTAAATCCACTTTGTTTATTCATATTTAAAACAAACACTTTATACACAAATTTAAACCATTTACCACCAATGTATTTTGGTTGACAAGATGACAAGCTGTCAATTCATACAATTACAGATTTAATTTTATTTAATATAGTAGGCAGAATCGTGTTAGGTATTTTGTATCAGGTTTTGTTTCCGATACGCGGTACATTAGAATGACGTCACGTCCGTTAGAATTACTGAGTTACTCCTAGTGCCGCTAAAGAAGATTTTCTTCAAAAACATTAATAGTTTGGGTAAGAATAACTGCATCTAAAATTTGTGTTAAAATATTAGATTCTAATTTCATATAAAGCCTTTTTTTGTTCAGCCGTATTGTAGGATTCAAGTTTTTACTACCCACTAAAAACTCCAAACCTTATTTAGATGCTTCTTTTATCAAATTCTGCTCGTTAAGGTAACCTTAATAATAAATTATTTAAAGGAAGTCAAAAAATATATTAATATTTTAATCATATACCAGCTGAACCGGCAAACTTCGTACCACCTAACACTGATGTCTTTTTCTTACTAACGTTAAGAATCTTAAGATTTTGTCTTGTTTTTTCTATTGTTTTCAATGCTTTTTTTTGTTTTTTCATTTTTATAATATTTTCTCGTTAGTTTTCAGGTTTTTACTATTTTTTCCTTGCATTTTGTAATCTATCGATGATTTAAATACGAAACTAACTGTGCCACCTTACATTGGCATCATAATTAACTTAATTAAGTTTTGTTCGCTTGAATATCTGAGATATAATCTGCGCCACGTTGGTGTGGTGTCATGGTACTTAATTTCATGTAAATTTCTGGTGTAAATATAAGGTATTAATTGCGTCACCTTACGGTCGCGTCATAGTACTTAACTTATTAAGAATTGCTTTTTTAAATATATCTGACATTAACTGCGTCACCTTAGTATTTAATTTAGTAAGAATTTTCCGCATTTTTAATTTTTTAACTATTATTTTCCTATTTACTTTAGTTTCTTGTTTTTCTATTTTTTTATAAATGGAAATACGCTATCTCCCGAGTATCTGTAACCTAGATATCTTAATAAATTAACTTACATTAACGAGGTCAATCGATTCTAAGCTACTTTCCTACGAATTAACAGCCAAATCGGTTCGGCCGCTCTTGAGATATAAATTTTGTAACTAACAGAACTTTTTTAGTATATATATATATATATATATATATATATATATATATATATATATATATATATATATATATCTTTAATATTTTTTATTTTATAGACACTCATCAAACCAAAGAATATCCTTCGTATCTCCTACGAGTGACAACTATTATTTAAGACGCCCTGACAAGAAGACCGATTACAAAGTGTTTCACAAAATTCCGTCGTCGTCGATGCTTCTAACCAGCTACGATCCATTCTACAGTCCATTACTTTCCCGACTAGATGCTATATTTCAACAATTGGGCTTGGGAAACGCAAAATCTCCAGAGACGGAAAGATGTCGAGAGCGGCTTGTCTGCATGATGTACGCCAATCCAACCAAATACGCACCGTATAGCAATTTGGTTTCTGCACAACTCAGCAGGTAACAATCAGCAATGATATATTTTTTTTCTATAAAATCAGTGATATTTGAGATGGAATTTTATGTTTCTCAGCACCTGGATGATCTCAAATAAGTGAACTGTATTGCTTCCTTTTTTTATCGAAATTTATTAGTATGCTTCTATAGGATTTTATAGGAAAAGTAATAAATTGTTTTTGTTAAAATTTCGATTTATGTTCTACCAAATAAACAACTTTGTGAATTTGTATAAAATTCTAAGAGTTGACAATAAGCCCTGTAGTAGTAATATTAAAAATTTTAAATTTGGCGCGCTACGCCAAATTTTAAACTATTTAGAAAATATTTTAACCAACACCGCTACCTTTGGTCATATTAAGCGGTGAAATTTGAAAGAAGTGACATCATACCGGCGTTATATATCTATTTCTTGAGTTTCATTTATCTCTTCATTGATGTTCATATATTTAGTTATATATATTTAGCTATTTGCTCTTTGCTCTTCTGCAATTTTGTTAATGTGTCACATATATTTATTATTTATTTCACATTACACGTCGTCCTTATCCTTTCACTTTTTCTTTTGTCCATTAGACTTTTTCTTGTTAATCTTCGAAGTATTTTGAGAAACCATTTGACTTTTCTGTGCTGTTTAAAAGAATATAATTGCGAATGTTGTGAGGCAGTCTGTTTACATCATCTCTAGAGTCCCATTTATTTATTTATGACTTAGATAAAATCTCACAAGCTCCCAAAACAACAGTGAAAGTACAATAAATATTGTGGTTAGGTGGTTAAATTAGGAAAATTATGGTCTCTAATTGGCTAACTTGACTCTTTGTATAAACCGCCCAGTAAATGTTTGATATACTCTTCCGTGCCTTCAAAATATTTTTTATATTGTTAAAGCTGGTAATTGTTTTGAGTAAAGTTGGATCACACTATCCCTCCTTCTGTGGGTCACGCTATTCCCAGATCATGCAGAGTAGCGTGGGTGGAATAAGAAAGTTGGGTTCAAGTAGGCGAAGATGGCAGTGCCATGTCTCTTGTCTGATCGTCGGGTGCCTATATGGACTGCAAAATTTACGAATAATTTAGAATTATACAAAAAGAACAATTAATTGTAGGTGTCTAACATTAATTATTACAGTATGAAGTTGTCAGCATTGATGTGACGTTATCGATACAGTGTGACTAAGCAGGATTTGCTGTTTATTAAAAGGGAGTTGTGATAGGTAGTATACAATCCAAACACCAGCACCCCCGTCTGACTGACTGGTACCCGGGCCTAAGGAACGGAGAGTTGAAAGAAAGAATAGTGATTTGGAGGTCGCCTGTATGACTTTTTTAATTAAAGAAAAACCATATTCTAGTATTTTGCTGTAAAATCCCATAATTCTGATGAAATTACCCCAAATTTTTTTTACCAGTCTCAAAACTACCATTATCTTAATAATTTTACATATTTAATCTTTTGTGTAGGTGCCTAACACAAATTCAACTTTTTGCGACTGATTTTTAAATAAAAAGCTTATGATCCTTTTAAAAAGACCTAAATCTTTTAAAAAATGTTCATGTTTTCTCTATATAGCTTTGTTTATGGTTCTTTATGGTTATCAGAGATTTTCATTAACCTCGAGACCTTTTGTAAAGTGCTACTTTAGAAAAATCTAAATATTAATCTAGATAATCTTGCTCATTACAAATTTCTTATTGTGAAATTTTTTGCATAAAAAATTTGGTTCTCGTCAGACTATTAAATTACAAATTAAATCTCAAATTCCAATAAAAAATATTCTCAACTTATTAAACAAATGTTATGTGACGTTTTATATTTACTCTTTCATCAAAGTATATTTTTATATATGAAATTTGATACACGCTGTTGCTTTTGCTCTGAATTTGGTATCTTTGAATAAAAAATGAAAATTGATACTGTCATTTTATATGTATAAAAAATGTTTTATATCAAATTTCTTTTTTTTTGTGATTACTGATTACTTATTCTGAATAGTATCCTAAATATTTTGTGTAGTAATTTCTTTGTTGTTCATATATGAGAGAAACTGTATGCATGACAAAATTTTGTTATGTAAGGGTGGTTCAATAAGTAGGTACTTAGCGTCACCACCCGATCTTATTACTATCGCAACAGACATTTATTTTTGTGTAGTACATTTTCGTATAATGCTACTGTAAACTTGTAGTTTTGTTTTGATTGTCCAGGAATTTTAAAAAAATTGAAAATAAACAATATTGGTCAGTGATTCGATTCATGGAAAATTTTGTTGTGAAATTAAGGAACCCTTGGTTGCTGTGTACTATGACACTTCTTCTTCAGTGGAAACCTTAAAATTCGTTTAACCTGGTCGCACCTTGGTTTTTGATGAGCCACGCCCAAATGCCTTGAAAACGTCTAACTAGAAGGAAAAGGTGACAAAAATCCATCATCCCCTATTAGAAGACCGCTGATTGAAGGTACTTGAGATAGCTATAACAGAAAGCAACTCAAAAGACCGCGTGCATCAAATGTTGAACATAAAAAAGTTGTCAGCGCAAATGGTGCGCGTTCGTTCACTCCGGATAACAAGGTCGTTTATGAGAGAGCGACCGTGCTTCGAAGAAGGCAAAGACTGTCATATTGACTAAAAAGCTGATGGACAGTGTTTCCTGGGTTTCACGTGGTGTAATCTACATCGAGTATCTATAGAAGCGCAAAATAGACATAGGGAGTTATTGGGCGGAATATCAAAAAAACTGTCTCATTTGGTGAAAAAAAGAGTTTTCTTTCATTATTACAACGCACTGGCTTGAACTTCCATCGTCGCTACTACCAAATTGGTTGAAACTACGTACGGTTGCCTCATCCACACGGTATTTTCCAGATTTGGCTCCGTGTGACTGTGTTTTGTTATCAAAATTGACAAAGTGTCTCGCCTGGCAGAAATTTGACTTGAATGGGGAGGTGAGCGCCTCTCCAGAATCCTATTTTCATTTGAGTAAAAGAAGTTAGAGCATCGCTGGATAAAGTCTAAAACGAGACTATGTTCATTATTATCATTTTTTTATGGATCAAGAAAATTTTCACCTACGGATATTGTGCTTGCCAGTTTTCTTATGTTTTGATATTTTCGGTCCAGATTTTTTTGGTTCTCGTAATTCCTTTTGGATACTACATCGTTATTCTGATGATTCATCTATTGTCTGTTCTTTTTGCTATATGCCTTAAAATTTGGTTCGTTCTATTACACCTATCACATAGGTTTTCTGTTTATATCATTCTAACCTTTTGCATCCTATCAATTTACTCTAGATAACGGCTTTAAACATTCACTGTGGTTAGCAGTTTAATACCTTGCTACAGCACAATATGCGTTTATCTGTTTCAGGTGCCATACTTTATAATTTGCAGCAGGGTCTCCATTAAACAGCCAATAATGTGGGTAGTGTACCTTTACCAATGCATGGCGCTAGAGTCAACCCATAATAATTTATATTTTATTCCTACTTGTTATACAAAGTTTGTACCTGTTTTATATTTTTCCATTTTTTGTGCATATATTGATCCCTTTAAATTTATAAACGCCAAAATTGCTGTGCTTTGGGTATTTCTGTCTAAATAATAGAAATGTGTGTTCTTTTTGAACAGAAATGTTAACATGTCTTCCACCTCTGTATATTACTGCTCCTGAACCCTCTTCAGTCTTAGACACGTTTGTAAACCAGGTTTCATTCTAAAGATTGGTTTGATTGCCATTTCTCAATATTTGTAATGGTATTTTAGGTAGGTATTTGGGGACCAATTTTTTCCTTTCATATTCTAGATATTTTCTCCAATTTCTTATTTATTTTCTTGTATTGTATTCCAACAAATATGTTGCCAAATACTTTAACGTAAACAGCCTTTTCGTTTAATATCCAAATTAGTGTTCGGAATATTGTCCAGCGTTGCTTAAAAGTTCACAAAATATTCTCTTCTTAGACTCTACTTTTTGTTTTTTCAAAATTAATACAATAGTTTTTATAACATTTATAATAAATTTTATTTCAAAAAGATCTAACGGGAAAAGAGAAGTCCCAGAACGACTAAACAAATTATTTTTCCAATATACCATTTTAACGAAATTTCCTCGTAACTAGGTAGATTTTATTTAGGTGTTTTAGCCCTAGAGAGTGGAGTTTCATTTGTGCTTTACCGTCACGGTCGTTTCCAAAGTTTAGGAGTAATAAATAATCTAATGCTCACAGATCCGAGAGAGCAATAATATTATTGTGAAAGGAAGATCAAAATTTAAATATATTTAATATTAAGTTTGTTTGATGGGCGTAAATTGAAGCAATTGTGGATCTAATCTTTTACTTGTTTAACTGAGTGTCAATCAAGGTTAAAAAAACAGTTTTAGTGTTTTTAGTTGAAACATAAATTTGAAAAAGTTTTTTTTAAATTTTTTGTCTTTAGGATCCTAATTTATTTCCGTATACAGAGTGCAGCAGTATATTTTTGTTGTTTTTTAATAAGCGGTATTCAGTCGGTTGATGTCGTAGCGCAGCACTAATAGTAGTCTTTTACAAAAAGCGGTGCTATTAAGTTTTGCTCCATCAAGTTTTAGCCGCTGTCAAGAATTGAAAAATTGAAAGGCATGGTTTTGCTGTTGTTTTGATGTATGTCCTAAATCGGGTGTGACAGATACACCTGCGACTTATAAGATCTATTGTGTCCACCTTTTCTTGATATAATTCTGATGTTTTCTTAGACTTATAGAAGCTCTTCTAGTCCTATCTTTCTTACAAAATTAAAGTTAGGTAAATCTTCCTCTTCTATTTCGTATGATCCAAAGGATCTGACTCTAGAATTACGTAAGCAGTGCATTCTGACAGTATGTGTATTGAGATTTCGTCCTCTTCCTTACAGAATCTGCACTTTGTTTGATTTAAATATCCTAGTTCCTTCTTTGGCAGTGCCTGGATAATAATCCTAGAAGCGTTTTCGCTTGTCTTAGTCGTCCTAGATCGTTCCAGAACTTGTTTTTTTCTCTAGACACTTCTTTCCTAATTTTTTTTAAGACTGTACTACTGCTGATTTTACAAGATGGTTCTGGTCCCAAATATGCGGTTTTAGCTCCTTCTTTTGCCAGCTTATGTTCTGTTTTGTTTCCTTCCATTCCTATGTGTCCTGGAACCCATAAGGGTGTTATTTTGTCCTAGTTCATTTAGTGTGCTTAATAGGCGTTCCCAGACCATCTTTAAACTGATTGTGTGTGAGTTCAGTGTCAAATAGCCATCAAAGGTTTTGCTGTTAAGACCAACTTTTCAAGAAAATGTTATGGGATCGCAATCGATCATCGCGTCTTTTGGAATTGTTAGCCCCTGTCCCGTCCTAGAAATTAATTGTTTCCTGCAATTGTTACCTGAAACAAACAAACTACAGTAAAACAAGACGAATTTCCAAAATGCCCTAGGTTCTGAGAACATTAGACCATGTGATAGCCACAGATTGTTGCGAGCAAACATTCATCTATTCTTGGATTTGCCAATCGTTTTGTAAGAAGAATTCTTTATGATGATTTTTTAATACCATCGTTACAAAATAGCTAACTTTCTGGACGTGACTTCAGTCCTTAAATAAACACTTTTAAGGTTCTCTTCGAAGTCGTTCCTGAGGACACTTTTTTTAATAGGTACTGCAACTTTCATTTGTGCCAATTCATTAACAAATAAAATTACTAAGCTAACATGACTTCTCCTGATTTACATACGTCTTAAGTCATATTGTGGTGTGTAATTTTCTCAGCTAGATATAGTGATTTTTAAATATTCAAGGAAATAAAGTCGCAGTAATAATAAATTTTTCTCACGAGTAGTTAACTTGAACGTTTGGTGCCAACAAGACGTAAACGGCACACCCTTTAAGAATATTGATGACTGTACTCCCAGAGTGCGTGATCATAATTTTGGAGTTCCAGTGACAAATTTGTATAGTTGTAATTTGTTTTATGCAGTTATTTGAAATTTCAAATTCAACTGTTCAAGAACCCTGTAGGATTTAAAGACCAACATCAAGAAAAAATTGCTAACATCGCCTGGTGTGCTAGCAAGAGTCATGACAAACGCCAGTTATCAGTTTTTTCTTTACATGAAACACAAACACACAAAACTCTAGGCGCTTTCATAAAAATCATTGGTTAATCTAGTTATTACCAAGGTAATTATTCATATAAAAATCTCATTTATGTTCACATCGCAATTGCTTCGATAATTTAGTATATTTGCTAAAATACGTAACTTAGTAACGAAATGAATTTATTTCCAATTTTATCCATAGCAACTAGCAAGATTTTCTGCCATATGATTGGTTTAATTTCTTTTATAGCAATGTATTAATGCGTCGTGTGACGACGATATCAATTTAAGCCTGTGAAAAAGTTCTAACGTAGTTACCGTAATATTAATATTAATTATTATCATATATAAGTTTTTTATAATTTTATATTAAAATATTCCTTTTATAATTACCTATTGCTATGTACTCAGTGGTTTGATTATAATTCGGTTAAATATCGACACTTTCTAAATTTTCTTTTTTACCGTTAACTATGAGTAATTTTTTAATGTTCTTAATTTTATATGATGATGAATTAATTCTATAGAACATGAATGTATTAAATTTGGATCGTGATTAATATAGTGAAAATAATTATCAGCAGTTGGTTAGTATGTCACTCAAAAAATAGAGATGGATAATACATGCTGGAAGATTGATAGGAAACGGATGATGGAGCTTGTTTTATTTTTTTATATATAAGAGATCTTTATGATATTAAGATTATTGAGATTTTAAATAAAATATTGATATTAAAAAAATATAGAATTCCATATAATTCACACAGAAACTGGAGCAGAGAAGACCATAACAAAAAATGGCACACAACCTGGGACTGAAATAATAACAAGAGCCCAAAATAAAATAAAAACCGACTAACAAAAGGAACAGAACAGGAATAAATCATACAAAATTCGAATTAAGGGAGACAATACACTAAGAAAACCAACCAACCAAGAGGGACAAAACCAGTGAGGTAAAATAAAAGCAAGGTGTAAACAATTAACTGATGATAAAGAAAATAAACAAGACCAAATACAAGAAGATAACAACGATGAAGACATACCAATAGAGGAAAATCATGAATCTGAAACATACAATATTTTTATCAAGGATGTCCTCGTAGGTATAGACCTAAATACAAATGTACCGAGAACATCTAAAATGATAATATACAAAGAATAGAAACAGAAGATATAATAGAAAATAATTTAATGAAGTGAAAATAAGAGAAGAAGAGAATTCTGGAATTATATTAGGAAAATTTTTAGAAAATGTTCAAATATGACAGAAAAAAATTATAAAAACAGCTATATATTGCGAAGTGCGAAATTGTTTTTTATTTAATAAACCCCGTTTAACGTTGGCGCGCGAATGCAGTAAAAGGCGCGGGGCCCTATTTCCAACGTCAAATTAAAATTATAAATAATGGAGATAAAGTTCCGGAAGTTTGGACTTTTTTTCGGAAATTTTCTCTTCTTTAACGAGTTTTTTTCAAAATTGCTTAAATATTAATATTTTTCGAGTTATTAACAAAAACATAAATATCATGTTTTTCATCTTATTTTGTTAATAACAAATGCAGTTTTTTACCTGCACCAAAATCCTTTAAGAACATTTAGGTAATTTAACTACTAAAATTATTAAAACTTTTAAAAATTTTAACAATGTAAAAATAGCACAAAAAACATATAAACCTATTGCTTCTTTATTCTCAAAATTAAAACAAAAAGAAGATATAATGAATCTTAATAATGTTGTTTATAAAATTCCGTGTTATAATAGGGATGTGGACTATTTTTGGGAAAGTGTTTAAAACCATGCATAAGTACCAAATATAGCCTAAACTACTTGTTATTATTTTTTTACTACAACTAATAGCTTTAAAATAAGTTATTTAAAATTCCATTTCAAATTTCGTGCCAAAACGAGGATATCTGTGAAACGCCCGCTGTGACGTCACTTGCTCCTAAACATTGTCGAAGTTTTATGTAATAGAAAGTTATTTCGTAGTTTTGTGTTAATAAGATGGATTCTACATTTTATAAACATAAAGTTTAATGTAAAAACAGTAATAATATTATCCAAATATCAACAAACACCATATTACTTGACAGCGAAAATTCTTGTTTGGAAACAAGTGACGTCACACATTTTGTTTGGTGTTCATTGTCACGTGACTTGAGAGTGAAATATTTAATTACATTTTATTAAATAAAAAATTAATCCCCTGTTTATTGAAGAAAATATTGTGTTTTTTATTATTTTTATTATAGAAACTAACTTTTCGTGGTAAAATTTTATACTTATTTGAGTACAGTCCACATCCCTATTGTAATAAAGTATATATATTGGCCAAACATTACAAAATCTTAAACAAAGAATAACTCAACATCGTAGTGATGCTAGATTAAAAAAAAAGAAAATGTGCACTAGCTAAACATGTAATTGATGAATTCCATCATATGGATTACAATAATATAAAAATACCAAACATAGAAAATAACACAACTAAAAGAAAATTTATGGAAATGGTTCATATTAATAAAAATCCAAATACAATGAACAAAAGGAATGAAACACAAAATTTAAATATAATTTATTGTTATCTTTTAACTGTGAATGATACAATTAATACAAATAAAAACATAACACAATCAAGTAGTACCTACTTATACAATAATTTAAAAATAACAAATAATTAATTTATCATTAATTAAAAAATCAAAAATAACATTAAAAAAGTCATCAAATAACCTATTAAAATAAAAAAATCAAAATTTTTTGACAAATTAATTATCAATCAAAGTTAAAAGATTACAATTTTGAATTTAAAAATTCTATTTAGTTTGTGCTGAATAGGGATGTGGACTGTACTCAAATAAGTATAAAATTTTACCACGAAAGGTTAGTTTCTATAATAAAAATAATAAAAAACACAATATTTTCTTCAATAAACAGGGGATTAATTTTTTATTTAATAAAATGTAATTAAATATTTCACTCTCAAGTCACGTGACAATGAACACCAAACAAAATGTGTGACGTCACTTGTTTCCAAACAAGAATTTTCGCTGTCAAGTAATATGGTGTTTGTTGATATTTGGATAATATTATTACTGTTTTTACTTTAAACTTTATGTTTATAAAATGTAGAATCCATCTTATTAACACAAAACTACGAAATAACTTTCTATTACATACAACTTCGACAATGTTTAGGAGCAAGTGACGTCACAGCGGGCGTTTCACAGATATCCTCGTTTTGGCACGAAATTTGAAATGGAATTTTAAATAACTTATTTTACAGCTATTAGTTGTAGTAAAAAAATAATAACAAGTAGTTTAGGCTATATTTGGTACTTATGCATGGTTTTAAACACTTTCCCAAAAATAGTCCACATCCCTATTGTAAAAAGTAATGTGTTCAACAATTTTATTCATTTATATTTTTAACAATTTATAATGATTCAATTTGCTTGTAAGTAAATTTTCATATTTTTAAATTTTAGCAATTTGTAACCTATTTTTGTATATTTTAGCCTTAAAAAAGAATTTGAAATAAATTCGAAAGCTCGGTAATAGTAATAATAGAGTCTTACTTATAAACCTTAATTTGGCTGAATCCCTGTAAACCAAAATATATATTTATATAAAAATATATATATTTTATTTCTTGTATATATATATATATATATATATATATATATATATATATAGAGAGAGAGAGAGAGAGAAAATAATGATACAAAGTATCTTGCGTAATGCTGTCAAATTTGTGCGTGGTTAGAATTTCCTAACTCAAATGCACATTGATGCTGCGACATGGATATAAATATCAACTAGTCTATACCAGGGCAAAACCAACTGCAGACATGTTTCGATTTTGTTAGATCTCATCAGTACAGTATAGTGTATAGTGTATATATATATATATAGTATTTAAAATGTTAAAGAATTCTAAACTATATTTTGTTTTAGAGAGTTGAATGAACTGCGTAAACCATCGAGTGACAATCCAGATATCCTCAGGTTCTTCCGTTACATGAAGGCAGCCAAAGATGGTCAAGATGGCGAAAAATGTCAAGTACATGGCGGTTGTCCATCACTAAAGACTCACCAAGCTAGTCCAGCAATGCTCACAACATTTAACGATATTAACAAATTAGTTCTTGCGAGAAAATTAAATTAAGTTTTTAAAATAATTGTGTAAAAAGGGTGTCTAGTTAGTTGTGGTAGTTATTTATTTAAAAAATTGGTTAACAGTAAAAATACAACAGTAAAAGGCTTCGATACATAACAAAATTAATTGCGTGTTCTTAAAGAGAGCGTTTGAAAACCTTTTAATTTTTTAATGTGTTCAATAAAATCATTAAAAGTTTTTGGAGGCAATTTTGTGAGTTAATATTGTGAATAATTTAATTAGGAGTGTATTAAAAAGGCGCGTGTTTGATGGATGCCTAAAATATTATAAAAAGTTTAAAAATTTAAATTTCATTTTTTTAATTACCTATAAGGTTAAACGTTCTTTACGTAAATGACTTTTTTTCATTAATTTACTGAAAAAAAGGCTAAGTTTGGATGGTTTAAAAAATTAAATGATATGTTAATATAAAAAAGTAACGCAATTTTAATGCAAAACTTACATCTTTTGAATAACTTAATTAAGAAAAAATCTTGTACATCTAGGATTACCAATTTTAACTTTAAAAATTATTCTTTTCAAAACTTATTTTTAACGAAAAATCCTAATGACCTTTTATATCATTTAAATTTTAAATAATCTCTTATTCCCTATTTAACTCAAATGTCCTTTTTGTATAATTTAAATTTTAAACAATGTTTTCTTCCCTATTTAACTCAAAGACTTAAATACCTATCCTGCGCGTTCCAATTTAAGCTTGTCCTCCTGTACAAGAAAAAATAAATGTTTGGTATTATTATTCTCCGTTTTGCAACCAGTGTCACAGAACTTATGGTAAAAAGTAACTTGCAGCTGTACGGTTCTAACCAAGTTACTTTTTAACATTTAATCAAGAATCTAACAATTATACAAGGGCAAGGAGCTCACTTTGTCTTCTCCGGAGCCAGATCGCCCGGTGAAGTCCACTGTTTTAACTATTACTTGGTGTTTAGTGTTTACCAGCGAATCCATGTATCGACAGTGACGAAACGACGGAAAAACTCCTTCGAATTGCTTGAAACATTCCCCCGAAGTAGACTCACGGTTGGCTTATTGTCTGAAGTAAGCAAACGAAGTTTTATTTCATTAAACCGTCGCCATCGAAAAAGATTAGTCATGGGATGCAGCATCAAAGAGCGGCTCTTTGATTTCAATGCCTGATTTTTTGTTTAAAAACAAGAATCGAGTTATAGACCGATATTTATCTTTCCATTTTTTTTCTTTTAACACGTGGTCAAAACAAAATTGCAAGTCTATATGAGCTAAAATTTTCATTGTAGCCGTCTACTAAAATGTACTATACGGAAATAAATTCCTTTTGACATAATGGCGCGATGGGGCGCTGAGGCTAAGCATTTATAGAACCTTTTTCGTAAATCCATCTTTAAAACTGTCTCTATCTTATATTTTAAGAAACGCTTGTTTAATGATACATTATACAGAATATCTTACGGATGAATTGATTCAATCTTCAATTAAAAACCAACTGCTACAGTAGATAAATTTAAAATAAACTTGTTGAAGCATCTACTGTAAAATACTTTGATGGTTTTCAGATAGAAAGTTTTTGGAAAAGGTAAAATTGTTTTTCAGATAATAAAGAAAGTCATATATTAAAAAAAAAACGTTTTTAACCCACTTAAATATTAGTTGAGTTGACCGAACATATGCGTTAAAAACGTAAACGTATTAGAATGTTATTAATGTAACTTTTTGATTTTAAAAATTTTTTTTATAGGAAATATGATTAATCGATAAATTGGTAGGTTCGTTGAATCCTTCGTTCTTTTATTTTTTGGTACTTCATCATTTTTAGTGATTAAGTCCTTCTGTGCCTTCGAGTATACACTTTTAACGTATATGCAAGAATCTTTCTGTCTAATCTGCCATAAGAGAACTATACTCTCAATAAATCGACAGATTACCTCAAACAGAAGCTAAATAGCAACTAAAAACAATTTTATTTAACACATTTGTATTTTTAAATAAAATATCCAACATTTTTATATTTACTTAATCTGATTAATTTTAAAATAAACCATGCTTATTGTATTGTTGACCATGATTTTCAATACTTTTTTAATGTCTAAACTTTTAATTTGATTAATTTTGTTAATGTAAAAGCCCTTTGTGATAGAACTGTACTGATGTATTTTTGGGGCTAAACTGAGAAAATCGGGATATTTTGGTTATTCAAAAATATTACATAGATTATTGACTGCATTTGGTGAAAATTGTCTGAATAATGTAAGGTTATTTATTGTTTTATTTATTTATTAATTATTTATTATTAGTTTATGTATAGAATAAACAAATTAAAAAATCAATTTGTGTTTTTTATATTTTTTATTTTAAATTATTTATAGTATAGCCCTTCGATAGAAAGAACACAAATCAGCAAAAAATGGTTTATGTGTGGTTGTACAACCACAAGAAAAACACCCTAGTTAATTTAAAGTAAATTATTCTTTTTAAGAAATACGTAATAAATCAAGCCTTTTGGAACTCGTAACTGTTTGTCTGTGCTGCTCTTATCGTTTTTATATTATTAAGCGTATTTCAGGTATTCCAAACGGATGAATCCGGCTTTAAGTACCACTTCATTTCTGTTCTTTCGCAGTTATGACATGACCATCATCGCAAAGTTCATGACTGATTTCTATGCTGATCTGGTAGCTATGTACTTCTTAATGCCCGTTTTCTCGTCGATGTCACCAATATTGACTTCCTCTTTCAACTTTTCTCTAGGCCAATTCTGGCAAACCAAGAAGGTGTGTTTCACGGTGTCGTCTCTGGTTCAGTATAGTTCCGAAGCAAATCATGCTTACTTAAGTAAAAAAAAATATTTGCCTTCCTCTGGACTGTGATATTTTTAATAAATCTTTTCTTTCTTGCGGTTTTTGTTTTCTGCCAGAAAGCAAGAGTTCTTTTTTTGTGGTATTGCCTTTTTTAAACATTTTTGCTCTTATTTGACTCGTATTATACCCGCGGTAACTTTAGCTGCCGTTGTTAAAATAGTTCGATAACCGAAAATAATACTTAGCAACTTATTCGTTGGAGGCCCTCTAGTTTGTTCCAATATTATTGGATTTTAGCTGCAGAGTGCCTAAATAAAGAAACTTGGATTCAACAACTCTGTATAGAATGATTTGTTTACTATTTAACGTGTTCTCTTTGCACCTGTGTGTTGATGAAATAATTGTTAAGTACTACGGACAGCATGACCTTAAGTAATTTACCCGAATATATTTTATACGATTCGGATACAAACTGTGGACATTTTGTAGAGCTTACAAAAGCTGCTATAAATTCACGGTGTATACAGAAAAGAAGAGATAACCCTAACAGGGTTGACGCTTTTATCCTGCGTCATAACAGAATTTCTATTATGCTTGCATTTACCACAAAGACAATTCTTGGACAATTTTTTTGCGAATAGATATTGTTAGTCTTGTTAACGAGCGACAGTAACTGTTTGTGAAAATAGGACCGACAGGTGTCATATAAAACAAGCAAAAAAACTATTGAAAGAGACAAAAGGAGCATTCGATTATCGATTATTAGGATGAGACGGCATGATAATAAATGAGTTATCATTGCTTCTAATTTCGACACTACTGAGCCATTGGCACACGATTCAAGCTAAAAATGAAAGAAAACGCTATAGCTGATCTACACACATAACAAACTCATGGAATTTATAGATCAACATGGTTGGCTAATTGGCATGTATAGCATCATCATAAGTAGAAAAAAATGGCACTGGACTCTTTTTAGAAGACTAATCGGCATGAAGAAAAAATTATGTACTGGACAACAACCTTAAATTGTTATCCCAAGCATGAATTTTCAATAGGGTGAAATAAATTATCTTTTTTATATGATAAATCAATAACAGCGGTGCAAGTAGAAAAATTGGAGGGATAGGCCAAAAATGTAATATTACACACTGTGACAAGTTTTCTAACTAAACATACTTGATCTGGACTCTTAAGAAAATCTATTATTTACTCAGAATGTAGGTACGTTTGTTTACCTGATCAGACTCTATAAAGACCTTTACCAGATATTTACGTCGTTTTAGCAGTTTCCTGTGAGAATGCTTACAATTACTTTGTGTTATAAAGTTTTGGAGGTAGTTTAGAATATCGCAGTGATGGCTATATAAATAAATGAATAAGGTCTTTATTAAATAGTTCAGAAAAAATTACAGTATGGAAAAAATATAACTATAATAGATTTTCCTGCCGAAACAAATTTCACATCCCACTTAAGCAAATCAAATTAATAATATAAGGGCAAGATTTAGCTTACCACTCCACAAAGAGAGGAGTTTGTTATTTTTCCTAACCTATATTAACCTTTTTGCTTGTCTTCGGCCTGAAGTGTTATTCCAGAATGGTGCAGAAATTTGCATTCCCAATTTTAAACTTTTTGAAATGCCACAGAGAGGTTTAGATCCGATAAAAGGAGTAGTAGCCCCTTCTTTTGCGGGACAATAACAATTTTGGTTTCAAACTATCCTTTTAGGCCTGTTACTTAAAAAAAGTTATTTTGTTGTGGTTAGCCAGTTGCTTACGATATTATTTGCAATTTCAGGCTGTTTTGGACTCTACATAAAAACCTTATATAAAACACAGCTCTGATACAGGATGTGTGCAGTAAGCTATAAATAGTTCAAGTTTTGTATGAAAAACTAAAATGATTAATTGATTGACTAATTAATGAATCCATGGTATCGGGCTCCTAATCAAATAAAAATATAAAGTATAAATATAAAGGCATAAAAAAGTGATTTAAAGTTGGAAGTTTTCATTGTCGATTCGACAAATAATCTCTCTCTCATTAACGTCATGCATACTTTTGCTTAAGGATAAAGAAGTAGGTGTCACATGTGATATGTGTTGACTTAAGAGGATTAATAGGCTGACCAAATACTAATCCATCTGTTACTGAACTATTTAGAGGCGTTACTGGTTATAGTTCGAGTCCTCAATTTCTCCTTAATTTCATTATCTCGTTTGTGTAATTTTTACATTTTAAAATTCCTATTAGATATAAATTAAATTAGTTTACTTATATGATAAAATAACAGTTTTTTTACGATTTCTTCTGTTTTCCAATGTATTGAATATTATTTAGTAAAGAAATGACGACTTTACACATTGAAACACTTATGGGGACTTTAACACAATTTTATTTACAAAATTGTTAAGATACACAGAACTGTGCTGGATAACGTCTAAACTGCTTGACAATACAATGAACTCTTGTTAATACTTGAACTTGAACTGACGTTAACTGCTCATACATCCCCTTATATACAACTTTATTTAATCTAGTCAGTGGGTTTAGATCTTTCTAGAATTTTCTAGAAACATTATTTAATCTAGTCAGTGTGTTTAGAAGTTTCTAGAATTTTCTAGAAACATTATTGAATCTAGTCAGTGTTTTTAGAAGTTTCTAAAAATCAAATGTCAATAACAATCTTTCAAATTAAGGTCCCTTCCTTTACGGTTATCCCGTTACAATATTATATAGTTAAACGTATCTAGACGTATTTTTCAATTCACCTTTTTTTTCTTTGTTTCTTCCTTTTTTTTCTTTGCTACGTTTTGTCTAAATAGATGTGTATGACGATCAATTTACTTCAGTTCAACACATTCTCCCCTTTCTTACAACAAAAATTACAGAAAAAACAGATATTAAAATGTAATAAATACAATTACAAACGCTAAATAGTATTATTATTAAATAAATACAAACAAACAAACAAACAACCAAATTAAAAACGTAATTTTTTCAAATAAGTTGAAAAACTATAATTCAAGTAACTCAAGTTTTCTAGCATAACTTTATAAACTTTTCTTAACAATTTTTACTTTTTGTTGGAAGCAAAGCTATCTTAGACAATAACAATTTACTGTTTAAAAATATGACCCACTCTTCTAAACTACATCCTTCTTCTTTATAATATTATGAATAAATTTAATATTACATAACTGACACTGTATGACTAACCATTTTAAACAAATTACATACTAAACTAATTATATTAAATGTGCGGAGAAAGTTTCACTCCTTTTAGAGATCCGGTTCAGTTTTGGAAAGTCCTTACTTCTCATTGTTGTGTTATCGTAAAAACCCATTCAAGCAAATGGAATAAGTCGGAATCGAAACCAAATCGAACCGCATACAACTCTGCTGAAAGTGAGATTTAATCAAAAATTGTAATGTAATTATGTATAGTTAATTATTTTTCTGATTTGTAGTAAATAATATTAAATCGTATGAAATTGCTGAATATTGAAATTCTACCAAATCGGATAAAATATATCGAGTTAATTATCAGGGTTCAATTCGCACACAATTTAACTTGATTTTGTTGTTAAGAACTAAGCTTATATAGGATAAAAATATTTAATATTTTATATTATTTTTAATGCTAGAGAAACTCTACTAGGGATTTTTCAAAATTACCGGATTCGTAAAATATCATTTTTTTATTAAATTAGGAAAATGTAACATTTTAACCAGTAACACATTTATAAAAACAGTAACTTGGACTCAAATATTACGAATGTGGCCACCATTATTGTTTACCCCTTCTTGAAGTCGTCTGCGCCATAAATTGATAGCCCCATTTATTACACCCTGTTCAAGATTGTTACAAACGTTCTTTCTTTGAGCTGTTCGATGGTTTCAAATTGTTGTCTGTCATACAAACTTTGTTCAATATAGTCCGGGCAATTTCTTCTCATGAATATCCTTGTATTGTAGGAAGTGTTTAAAGGAGCACCATTCAGCTGGAAAGTGTAATCATCACTTTCTTGTTTAATTTCAGGTAATAGGTACTGCAAGATTTGTTCTTAATATGTTTCTGAATAAAGTTTTACTCCGGCATAAACAAAAATCAGACGACACTTACCCAACATGGATATCCAACGGAGACTATTACACCTTTTGAGAAATGACTTTTTTCAATTAAAAGATGTTCTAGAGGAATTTCTCTCTTAAATTGTAGGTCAGAATACACCCTATTATTTTAGGTATTTTTAGAAGGCCGTAAATAAAACATTTTTTCAACTAAAAGACCATATTTTTCTAATGTCTTCACGAGAGCGGAATCTTCTTAGTAGCAAACTAGCTGAACCGGCGAACTTCGTTTCACTTGACAATTTTTTTGAAGTAAAACTTCTTTAGCGACACTAGGAGTAAAAAAGTTATTCTAACGGACGTGACGTCATTCTAATAACAGAAACCGGAAACAAAACCTAATACTGACACGATTTTGCATGGGCGCCGGCAGCAGGGTGCAAGAGGGTGCGCTTGCACCCCCTGCTATGAAAGAAAATACCTGAATTTACCAGAAAATTATATATTTTTTTAATTTTTTTATTAAATTATTGTTTGAATAAAAACTAAAGGCGTCGCGGTTGCTGTCCAAATCATTCTACATTTTATATATATATATTAGATCATAATAGTGTGTAGATGCAGATGCACCCCCTGAAAAGAATCCTAGCGGCGCTCATGCGATTTTGCCTCCTATATTAAATAAAATTAAATCTGTAATTGTATGAATTGACAGCTGATCATCTTGTCAATCGAAATACATTGATTTATATAAATAGTTGTTTGTGTATAAAGTGTTTGTATTAAATATGAATAAACAATGTGGATTTATTAATGAAGAAAGTGATGAAAAAATATTGATTGAAAATGAGTGAATAGGTAGGTACTCTATATGCATAAATTTTATTTTTGGTGTGTAATTACACTATTTATACCTAATTATTTATACCTATTATTTATACCTAGCTATTTTCGTTTTATAGACTTAGAGCTAAAAAGAAAAAGAAATTGTGAACGTCAAAGGGGATATTATAAGCGCCAGAAAGATTTGAAGAAAAATGACAAAAATGAAAAAATGACGAGACAGCCACATTTATTATGATTTGATTAAGTAAGTTTATATACATACATACATATTATGATAGTAAATAATTGTTTATACGGAATTTTTACGTTGAGTAAAGAAGCATGTTGCACGTTTTTGTTCATAAAATAATAATATTCAAAATATTTTAACACTTTCTTATACTTATTTTAGGTTTGGTTAGGTAGCCATAAAGGCCATAAAACCACTAGTCAAGATGGCTAATCTTTTACCACCAATAACAGATCCTTCGTAGACGTGAAGGAAACAAACTTAACTCAGGATTTTAAATTTTATGGAATATGCTATAAAATGCTACAAAATGAAATGGTTATCTAACTATCGAAGGCTCTTGTGTTGTGATGTATTACAATAAGGTAGATACAGCTACAAAATCACACATTCTAAACGTAATGTGTGTATATTTTTAATATTGTTTACCTATTATTGAAGCAAAACTTCTTTAGGCACGACTAGGGGTAGATTCTAACGGAAGATTCTGATGGAAGTAACTGTATAATTTCATCTATGGGAGGAGTTTAAATTTCCGAAATTTATTTATGAAATTTTCAAACGGTTTCAAATACATTAATGGTATTTATAGACTAAAATCTATGTTTCACATTTTAGTTATCATAAACCTATTATTTCATATATAAAAAAAATAATGATAACTTTCAAATTCCTATTTCTAATGAATAATATAAATATAACATCTCATTTTTTTTGTAAAGTATATAGGCAATAAATATGATTGAATTGTAATTAAATATTTATTTTCCGATACGTACGTCAACAAGTTTTACTTCAATCGCGCGTAAAGGTTACACGCACACTCTTTTTTTTTTTTCAATTTTCGTTTTTTCTAATTTTTATGATCTTTTTGTTTTCCGATTAATATCCATGATTTTATTACTGTTTTGGTCGATTTTATTATATTTTTTTTTTGTCTATTTACAGGTTTTTAGTTTTTTTTTGTATGTTGTGATTTTTACACTTTTGTTATTCCTTTTTCGTTGTTTTTTAACATTTTTATTTTATTTACATTTTTTGTGATACTGTTCGGTTGTTTTTTCCATTTTATAATTTTTTATCTATTTTGCATTTGTATCTATTTCTTTTTAATTTTTTATTGGGTTTTCGATTATTTCCAATTTTGCTAGTATCTTCTAAGATGTTCATTGAAATTAAGTGATGTCAAAGACAGTTTTGTTCACAATTAATTACTCTTAATCAACACTACATTTTATTTGGATAAAGATTAATATTATTACTTTCGTACAACTCTTAACAAATAATGCATTAATTTCGACCAAATTTGATTATCATAAAAACGGTTCTAGTGAGTTAATCTTAAAAGATAGACATATACTGTCGGGGACATTTTTTTAGATCATTTCAAGAGGAATAATTCTCTCGTACATATATTTTTGGTATCTTGAACCGTTTTCGCAGCGCACGTAATAAAAGCCCTCAAGGATCAATAATTTTCCCCGGTTTTTTCAGATTTTCCATTAATTCTTCGCTCCTAATAGTTGCATAGTGATGTTATATAACCTAAAGCCTTCCTCTATAAATGGTCTATTCAACACAAAAAGAATTTTTTAATTCGAAACAGTAGTTCCTGAGATTAGCGGGTTCAAACAAACAAACGAACAAACAAACTCTTCAGCTTTATAATATTAGTATAGATATAGATTACCTACATCTTTTTAGTCGTTTTTCTCTTACAATGGCAGTAAATTTTTGACTTTTTTACATACTATAAGATGGCAGTCTTCTTTAATGATTCTTCGAACTGATGTGCGGGAAATCCTAGTTTCTTTTGCGATTTTCCTTGTTCCAACAGATTGGCCAGGTTGCAAATTTCCTAAGACAACCCTTACTCTAGCAATATTTTCTTTAGTTCTTAAACTTTGCTTCTTTCCTCTTCCACTTTTATGTTCAATAGACCCATGGGTTTCCCTTAGATGTTTTAAGAAAATTTCTATCGTTTTAGTATGCCAATCATGCACCATAATTGTATTGTCAAAAAACTCCCCGTTTGTTTTATTATTTACCTTGTCTAAGGTTTATATGTTAGATGTAAAGCGACCACAACAGTACCATTTTTGAAGTAGAGATGGCGCTACTTGCGATTGTGTCTAACTTTCGCAGACTTCTAACAACAGATATAAGCCAGTCTATATCGGTGATGTCCCTTCATTAGTGACTGAAGAGACAAGTCTGTATTGTACTGATAAACTATAGAGCAAAACACAGTGTCTACAGTTTGGTTTTGCCCTTTTATAAACTGTTTAATGTTTATATTTACGTCACAGCTTTACGTGCTTTTGAGTTAGGAATTCTAACACAAATCCAGGTGATGCATCTGGATATATTGACAGCATGGCGCAAGATATGATTGTATCGTTCATTTACACCATTGACATTTAAGTAGGTACGTGCTGATATGTTAAAGGAAAATATACAATTTGAATAAGTAAAGTAAAAATTTGTAACAAACAGGTGATATAAGAGTAATACATTTTTGATTCGGTAAGTTTAATGGCATACCTAAGTGTTCTTGTGGATATATTTATTGAAACATTTAAAATTCTATTTAGTAGAGTCAATATTACATAAATTGTGCATTGTATTAAATTTTAGGGGATCTAAAAATTGTAGAACCCAAAATCTAACATTCTGATAATGTAAATATTATTCTCATATCAACTTAAGACATTCTTTCTGTTGTGCTGTCATAATGAACGTTTTGTAGAACAGTCGTGGACAAAGTTTATTTATTTCTTCATAGGAAAATACATGGTTGATTGAAAAATAACTACCGCCAGTAGAGGTTGCCATCATTCAAAATAATGTCTCCTACTCTGGATGACGAAAGGCACGTGCCACTATAGCTTTTAAATAAAACTTCGTTTAATATAAAAAGATAAAAAAATAGTTACTTTTCTTTTAACAGTATTCACACCTTTTTGATAATTTTTTTTTGTACTGTTTTTTTTGTCTATCTTAATTCTTTGCTCCTATTTGATCGGTGTGCTAGTTACTATCTCAGCCTTTTGTACTCTTCTGCGTGGGTTGTTTTATTTGGAGCAACTTTGGGAACTGGTCTTATTACCATGGGAGTTACATGTGTACTACAGCTGGCAATGGTATTTTTTTGTATTTTCAGATAAAAACACGCTGTAGTTGTTTGCTGTATCTTCCAGTATGAAGGGCGATGGATCCTTATTAACTTCTTTTTTAAATGGTAAAGATGGCTCGATTTGTTTTCAGTAATAGAAGGTGATAGAAAATCAGATTCATTAAAAATAAACCGGTTTGTTGAAAGTAGGCCAGTCGAATTAAATCCGTTAATAACATTTTTTGCCGTTGCTGCCTTGACATAAGCATCTGCGACAATTTAACTATGTAATTTTAATTAATTATTCCTCCAGCATAAGCCTTTTGGAAAACGACCACAGCCTACTTAAAGTAAATTTTAAGTGGATCATATACCTACGTTGTGTCGTAGGTGGTGCCAAAATAACAAAAATTACATGGTGGTAAATATTTATGTGACTCGTAATTATCGAGCGCAAGAATGACTTTTGCTCCGAGGTTGATCTGACGATTTCTCTTAAGAATATAATCCATTCCAAAAACACTGGACCATTGATCCAGCCATTATTGGAACATATGGCTTGAGCACCTGGTAAAGCTCCATCAAGAAGGCACGGAACCATTCCTTTTCTCGCGAATATCATAAATGGAAGAATGAAAGATCCAGCAGCATTACAGAAACATATTAGTGTAGTTGTTCTACCCCTTTCGGTGCTGACTATGAGACCTAATTGTCGCTTTCCAGATTGTGTCATAACCCTCTGCGGTTTATTCAAAGATGATTAAACGCCTGTCTTGTCCATATTGTATAAACGAGTAGCATCAACTTTATGTTTTTAATTTGTTCCTCCAATAAATCGAAAAATCAATATATTAAACCCTTTAGCTCAAGCAAGAGATGCTGGCTAGGGTTTACGTAAAGTAAGGTTTCGGTGACGTTTAATAAAACCTTTATACCAGTCCAACCCAGCGGTACCATTTTTAAAAGGGTGTGGAATTTTACTCAATTCCGCATTGTTGTAAACGGGTTCCAAAAATTCTTGTTTTGACACTCCGTAAAACAAATTATCCATGTTTCCTGTTCCGCAGAGAAAACAGTAACATATCTTTCAAGTTTTACTTCACACTAACAGAATTCAAAATGGCTTTGCAGCGTTGTCGTAGGGATCCCAAATTTTGTGGCCACGCTTTTTACATGTCTCCATAATTCTTGCACTTCTCGCATTGCTTGCTGAGTGGTTGAAGAATTCCATGACGCTTGTTTACCATGTAAAAGAAAAAAAATAATAATTTCTATTCGAAGATACGGGTAAAGCACGCAAGTGCCCTTTTTGCTTTTGTTGAAAATATGAAAAAAACTTAACCTTAAAACATTGGAATATGTAACTTTTAATGTAATCATAATACGCTCAGATAAGCACTTAATAAGTAATTATTAATTAAAGCATTGTAAACACCAAAAAAGAGATGACACATGAAACATTTATAATATTTTTCAAAAACCAACTTAAACCAGTTTTTGGTGCAACTTGTAATGACGTACTCGCAATCTGACCCAATAACGAATGATACGAGGTCCCCGCATATGGCGAAGACTTGGGTGAATCTTGGTTAGCGCGCTCATTTTTGAAGTGGCAATACAAACGGGAGTTCCCGATTTTGGAACATTGCCCGCTTTGGGCCCTTCTCCCCTACGTATTCTTTAGTATGCTTATTTCGTGTGTGGATTAAAGATTTTCTGTCAATTTTTGAGTTTATATTATTTGTCATTTTAATAATTTTTGAAAATAAAGATGTGTCTTTTGTGCGAAAGTACTAAAAAAGTGATTGAATTTAGCAATCAATCATTCCAAAAAAATAAACCTAATTGATATATATTGGTGAATTTTTATTTCATTAAATAATACAGTACTTTTTAAAACAATTATTTAGACAAGCCTATTTAGAAAACAGATTCATCAAAGACTCATTCCTTTATGAAAATAAGGTGATCAATTTCATCTTTATATAGTGATCCTGTATGAATTCAATTTGCTTAAAGTCATTTTACAGATGTAAAATTAAAATAACAACAGAATTTAACTACATTCCATTATATTTTTTTACAACCCAAAGCAGCGCTTATGGTTATACAGAGTGGAAACCATTTTTCAAATGATGGCAACCTCTACTTAGAGCACTTATATTTTAGGCAACCACGTGTTTGCGTTTAAAGAAATAAATAAACAGATTGCGATAGACTGAGAGCTGGCAAAAGTTTTTATTTCTATTGCTTTCATCATTCTCTTTTAAATCAAATTAAATTCACCTAAAAACATGCATATGGAAGTCGTTAACAAAACCTAATAACAATATATTTAATTAAAGATAATTGTGGTCAAATTTTCTTAGGCACCCCTGCTATAATCTACTCTTTTATCATTTATGAAAATTAAGTTTCATTAAAAAAACAGCTACGTACAAACTTAAGCGTCCGGATCTCGTACTATAAACCTGCCTAATGAATTATGTCATATATTTTGTTGTAAGTGATAATCATTGTAGAGTCTTTGCATGCGAGCAAAAGGACCATAATAATTGTAATAATTACAAGAATGATAATGAAGGTAGAATGGTTGAAAGTTTTTTGTTCGACAGAATGTAATAACAGATACAATACTCAGAAGTTTAAAGGAACAAACAAGTTCCTTTAAAAGTTTATACAAGAAACAAAAATCAAAATACTTACAAAATGACGGAGTCTCGACATAAGAAATTCATTTAAAACAAAATCACAACTAAACTCGGCAATATTCCACTTATTACGAAAATAGACTCAACGAGAAAACCTCTTCTGTATGATTACCAAAAACTTGTAACATTTATAAAAAGGAGACCGTACAGTACTCCAGGCCTGAAAGAACAAGTGATTAGTACAGAGAAGGAGTAACAGGCAACAAATCATGAATTTTTTTATAAAAACTCGAATATAAACAAAAATTCTACCTCTTTTTTGTATAACTGGACATATCGGTATTATGTAATATGAAACGTTTAATTTTAAAGTATGTACTTGATTTTTTAGAAATATTTGGAAAGCTAAGGTAACAAAACCGCAGAATACGAAACATTTTCCATTACGAATATGCAGGTTTATACTTATCAGCTCCAATAAATAAATTTTATCATTTAAATGATGGGTCACCTCAGTACAGTCTCTATTTGCCATGATTTCGGCAGATCAAAAATAAATGCGAAGAAAACGTTTTTTGACGCCTAGAAAAGCAGTTAATCGCATGCTTTTAAGCCTAAGGACAATGCTTCGAAATGTTTTAATTTCATGTAAAAGTGTATTGACCTCTTTAAAAATATACCTGATAACAACAAAGTTGCAGTATTTGGTTCAATTGAAAAAATAATAGTTTTCACTTTTAACAGAATCCTTTATTCAAGTTTAATATTAAGAATAGAACAAGGTTAGTAAACGAAATAATTCGATAATACACCGCAACATCACTTTCTCTGGGTATTGCCCCTCTTACTTAATAGTTACTTAACTGGAGAATCCAAATTGTATCTACAGACCTTAGAGTAACCCCCCGTATTATCTATATATACACCTCTGATCCAAATAAGTATCACAATTAATCAGGTAAGGTACTAGGGAGTACCTACCTAATTTGGCATTCCATGACAGTAAAGAACCGTTAATCATAATTTTACGCGAATTCTTCAGTTCGAGTTTCATTTCTTAGACACTTAGGTAAACGAATTTATTTTGTGCTGTGTTTTCTTCTGAAAAATAATGTTAGAGTCGGCTAAATGGGTGTTTTTGTTATCATTTGTATCACTAGTGGCGCTTCAATCAGTCAATGATGGAAGAAATTACCATCGACCTCAAGAAACCATCGAGGATCAACAGCAAGGTGAGTGAACTATAAAATCAGTGACGTAACGGTTTTAATCGAGACAACACTGTGTTGTGGCATTAAAAGTATGTAATTTTTTCATTAAAATTGATATAATGGGGTAAGTCAGCTTCAAAAAAGTTAGTAGCATTCATAAATAAACTACTTTTCTAATTTTTACGATTATTTCTTGTAGTTTTGATCTTTTTTTACGATATATTCTCGTTTGTTTCCTGGTTTTTACCCGTTTTTAGGTAAATTTGCCACATTTTTCCTTTGATTTTAATTTTTTTATTATTTCGTTTTATTTCGTGTTTTTCTGTTTTTTGATAATTTTTTAATTTTGTGTCGTGTTTTACCCGTTTGTTACTATTTTTTTTTTTCAATTTTTCTGGTCTTTCAGGTTTTTTATATTCCGATTTTTGCAACCTTATGTTGTTTTTGTCTTTTTTCCGTATGTTTTATCATGCAAGTTCGTTTTTTTTACTTTCATGTTCGTTACTTTATTCTTTTTTACAATTTTATCGTTTTTTTTCCAAAATGTTGGTAATTTTTATCTTTTTTGTTCTTTCCGGTTTTTTCAAACCGGCCATTTCCTTTTTTGCGATTTTTACCATTTATTTGATTTTTATCAATTTTCGTTTTTTTTTTCAGTTGTCTTAATTTGTATCGACATTTTATATCCGCATAACTTAGATGTTAAACTGCGCTATCTTTTAGGAATATATAGAACTAGCTGTTCCGGCGGACTTTGTACCGCATAACACTGTCGTGTCTTTTTTTCCATTTTTCATTGTTTCAAATTATTACCATTTTGCTTTTTTTTGTTTTTAATGATTTTTTTTTATATTAGATATTTTATATAAGATATCCACTGCACCACCACACCGTACGGTGGCTTTATAGTACTTAATTTAGTAAGAAATTCTCTTTTAAATATATGAGATAATAACTGCGCCACCTTACGGTGGCGTCCTAGTTATTTTAAAATTGTAATATCTTCTAAGATGTTCATTGAAATTAAGTGATTTCAAAGACAATTTTGTTTATAATTAAATACTCTTAATCAACAACACATTTATTTGGATATAGAGTAATATTATTACGTTGATACAACTCTTAACAAATAATGCATTAATTTCGACCAAATTTGATTACCATAAAAACGGTTCAAGTGAGTTAATCTTAAAAGATAGACATATACTTTCGGGGACATTTTTTTAGGTCATTTCAAAAGAAATAATTCTTTTATACATATATTTTTGGTATCTTGAACCGTTTTCGCAGCGCACGCAATGGAAGCCCTCAAGGATCAATAATTTTTTCCGTTTTTTTCACATTTTCTATTACTTCTTCGCTCCTAATAGTTGCATCGTGAGGTTATATAGCCTAAAGCCTTCCTCGATAAATGGTCTATTCAACACAAAAATAATTTTTCAATTCGAACCCGTAGTTCCTGAGATTGGCGCGTTCAAATAAACAAACAAACTCATCAACTTTATAATATTAGTATAGATTAAAATAATTAAAAAATACTTTGTATTGGAAAATATCATTGAAATTTTTAATATTTTCTGTTACTTATTCTTTAAATTTTTACCGCTTAAACCTTAACCGAACTTCCATAAATAAAGTTAAAAATTAGTCCAATCGGTGCAGCTATTCTCGAGTTTTAGCTAAACAAACGAACAGAAATTGTTTTTATATACGCTATTTGCACGATAATGGGCAAGTAGATAGAAATAAAGTGAGTATGGCGATCTTCTCTCTCCTACCAACTGAGTAAGTAATGAACGCTTGGTTCTATTTATAATATCTTTATGCCAAAAATCCCCTAATTACATAAAAATATAAGAAAAGGTAGTGATATGGCTTTTGTTGTTTTAATTTTCGAACTGCCAAAAAACTCTTTTTCTCTTTCTCTCATTAAAGTCATTTATGTGTTTAAGAAGAAAGTAAATAGATGTTTTCGACGATTTGAGTTAAATGATAAGAAATTACCAACTAACCACTAGGTTAAAGGCGCAGTCGGCAACAAAAAGAGTTCACAGCTTCAGTTTTCTGTCAGATATAATATTTTTTGTTGGTCCAAATTATAAAAAATTAGTTTTTCAAAACGGTCTTTCTGGATCTGGAAATTTGGGAGGGGCGAGCTAGTGCTCAGCCAGCACTGAGGCCAAAACGGTCTTTTCTGCCTTTAGTTTTTTGTGTCATTTGTTCGATTTTTTTCATTTTTCGTCAGAGTATCTAAAACCACAGTTCTAATATAAAGATAAAGTAGAAGAAAAGAAAATTAGGCATATTATGTTGTAAGTTGAGGTAAAAGAGAAATTTTTTAAATATATTTTTATTACCAATAAAAAAACTTTTTTAGGTCGAAATTTACTAGACTGGATTGGATTTGGAACAGGTCCTGAAACTGATCCTTATTTAGCTAGAGCTAATGGAGCTTGTCTCAATGGAGATCTTGCAGAATGTTTTAAATCCAGAGCACTTGCCTCTTTGGATGATTTTTTCTCTAAAGTAAGTACAGTCGTCTTTACTGTGTTTTCTTATTGGAATATTTGTAAATGGATTAAAGCTCGAAGCTTTTTCTACAGACGTTTCTTAACTTCTTTATTTTAAAGTACTAGTTAATATTTCTTCTTCTTGAAGTACCCACAAAATTTTTTTGCAAAACAAAATATTTCTTTTTAAAAGATTAACTATATTTTTATCAACCATATTTTTAGTGTTTTTTAATACTGCAACTAATTTAAAAAGGCTTTTGAAATGCTCCAAAATAAAACTGCTCCAAAATTAAAATGATTCAGTTTGCATAAAGTTGAGTTTATATATACAGATATCGGCTGTATAATGTAAATTAAAATGGTTCACTTCAAAAAAAAAAAAAAATCGAAAAATGTCGACCCTACAGAAGGTCGTCCTTGCAACTTCCTACATATTTCAGACACCAAAAATTATTTTCCTGCTGTTTAAGCTCTTTGAGCTCAATAAGGTATGTCTTGTGCCTCTGCAATCTTCTTGAGCTTAAAAAATGTAAATTTATAAAAAGCTATAACTTATTAGGGCGTTGAGCGATTTTGATATTGGAAATGGCAATTGACGCAGTTTTTTTAGCGTTTAAAATGTTATCGTTAGAGCATAATTGATTATCCAAAAAATATCATAGTTATTGTAAAAACACATTTTTCCAAATTTTTCGACAACGATATCTTACGAACGAATCAACCGATTTTGATTTCCAAAACGGCATTCGACGTTATTTTTTTAAGGTTAAGAGCTGATTAGGTTATGTAATTGATCGGTGCAGGAGCCAAAAAGTTATTCTCTAAAAATATGTATTTAAAAAAATCTCAGAATTTACTTAAATGGATATTGAATATTGCCAGGAGAAGTCTGTGTTGGGTGGAACTCTTTCGAACGCTACAAGTCTTGTTTCGGTCGGTAAAGCCGTTCAAAAGTTATAAATCGGAGTAAAACCAATAACATCCCGATTTTTTACAAACTTTCACATTTTAACGCCAGAAGTTAAAAATGTGTTATTTTTTTCTACTGTTTATGCTTATACATTTTTTTGTATTTTTAATAAAATTTGAATCATGGTTAAAGTATTTTTAACATTTTTGGGTAGGCATTTTTTTTATTATGAATTCACAATTAAAAAAAAAATATTATTTCCAGCCGGAGTATTTTCTCAGCGAAACAGCACGGATCAGACGGATGCCTGAAGGGCAACTTAGGCAATTAAGTCAAGAATCGTTTGAATATTCTGAAAGCCCGAGGTCTGACGAACCAGAATGGGATCAACTTCTTAAGTTTATTAAGAGAAAGGTAATATCATTGAATTGTTTTCGGTATTTAAATACCCATATAACCGTTGGGTATATTTTAAATACATTAAACATATTTTATAAATTTGCACGTTGAGGATGAGAAAAAAGGGTTGATTGAAAAGTTTTGAAAGCGACACGTATTAACCAGTAAAGGAATCAAAATTTATATATTTTAATATTTTATCTTGCATTTGAATACACAAAAAACTCCATTTAAATTTGTCAATTTGGTCTTAGTTTAAAAGTTAATTGGTCAGTGTACTTTGTTAAAATGGAAAAAACTTACCGTGAAGTGATAAAATTCTTTGTTTTGGAAGGTTTGTCAGCAACAGAAATTCCTACAAAAATGGCAAAAGTGTTAAAGGAATCTGCTACTTCATTTCCAACTGTGCATCGATGGGTTTTAGAGTTTAAACGTAGTCGTACCAGCGTCCAAGATAAACAACGTAATGGACGTCCAAAAAGTACAACAACAGCAGAAATCATTGAGCAAGTCTATGATATTGTTTGATATTGTTTGTAAAGATCCCAGTTTGACTAGGCGTGAAATTGCTGTTAGCATAGGCTTCTCAGATATACACGTACTCCATATTTTACACAAAAGAATTACATATGAAAAAGCTGTTCGGAAAGTTATTGTCTCGTTCGTTAACAAGCAATTGAACAAAAACTAAATCGAAAACAAATTTCTCTGCCCAATTAAGAGCGTTTTATAACTATGAATGAGATTTGGATCTACCATCATAATTCTAAACTAAAACAAGAACGTTTACAGTGGATTGAAGCTGGATCCGAAAAAAGTGAAGTCAAAACGATCGGCAAAAAAGGTTATGGAATTAGTTTTTTAGAATGCAAAGTGATTTTGTTAATTGATTATCTTAAAAAAGGTAAAACAATTAACTCTGAATATTATTGCAAACCTTTGGATAATTTGGATCAAAAAATTCGTGACAAAATACCCGGTTTACACAAGAAAACAATCATTTTTTATCAAAACAATAAACGTGTTCACACAAGTTTGTTGACAATGGCTAAATTGAACGAATTGCATAAACACCGCAGATTTGGTACCCTCCGACTATTATCTTTTCAAAAAGTTAAAACATTTCCTTTGTGGAAAGTGATTTTCGTAAAATGAAGAAGCTATTAGAGCCACGGAACAATATTTTGCAGTTCTTCCGGGAAATCATTGCAGAGGTGGTATAAAATTACTAGAGGATCATTGTGTGTTTAAGTGTATTTATGCTAAGGGAGATTGTATTGAATAAAACAAGCAATTTCATTAAAAAATACACATTCCTTAATTTTTGCTTTCAAAGCTTTTAAACCAATCTGGCACTATTACTATTGACACTAATTATAATTATTATCTAAAATTACATCCATTACCTAATTGATCCTACACTAATTTTAACAAAATTAAGGATCCTTTTGAGTTACCTGTATCTCTTAATTGTCCCTTTTTATCTTGACATTCAACTTCTAATTGAACATTCCTTTCCAATAAAACGACCTTTTCCTTTTTACTGACATATATGTCGAAATAAGTTTCGAGGCAGCAAAGATAAAGTTTATTCTGTTATAAGATAATGTATTCCTCACACGACGACTTTCCAAAATAATTATCTATGTAACAGAAGAATTTTTGTTTACCCAAACGTCTATAGCATATTAAGTATCAAATTTACAGCTTAGACGTAATCAATTTTAAATATTGGTATGCTCTTTTTGTCAGAAAATTATTCATATTTGATGAAAGACTAAGCGAATTATGACTACTTTTAAAAATAACTTTTTTTAGCGTTTTTTATTAAAATATTTTATTATAGAAATGTAAAAATGTAAAAAATTTCATAAAATTCATAATTTATATAATAATCACTAATAATAATAATTTAGGTGGAGCGATTTATGAAATCTACCATGTTTGAACTTGATTTTACCGAAGAAGTAACTGACGGAGGAAGATATGCACCAAGATTTATAGATGAAATTGTAGGAGAAATAGACGTTATTGAAGACAAAAAAGAACATTTATTCAGTAAGTAAAATTTTTTTAAGCAAATTGATATTCTTTAAATGTAGATAATATACTAATGAAACAAAAAAACATTAAAACCTAAAAAGCAATTTAACAGTAACCATAAAAGTCTTGTTAGATCTTTCCTCTTTACATAATTATAAAGAGAAAGGTAAGATTAGGCTTCTCTACAGGCTGTACAAAAAGCTGAACAAATTTTTGTTAAATTAAAAACAAAATAAAGCATACCACATGGTTTCCAAATACCAGCATAAAAAAAACTTCAAATAGGTATACGTAAACGTAAGGAATGGCAAATTGCCATTATTTAACCCCAGCTTGAGGGTATCATCAGGTACACAGACGGGTCTAAGGCTGAAGACTGATTAGAAGCAGAAATTTACAGCAGTGACGGAAACGAAAAACTTTCTGTCTCTGTGTTTCAAAAAACAAAAAAATAGCAATGCACAAGAAAAAATAATTTAAGCAAATTAACATATGCACAAACTAGCTTTTGCCCGCGACTTCGTCTGCGTGTAATTCGAATAAAAGCAAGGTCTTTATGTATCAATAACTGGTGCCCGCGACTTCGTGTGCGCAGTATTAGTATTTCGAGTAGCTTATATTAGCGTGAAAAGAACTAACATTATGACATTAAAATTATAACATACATAATTTTTGGGTCGTATTTGAAAAATATAACAGTCTGACAATATTGAGATGTTACATTCGCACTGTAATAACGTAACAATATTGTCAACATAAGAAATACAGTAATTTTTTCAGACTTAAATGACATTTATCGTTATATTTTGGACAATTCACACAATATCTTTATAAATTATAGCCTATATGTTATTCTGATCTATAAGCTACATTACTGTAAAGTTTCATTAAAATCCGTTTAGTAGTTTTTGCGTGAAAGAGGAACAAACATCCATACATCCATCCAAACAAACTTTCGCCTATATAATATTAGTAGGAGTAGGATAGGATAGGATAGTCAGGTGGATATTGAGGCTTTAAACACCCTTAAGTGGTCTTTATACTAGTACAAGAATGCTGAATAAAACTCGATATCCTGATTAAAGATACCAGGTTCAAACTAATTTGAAAGCCAGCGCAGAAAAGAATTTAAGGCAAAGAGCAGGCTAATAAACTTGCAAGAAAGTGATTGGCTATAACATTCCACGGTCCAGAACCGGCTGTAGGGGTACCAATTGATTTTAATTTGCCCTTAAAAACTCTTTAATATGAACAAAAACAGTTCAAAAACCTATTAAACCTATAGCTTCAACCATATAAGTTCTTCCTGGAACGTTTTACAAGCAAGATGCTTTGCCAAGTCTTCTTGAATTGGATTTTAAATTAAATTTTAATTCAACGGTGAAAAAAAAATGCATGCCTATTTTTGTTCCTCGGCACATTTTAATCTGATTTTGCGACTTTTAAATCGTTACAAACATTTTTGTTTAGATCAGGATATAGGTAACAAAATAAAGCACGAGATTAAAAAGACATCAAAAAGACTTGATATAATCTCTCTGATAAAAAGGCATGAATCCAAGAAGACAATGAATTATTCACACCAAAAATTCTCCGATTTGTGAAGAAGACGTTCGTGTCGGACTTTATAGAAAGTAAATTATGTCAATAGGATTTCTTTTATCTATTTCGGACGTCCAGATATCGGTACATTGCAGAATGTTTATAACTGTAGACCAACCACGGATTCTCTGTTAACAAAAAAAAAAAAACAGCTGTAACAGTTGTTTTTATAGAACCACATATTAAGTGTAGGATAATACACAAGTGGCACTTTGTGAAAGTTTTTAAAAATCTGCCATTTTTAAAATAAATATGAAAAAATAGAGACTTACCAAAAATCAACATAAATGATTACTTACTAAAGTGGTCTCAAAACTTACCTATAGCAAGTTTTATAGATTAATATAGCAAAATATTTAAATCCTGCATCATATCAGTTTAAAGTTATGAAGCACAAACTAAAGATTCACAATGATCAACTAAAATAAGAAGAACACTAGAAGCAAATGTAAAGGATAAAAAACGGAATTAATGGATTAGAACAAGAAAAATAAAAGTTGCTATGAGACATAGCACGTGTAGTCAAACTAAAATTAAAATTATTTGGCCCTAAATACTCTTAGACGTATAATGGAATCATCAAAAATTCACGTCCAAGCGAAACAAAGAGAACAAGAAGCAATCCGCAGATAAGATGAACCAATGACATTTGAAGACACTGAAGCCTAAGGTGACAGAAAATAGAAAATAGATAATTGGTCAAAAATATTATAATAAATAAAACAATAACTAGAACAAAAAAATATGCTCAAATGGCAAAAATTTTATTTTTAATTAATAGTTATTTATGATATGAGTGTTAAAAGTGAGGTTTTATTTTGTGAGTGAAAACGTTTGTGAAATGAGCGGAGCGAATTGAACAATTTCACGAACAAAATAAAATCACTTTTAACACAAATACCATACAAGGTTTTTTGTACAACTTCCCTATTTTGATAATGAAACGAGCGAATTTGCAATGACAATAAACCAAACCGTGTTAAAAGTAAACTAAACCGTGTTAAAAGTAAACTTGTTTACATGGCAACGTGTTAAAAGTATTTTTAACACGCTGTTATGTAAACAATCGTTTTTAACATTGTTTGCTATCATTAAAAGTGTCACTTTTAATGACAGTTGTACAAAAATATGTTTTTTTTAGAACGAAAACAGCTGAAAAAGCTCTTCATCCCACTTCTATTGGTATTAAAGTTATTTAAGCTTAAGCTTCTTCTTTTCCTACCGCTTATTTTGGGCCTTGCTTCGTTCCAAAAAGTTCTTGGATTTCTTGCTCTTATTATACCTGGAGCAATTGCTTTCTTTAACTTTTGTAAACCAATACTTAAACAACAAGGAGGTAAGATAATTTTAACTACATATTTCTTGTTTGAGAAAACCATATGAAAATATTTTTTAAGTTTTATTATTTTTAATTAATTTTCCTACTTAATTTTATCTGATCTGAGCTTTTATTATTTACATATTATATTTTACTTGGTTTGTCTAGAAATAAAACCAAAAGTTTCTTCCTGCTTTTAAAATTTGTTAGCATTGATCCAATTACCACCCTAATAAAACTATTGTTTTAGCACCATTTTTTGGAGCAGTAAGCCCACAATATTTATCATCAGGAATTGCTTATCAGCCTCATCATCGACCTCAAAATTACCACCATGAATACAGCGATTATCCTCATCACAGTGGAGGTGTTCATTTTAGAAACGATGAAGAGTCAGCTCAAAATTTAGCTTATAGTGGATGGGGACAGTATCGAAATAAAGAAGCTGGAGTTGAAGCAGAAACTTCGTCAAAAAAATCGATTTTACCAGATTCGTAATCATCATATTTACTTAAGCCATAACGAAATTAGTATATTTTTTTATATTGTGTTATAATATTTATTAGGTTGTATATAAAACAAACGTAACTTATTTATAAAATAGAATTATATCTTTTGTAGAAAATATGTTTTTAATTTAAATATGTAAAATATTTTCTGTTAAAAATCTTAGTTAACAGAAATACAAATACACTTAAGTTTAAAAAAGTGACTTAAGTGTAGTTGTATACCATTTTAGTCTTCTAGTCCAAGAGACAAAAAATTAAAAATGATATCTTTACTATTTTGTAGAAGGTTTAAGAATTTTGTCCATCGGAACACATGCACCCATTCTGTGATTGGTAAAGGAACTCGGTAATTGATCTATCACTTATACGAGTATGACATCTATGCAAATACTTACAAGGTTTATAAAAAAATGGATACCTCAGCTGTCATATAAGCTCAGGTAGTTTTATACTAACACTAACGTCAAGGAAGAGTTGAAAGATGTCCGATGGACCTTAAGAAGAAGGCTAAGCTCACTGCAACATATAGGTAATCTAAGGCGTTTACAATTTGCGTAATAACATATGAATTGGGATAAAGATTTATGATGTCAGGTAGGTATCGCTCTTCGACGAGAGTAGGATGTGTCTATGGAAAGTAGACGTAAAGAGCATTATCTTATATGAGAATTCAGTAGAAAAAGTGTCCGCTCGTAAACAACAAATGGCGCCAATATCAAATGAATCCATAAATTATGGGGAACGTAAAGTATGCAGAGTTCCAATAATTAAGTAAATGTAACCAAAAAAGTAACTGAGATAAAATTGGAAGTCAAATCCTCCAATTTTAAAGCAGAAGTGTTTCATTCTGTATATATCCACCTATAATTATTTTTTAATATGAAGCACACTATTTAAAAATTACACTCGTACTATAGTGGCGCCACCTTAAATTGTTTCCTTCCGATAGACACTTTTTAGTACATTCAGATGCTTTTCTTTCTTTCTACCCTGCATGTATGTACCTAAATCGTAACAACAAGAAATATGGGATTGATGGAAGTCGATTTGTTGGTAACGAGAAACTGTCGCGTATGTGTATTTTGTACTGACATTTCTATAAACGGAAAAAGTCGTGTTCAGGACGTGGAGAAGATTTAACAGTGTATCGATAAATTCGAGATATTCTTAAGGAACATGTGAGAATCTTTGATAATGATTTCATGTTATTGCAGAATAATGTTCGATGCCATAACACTGCCTATCTAACTGAGATCGGATCCACACTTAAAACTGACTCAGCTTTAACGAAGAATTACTATAAACTAAAAAATTGGGTTGGTTTTCGTGCCGAGTGGAGAACGTGGAGGAGATATAACAGTGGATCATTACATTTGAGGCATTCTGAAGGAACATGTGGGACTCTTTGATAATAATTTATGTTAATGTAGAATAATGTTCAATGCCATACCACTACCTACCTAACTAAGATCGGTACATCCACTATACTGACTGAGTCTACACTTAAAACCGATTGAGTTTAAATAAAGATTTAAGGCCAGAAATCTTGCATCAAGGAGTGTAATGGAAATGAAAGCCCAGAAATGAAAGCTGCTTCAGCTGAAGACTGAGAAGAATTTCTATGACCGAAAAAACTGAGTTGGATTTCTTTCCGAATAAAGGATGTGAAGAAGATTTAACAGTGGATCTTTAGGTACGTTTGAAACATACTGAAGGAACATGTGGGAATCTTTGACAATGATTTCATCTTAATGCATAAAAATGTCCGATGCCATACCACTACCTACCTAACTGAGGTCGGTACATCCCATATATTGATTCCAAACTTAAAACCAATTGCGCTGGAACTATGATTTTGGAGCAGAAATCCTACATCAAAGAGTGCAATCAAAATAAAAGCTGTACTAACTGAAAAGTGAGAAGAACGCCCCAAAAACTTGTGAAATAAATTGTCCTATCTATGTCAAATCGAAATAAGTTACACAAAATATTAAAAAATAAATAAATAAATTTTAAAACTTTTTTTTTTATCATGATCTCCAATAAGCAATTTTAAAGTGCATGTTTAATTTTTAAACCATAACCCCATTAATAAAGCAGCATTTAGTATCAAATTAAATGCAGAGTTTGCTCATTACTAGATACTTCATTGTAGTATATTTATTTGAAATATCCTATTTAAAATTTTCGTTTATAGTTGTGCTTCATTATAAAGATCCAAATTAGTTGTGATATTGTAACGCACAAAACTGATGGAAACAATAAACTGACCTCAAGACAGTTTTGAGAAGAAAAGTTTACTCGAGAACATATGGATTCAGATAAAGATTATTAGAGAGAGGTATTGTGTCGTCGACGAGAGTAAAATGTGCCATAATAGTAACGACAAGAGACGTTGGGTCAGTAGAAGGCCATTTGAGCGATTTTCTGTATGTGGGAGAAACTATCGCATAGGTATGTATATTTTGGTCTGGTTATTTCTATAAACGAAAAACCTAAGTTGGTTTTCGTGCCAAGTGGAGGACAAGGAGAAGATTTAACAGTGAATCGTTACATTCGAGCCATTGTGAAAGGACATATAGGATTCGTTGGTAATAATTACCTGTTAATAATGCATAATACCATACCACTACCTACCTAACTGAGGTCGTTACATCCACTATATGTAGTCCAACTTAAAACCGATTAAGCTTGAATGAAGATTTCGGGTCAAAAATCCTGCATCAAGGCGCGTAATCGTTATGAAAGCAGAACTAACTAAAGAGTGGAAAGAATTTTTATAAACAGAAAAACTGAGTTGGTTTTAGTGCCGACTGTAGGACGTGGAGTAGATTTAAAAGTGGATCGTTACATTCGGGAAATTTTGAAGAAACATATGAGATTCTTTGGTAATGGTTTCATGTTAATGTAGTATAATGCCAGATGCTATACCAGTAGCTTTCTAACTGAGATCGGTACATTCACTATATTAAGTCCATACTTGAAACCGATTGAGCTTGACCGCAGATTTCAGGCCAGAAATCAACAACTGTGTGGTTTTCGTGCCGAGTGGAGGACGTGGAGGAGATATAACAAGGGATCATTACATTTAAGGCATTCTGAAGGAACATGTGGGATTCTTTATAATATATGTACAAAATGTTCAACGCCATACCTACATAACTGAGGTTGGTACATTCACTATACTGAGTCTACACTTGAAACCGATTAAGTTTAAAAGAAGATTGTTCCATTTGAGATATTCTGAAGGAACATATGGGATTCTTGGGTAATGATTTTATTAAAAAAAAAAAATGCTCAATGCCATATCACTATTTACAGTATTTACCTAACTAAGATCGGTACATCCACTAGATTGAGTCCATACTTGAAACTGATAGAGCTTAAACGAAGAGTTCGGACCAGAAATCCTGCATCAAAGAGCTTAATGGAAATGAGCTGCACTAACTAAAGATTAAGAATAATGCCTCAAATCTTTTAAGATAAATTATCCGATCTATGCCAAATTGATATCAATGTCTAATTAGAAGTAGTGGTAACACAAAATAATGAAAAATAAATAATTAAATTTTATAACTTATATTTTTTTTAATCTCCGATAAGCAATTTTAAATAGTACAGTTAACCAAGCAATTCACCTCGCAATTCTAAAGTCCTTCATGGATTTAGTTGAAATTTTGACAGGAGCACAAAAATGATGCAAATAACAAACCTGACTTGGTGCCAATGTGTGCTTCCACCCCGGGGGTGAATGCCACCCTTTCTCGAGGTTGGAAATTTAAAATTTTAAAATAACACCAGAAATCGATAGAAAATTGAATTTTATAAATAAAATGTAAAACAATTTTTTTTATTTAACTTAATAATTTTTAAGTTATTCGCGATTGAAAATTTCAAAAAAACACACGTTTATCAACAGTTTTTCGCAAATAACTCGAAAATTACGCAGTTTCAGGAAAAAATGATTCTTGTCAAAATTAAAGCTTATAAAAAAATAAAGAAACTGGTCAGTTTTAAATAAATTTTTTAGATAGTATTAAGCAACTTTTGAATTTGAGCTCAAATAACGGAAAAACGATTAATTTTTCATAGAAAATGTTTATAAACATTTTTAAAGCACTTTCTTGGACCTTTAAAATAAGCTTTAATAAAAGCCTCTAGCATAAAATTAAGCAAGTTATGACGAAAATTAGTCAAGTGCCTCGAATTTATAAAAAAAAAATGGGGTTAAAATGTATGCCATGTGCGGCAAAATTAATATTATTCGTTGCCCATGTAAAATTTACTTTATTTATGTTCCAACAATACGTTCCAGAAGTTTTAATTATTTAGAGCAATCACATTTTGAAAAAACTTGTTTTAAGTATTTTTATTTTTCTTCGATTTTTCAAAGAATACGTTATTTTTTCAAAATATCTCAAAAACCATTGAATTTATGAAAAAAAGTATTTTGACCAAAAATTTTGCTTTTTTTAATCTGAATATTTAGATTTTTATTTTAACTCACGTAGCTTAAAAAATAAGCGAGATATAAGCGTTTCAAGTATTGATTTTAATGCAAAGAGGGCGTCATTTTAGCCCTTTAACATTAAAATTCTCTGAACAAAGGGGTCAAGAAAGATTGCAACTCACACGATCTTATAGCTTATGAAATTCCCTACAAAATAATGTGTGGGTGAATGCAAAAAGTTTAAAGGAAAGCTGAGTTATTGTTAAAAAAACAAAAGTTTAATTTTCCTCAAACGTATATTTTTAGGGGATACAAATTTTATAAACATATTATTATCACATAAGCAACAATTAATTTTTATTTTCTTAACGAATTCCATTACTTCAAGCTTTCAAAAAGATTTTCCCTAATTTTTATGATAAGGGGTAGTTTTTAGGGGTTGATTCAAATTAAAAACTGTATCAGGTTTTTTATATTTAAAGAATATATAATATATTTTTTCTTTTTCGAAAATAAAACGATTTCGTACTTTTTTTAATAACTGTATAAGGGGTAGTTTTTAAGGGTAGTTACATTTAAAAATATTGAAATATTATGGACATTGTAAAAAAACAACAAAAATTTAACATGTTTAAACATAATGATATCTACAACTGCTTCCTTTTATTAATTGTCAATTTTTTCCTCAGTTTCATTCTTAGGGGTGGTTTTTGATGGTTGCATTATAAAAAAATTAAGTGTCAGATTTCTTGTCCTTGAAGGAAAAAAAATCTTCTACTATGATCCAAAATAAAAAAATTTAATGTTTCTTGACCTAATTTTTTAAATAGTCTTTGTATGGGGGTTGTTTTTAAGGGTAGGTGAGCTGTAAAATATTAAAATATGAAAGTCATGATTTAAAACATTCAGCATTTACCATATTTGAACATAATTGTAGCCCATTACCGCTTCAATTCATTAGTTTTCAATTTATTGGAGTAAGAGGTAGTTTTCACCCACTAAAATTAAAAAGCATACTTTGCATACTCTGAAGAGGAGGATAAAATGAACTTAATTCCCAATTTTCAAGAAGATCGATGAAGGACTTTAGAATTGCGAGGTTTAGGTCCATTTTAAGCTTGAATGACTGCACTAAAAGTGCATATTTGATTTTTAAACCATTGCCCGTTTAATAAAGCAGCATTTAGTATCAAATTATATGCAGAGTTTGCTCATTACTGGATACTTCATTGTGGTATATTTTATTGGAATATCCTATCTGAAATTTTCGTTAATAGATGGGCTTCATTATAAATACCTATAATTAGTTGTGATATTTGCAACGTAGAGAACTGATGGAACAATATTGTTCCTTTGGCAAAATCCATTTCTGTTTCCCGTTGGATTTAATTAAATTCTTAATTACTGAACAACAGGGTTATGATTAATTTAACATTTCGATGAGACAAAACGCCAGTTCTAATTAACATAAGGGTGTATTCTCTTGTTTAATAAAATTGAGAATCATTACGGAAAGAAATATAATTTTTTATGATAAAAATATTGCTACAAACTAATACGGAAATGGCGTCAAGAAACTTGTAAGGATTGGAATTATAATTTATGTTAAAACTTTGACTCTTTCCAAGACATTATTTTGATGAGATTCTAAAAATATTAGAATAACTTTCTTTCATTCTGTAAATATTTTTTATTGGAATTTTATACAGTTATACAGCTTTTACAAAGTGCTATGAAACTTTTTATTATATTTTTTTTTAATCATATTTTTTATTTCTCAATATTTTAGTTACTAGTAAACTAATTTTTTTACGATCTCTCCAGGGTTTTTTAAAAATTTTAAAATCGTACAAACAAGAAAATTTCGTTAGGTATGGAGATACCGGAAAAAATGCCACGTCCCACAGGACTCGAACCCGCAATCTTTTTTTAAGATCGGTAACGCGTCAAAAGATTTATAGGTTAATTTTGACAAAGTGATGCTAGGATTTGACATCTGTCTTTGTTTTATACTTCAATTTTGACAACAGTGTTTTATATGCCATTTTTAACGAATGATTCATTTGACAGACAGTTTATATATTTATGTGAAGAACATCATGTTTCAGTGTTAAAAATGATTTTACATTATTAAAAAACTCCGAACAGTGTAAATATAAATCCTTATTGTTTTTAATAGAATTATAAATAAAAGAAATTTGGATATTAAGATAATTATGGAATATTCGCGTACAATGACCAAGTGCGAGTCGGCCTCGCTCATGAAGGGTTCCGTAGCAGCAAGTAACAATCTAACTACATCTCGGTCAAATATTTTCGGTGACAATTTACATGGTAATCTACATAAGTTTTTTATTGTTTTATAATTAACTTCCATAAGTTACAGGCGACACACACATTTTACCAGTTTGGAAGTATCTCTCGCGCAAACTATTCCGTTTAGAAAAAAATGCTATTGGAAAACTAAATATTATCTTTGAAGACCTCTAAATAGATACCCCACACGTATGGGTTTGATAAAAAACAATAATAAGTATCAGTTTTACGTATGGAAACCCCCCATTTTTTTTCTATTTTTGTGTAAAGTCTTGAGGCGGTTTACAGAATACATCTACTTACCAAGTTTCTTCTTAAAGTTTAGAAAAAAAGTGGCTGTGACATACGGACGGAAAGATAGACACACACAGCCATGACGAATCTATAAGGGTTCTGTTTTTTTGTCATTTGGGGTACGGTACCCTAAAAAATACAGTATGACCGGGTAGTTAAATCGAATAATGGCGTTTTAAACACACCCTGTTTGAAAGTAAAATACACAGTTCTGCTGATAATAAACAAGATATAAATGAAAATTTGCCTTAAAAATATTTTAACTAACAACTTTTACCAAATAGCTTTTAAAAATATTGAGCATACATAAAAAAATAATGAAATGTACGAAAGTTAACAACAAAAGATATTATTCGACGTAGAGTTTATATCAGTTCGTTAGAATTTTACATCTGTAATTGATTTATGTGCCTATTTTGACATAATAACGCAAGGATTTGACATCTGTCTTTGTTTTATACGTCAACTCTGACAACACTATTTCTTATGTAATTCTAAACATAGCATTAACAAGTTTCTAAAATGTTTAATTTGACAAATAATTTATATATTTATAGCTCAGTCAAGAAAGAAAAAAAGCGGAAAAAATTTTCTTCAGATATTTGAAGGTTTTAAATGGTGTTTGGGGGGTAGTAGATAATAACTCTGTAAAAAGGAACAGCTAATTATGCTTTGATTTTTTTTTAAACAATTTCAAAAATTGAAAAACTACATTTTCGTCAATAAAATTTTTCTGTTAGATGTTAGAGAAAAATAGTTCAAATAAAAGTTGTGGATTTTAAAGAGTCCTTTAATTCATGAGTTGTTAAATTGAAATCCATTAATAATTAACTGAGATAATTGCAAAAAACTCTTAAAAACACCTTTTTTTGAACTTTTTAATTAATTGTTAATAACTTTTTTTTGTGCATAATCACATGGAATACAACTACTTAAAATTGTATCCACTAATGTGTTTTTTAATTGCGCAAAATTTCAGCCAGATTGGCCAAATAGTTTTTAAGTTATTTAATTTGTTTAATAAGGTTGTTTTTCAGAGAGCCAATGTTTAAACATCTCTGCTTGCCCATACAGTGCCTCTATAGGTATTTAGCAGGTCGCTATCGATTCTTTGAAGCTTAATATTCCAGATAATTAAAAAAAATTGAATTTTTTGTCAAAATTGTTATTTAAAAAATTGTTTGAAAAAGGGGTTACTTTTTAGCTTATAAACAATTAAAATAACTTTGCCAATTTTTGTTTTACATACTTCTAAGTAGACTCTTAGAAAATGTGGTAAAAAACACACATTTAAAAAAAAAAAAATCTACGATTAATAGGAGCCAAGATAGCATATTTTTTTAAAAAAATCATATCTTCATTGTTTATTAACATTAAGAGCTGAAAATTGGACTGATTATAAAAGACGACCTAATTTTTATGATCCAAGTTATAGCTTGCATGAGTAAAGAAGGAGTAAAAGTTATAACTCGTTAAAGTGATGATACTCGTAAAGTACAGATATGAATAAGCACAATTTACAAAAAGAACTTTTTATAATAGAAAGTTTTTTACTGATTTATAGGTCATATCTTGTGTCATCTCAACAATGCACAGCATCCCTGATTTTGCAAAAATATTAAGTCATACAACGCTGTGATTGATCATAAAGAAGATTGTTTCCTTGTTAACAAAATCAAGGGTAGTTGTATCTAAAAACTTTCTAAAACAGTTTATTTTATTACCAGTTAAAATAATAATTACTGTTTTCACATGTAAGAACAAAAAAAAAAAGAAAAAAAAACTTCTCTGTCGCGTAATCGATCCCATTATGATAACATAACAGAACTATCACAAGTGGACTAATCCGCCGCCTAACCAACTACGCTACGAACGATTTATTTAATAACTTTCAAAATAATATTATCTATACACAACTTAGATCATGTTTAATATCAATTCGGTATAAATTTCGAAATCTATGTATATGCCTAAACACACTTGAAACATGCATTGTCATCCAGTTCTTAGCTATCCTAAAAATTTCAGAGCTCTAGGTAGTCGGGAAATAGGTTTAAATTTGATTACAAATTCCACGGAATGACACAGAGACACAGAACACGGCGAAAATATAAAAAACTTTCTAAAAAGTAGAAGGGGAATTGCTTGAGCTCAGTTTACGGTACTTCAAATTAAAGCGCGCTGAAAAAATTTGCAATATCACGGCTTCTATAGCATCTAGAGCCTTAATTTTTTTTTAATCTGGGGTAACTCAATAAAATAATGATAACCGTGCTATTTTCATTCCCTGGAAAGGTCGGGAAATCTCGGGAAATTCAGTAAGTAAATCTTTTTATATAAAAATTACTAAATTTCTCTATTATTTCGCAAGAATTGTTTAAATTTTATTAATTAATTCACATAATTTATATAAATGTATAATAATAATTATAAATCATCACAATAAATTTTATTTTAAAGTTCATTTTACCACTACACTTAATGAAAATATTAATTTTTTTGAAAGTAAGTAAAATTTTTATACTACTTAATAGTCTGTATGTAATTTTTGTATAAAAATTAAAAATTATTGATATATTTTGATTAAAATAATCTAATCAATCATTTCGCTTCTAAATCGCTTTGCTGCAGGTTCTGCGATGATATTTAGTTCTTGTAATAAATCATCTGGCTCTGCATCACTATTTTCGTCAAGATTATTTGCAGCGCGGTTGCAATTTCTTCCACTGCACAGTGTGTGCAAAGATTTGTGCAGTTAATCCCATGCTTTTTACAACCACATTTTAAAGTTTTGTAACCCGTTGAACATTTACACGTAATTTGTGTTTCATTGTTGAAGTAAAACTTCTTTAGCGAGACTAGGAGTAAAAAAGTTATCCTAACGGACGTGACGTCATTCTAATAACAGAAACCGGAAACAAAACCTAATACTGACACGATTTTGCATGGGCGCCGGCAGCAGGGTGCAAGAGGGTGCGCTTGCACCCCCCTGCTATGAAAGAAAATACCTGAATTTACCAGAAAATTATATATTTTTTTAATTTTTTTACCTCTATAGGCACTGTATGGGCAAGCAGAGATGTTTAAACATTGGCTCTCTGAAAAACAACCTTATTAAACAAATTAAATAACTTAGAAACTATTTGGCTAATCTGGCTGAAATTTTGGGCAATTAAAAAACAAATTAGTGGATACAATATTAAGTAGTTGCATTACATGTAATTATGCACAAAAAAAAGTTATTAACAACTAATTAAAAAGTTCGAAAATAGGTGTTTTTAAGGTTTTTTTGCAATTATCTCAGTTAATTATTTATGGATTTTAATTTAACAACTTACGAATTAAAGAACTCTTTAAAATCCACAACTTTTATTTAAACTATTTTTCTCTTAAAGGTAACAGAAAGATTTTATTGACGAAAAAGTAGTTTTTCAATTTTTAAAATTGTTTAAAAAAAAAATCAAAGCATAATTAGCTGTACCTTTTTACGGAGTTTTTATCTACTACTTCCCCAAACACCATTTAGAACCTTCAAAAATCTGAAGAAGATTTTTCCGTGAAATCGTTGATTTTTTCACAGATAGACTGAGCTATTATGTAAACAAACTAATGTTTCAGACTTACAAATAATTATTTAAGAGCTATGAACAGTGTAAATATAAATCCTTAAAAAATTTAAGCAGATTTGTTTTAAATGGTTTAAAAGTAGGAAATTGGACATACGATGATTATTATGAAATCTTCTAAAAGAGAAATATTAGGAACCAAAGAACCATTTTAAGGTTAATAAAAATAAAGTATGAAACATAGTTTGACACTTACGATACTGTCCAGTATGGCGAGGTAAATAAATCAAATAAATGAGTTTTCAACAAACCATGTTCAAATCAAAATTTTATATCCGAGAATCAAAACAATTTTATTTTATTACTACCAAAAAACAGTATAATACAAAGTTCTGTATATAATATTTTAACTAACAACTTTAGGTTGGAAATAGTTATTTACGTAACGAGTTATGAAAAGTCCAATTTTGTTTAACGAGTGTGATGTTGCAGCAAGAGCGTAGCGAGTGCTGCAAATGAACACGAGTTAAACAAAATGGCGTTTTATAACGAGTTCCGTACAAGATTTTTTTTAATTTTGACGAAATCCCATAATTAAAAAAATCATAATTATCTAATAATATAATTAAAAACAATACATCTAGTTCTCGTGTTTATTTTGCATTGATAGCTTTCTAATGACAATTCTATTTAATACAGATATAATTAAAAGATAAGTTTCTGGCTTAAATATTAAGTATACTTATTTAATTTTTTGTTTAAAAATGTCTGCTTTTAAATATTTCTTTAATAAAGTTAATATAAAATAGTTCTTAGTTGTTTATATTAGCTTTATATTTTTCGTAACTTGTTTTGAAATGAAGTTTTCAAAACTAGTTACGTAAAGTTTTACTTTTCAAAACTAGTTATGAAAAGTAATGACTTTCAAAACTGACAGCAGTTTTAAAAAATGTCACTTTACTTGTCAAAATTATAAAAAATATCTTGACACTATTGCATCCTTTTAGATCTCACTAAGGCTTTTGACTGTGTCAGGCATAGCATTCTTTTGAAGAAATTAGCTCACTATACATTTCGGAGAAATGCTATTTAGATGCTTGATTCATATATTTATTGTTTCTTATATTCTCAGAAAAACAAAGTTAAAAACTGTCTTATTTGGAATTATTCATTTTAAAACGTGTTTTGACTACAAAGAAAATGTCTCCGCTTATTCTCTGGACTTGGATATTAAACAGAATCTTTGTCAGTACAATTCACATGAAGTCTTCCATAATTATTTCACAAAGAACAACTGCAAGCTTGTACCAGTTTATGGCCGCCTTGAGTGAATCAGAAATGGTACAAGAAACATGGCAGTAAAATTCTATAACGTTGTACCAGGTAAAATAAATCTCTTTTCTTTCAGTATAAGAAAAAATTTAAGAGCTACCTTTAACTGAATGCCTTTTTTTTTAGGATTACTTCTCTCTTAATTTTAATATGTTATGATATTATGTTGTTCTTTTACTTTTTATATTTTATAATAAATATGTTTAAATTGTAATATAATACATCTGTTTTCTTTGATTTGTAACAGCACTTTGTTGTGTAATATTACCAGTAAACATTTCATTTCATTTTCCGAACATACCACCTAACTAATGTTTTATTAGGTAATAGATAATTCGCATTAGTTTTTAAAAATTTTACCTACATACAAATAAAATGTTTTGTAAAAAAATTGAACCACCTTCATAAAATGCACTAAAAAGCCAGAAATAAAATCTTTATTTCTCAAAAAAAAAGAAGCAACTAGGCATCTGATTTAGTTTTCCTTGAAGTCAGCTCCAGTGGCAAATTACCCTCTATTTTAATCTTAGCTATTAAATCTAGATTTCGAATATTAATAACTTAAATCTTTTACAAAGTTATAAACCATTGAAGCCGACTTTAAGGAAATCGAAATCAGATGCCTAGTTGCTTTCAATTTTTTTAAGAAATAGAAATTTTATTTTTGTTTAGCACTACTCTTTTGAATACAAAAAGAATTTTTTAAATCGGATTATAAATACCGGAGATATGCATAATGAAAAATATGGTCGAACTGAGAACTTCCCTTTTTTTAAAGTCTGTTAAAAAAGAACCAATATACTTAGATGTATGAAAGATAACAACAAACTACAAAAAGTATACGGTTTAAAAAGCATTAATTAAAATTATAAATTCGCAATTTTTAAAAAATATTGCCAAATGAGTCACTTTGTATAAATTTAATAAATAATGATATTTTGTATAAAAAAAGAATTTGGTTGGTACGCCTATAGATTTTTTAACTTCCCGCTAAAAGAATTAATTTTTTTTTTAAATCGGGAAGTTTTTGGTTTTACCCCGTTTTTCGAAAATCGAGTTTTTATCGGATTTCAACGTTTTGAGGTCTTCGGAACCTCCCCTGACTATTTTAACGAGGGTGTCTGTATGTCTGTATGTATGTGTGGATGTGTGTGTGGATGTATGTAAACCTCTTATAACTTTTGAACGGCTTGACCGATCGGGATAAGCTAAAAAGTGGTCCAAAGAGTTCCATCTAAGTTATATTCCGTATAAATTTGATCCGATTCGGACCGGTAGATTTCGAGAAATTAAAAAAAAAAAACGAAATTTTTTTTGTAAAAGTGATGTTTTTTGGGCATATCTTTTTAACTATTACATCGATCAATTTCATAACCTAATCAGCTCTCAAGCTTAAAAAACCACGTCTAATGCCGTTTTGAAAATTAAAATCGGTTGTGAGATATCGTGGTCGAAAATTTCTAAAAAGTGTGTTTTTTTTTGAAATTTTTAAGATTTTTTGACTAATTGATTTTGCACATTTTTAGGTCTCAAAAAACTGCGTCAAATGCCTTCTTGAACATCAAAATCGAATAACGCGTTAAAAATTTGCTTTTTTAACATTCCAAAAAAAGCTCAAAAACGTCAAAATATGCCACGTTACTATAGCTTCGGGGTTAAAATTAGCGGGAAGTTGCAAGGATGGCCTTTAAGGTTAACCTCTTTTCGAATTTTTTTCTTTGTGAATCTCTGCCGCACGGTACCTATATCAAATTAGATTTTTTTATTTATATTTAACATATTCATATTTATTATAAATATATATGTTGGGCGCAAAGTCCGAAAACGGCCAATGGTCGTTTTTTTTGCTCAATCTTAGGATTGGACTATTTAAAACGACCAAAGCCCGAATTTCATTTCAATTTCGGACTTTGGCCGTCTGCAAGAAGCCAAACCTAGGATCGTGCAAATACGAAACGACCAAAGCTGTTCGGCAACACTGTCACTAAAGATTTAGGGGTATGCTGCGCGTCGTAGGGCAGGGATCGTCAATGTGAGTCAGCGCTTTAATCGTGTTGACACGTGTCTTAGTAGTGCTCTTATATTGTACGTTTTGTCATATTTGCGATGTCTGCTGTAACTGAAGAAGAATTTAAATTAAAAAAATGCTTATATCCAGGAAAGTAAATCGAATACATTCATGTTGACTCCAGAAAAGTACAATGAATTATTATCCGATATAAAAGTTTCTCTAAGTAAAAGAAGACAGGAAGAGTTGCTTACATCACTGGATTATCGACGAATTAAGAGGTATGACATTTTAACCATTGGGGATGTAGAAAAACTTATAAAAAAGCGAACTTCTAGTGAAGATGAAATAAAATATTTTTGCCATATAGATGAATTGTATGAAATTATTCACAAAGCCCACATTGATACGGGACATAAAAGAACTCGGTGCATGGACAAAGAACTTCAAAAAAAGTACTGTAATATTACTCGTGATATAATTGATATTTTATTTACGCTTATGTGGACAATGTCAGTTAAAGAAAAAACATCAAGGAAAGGGGCTAGTGGTTAGGCCAATTTTGAGCAACAACATGAACTCAAGAGGGCAAGTGGATCTTATAGACATGCAAACAGAACCAGATGAAGATTATAAATTTATTTTAAATTACCAGGACCATCTGACAAAATTTGTGTTTTTAAAACATTTAAAATCTAAAAGAGCTACGGAGGTAGCTTACAATCTTTTAGACATTTTTTGTATAATAGGTGCTCCTTACATCCTCCAAAGTGACAATGGAAGAGAGTTCACAGCAGCTGTCATAAATGAGCTTGCTGATATGTTTGATGCTAAAATAATTCACGGTAAACCAAGGCACTCTCAAAGCCAGGGAAGTGTAGAAAGGGCAAACCAAGATGTTAGGGATATTTTGGTGGCTTGGATGGCAGATAACAAGAGCACTAATTGGGCTAACGGATTGCGATTTGTTCAGCTAAAAAAAAACAGATAGAGGTATAAACAGAAGTCCGTATGAGGCGATGTGTGGGGTTCCTATACGTAATGGCTTATTTGATTCAAATATACCTCATGAGGTCCTTCACAACATTACTGGTGAAGAGGAGCTGGAAAACATATTGAATGAAAATTCTAATGAAGACGTCTCTAACAGCTCAGAAGAAGATAATCTTACAATATCATACAAAACCTCAAGCGATCAAGCCAAACAAAAAGAACTACTGGTAAGTAAAAAAAATAAAACTTCAATTTATATTTTTTTAGACAAACTATTCACTGACGTATTTTTTTTCAGTGTACCTGCAAACCTGAAAAACCATGTATGATTTGCATTCGACAAGGAAAAATTACCGAAGCACGTGAAGCATCATCCGCTTGACAAAAAAGGCAAGCCGATGAAATGCCGCAGAGGTCCAACAAAAAATTTGCACCTGTTAGTGTTGGGCAAAATGTTTTGGTTAGAATTCCAGATGTAGACAGAGGGCGTGCGGCACCAAGGAACGTGATGGCTGTTGTTATGGAATGGAAAGAAGACAGTAACCTCTATAAGTTAGGAACACCCTCAGGTGTACTTGAAAAATTGTACGCAAGAAACGAATTTCAAGTAGCTGACCATAGGATCATAGACAAGGAGAATGTTCCAGAAAAAAATTTAACCCTAAGAACTGTCGCTGCTAAAGACTCTCAATCAAAGCAAGGTTTTGTGAGATGTGGTTGTAAAAACAATTGCGCAACCAAAAGATGCAATTGTTTAAAAAAAGATGTGAAATGCAACTCAAAATGCCATTCATCATCGAGTTGCAGAAATAAATAAATAATTAACAATACGAGTATTTGTTTTCTCTTTAGTTCTATACAATATGTTGTTTGTACATAGAAGTTTATGCCGTTTATGTTTGCTAATTATATCTTTTATTTATATTTTAAGTAGCCATGTTATGTATCATTTATATGTAAGAAAAAATAAAATTGGTGTTGAAGTTGGTGGTATTTTTTTAATAAAACCAAAAATTTTGACACGTGTCAACACGATTAAAATCTTTAGTGACAGTATTGCCGAACAGCTTTGGTCGTTTCTTATTTGCACGATCCTAGGTTTGGCTTTTTGCAGACGGCCAAAGTCCGAAATTGAAATAAAATTCGGGCTTTGGTCGTTTTAAATAGTCCAATCCTAAGATTGAGCAAAAAAAACGACCATTGGCCGTTTTCGGGCTTTGCGCCCAACATATATATATATACATATATATGTCCAAAGATGATACATAAAGTATCTAATGCCATACTGTCAATAGTAATAATTTCAGTTTTGAACTGAAATGGTATCGGTTAGAAATTTCTAACACTTTAAAAGACACCTTGGATGCTGCCATATAAATAGATATAAATATCATTCAACCTATATCAGGGCAAAACCAAACTACAGACACGTGTTTCGCTCTTGTTTGAGCTCGTCAGTGTAGTACAGGCTATGTCTCTCAAGTCACTAATCAAGAGACATCCCTGCTATAAATTGAACGATATCTATAGATGTCAATTGCGAAACTGATAAACAGTCGCAAGTGGTTCCATCTTCACTCCAAAAATGGTACTTCAGTGGTAGCTTTGCATCTTGTATATAACCTTAGGCAAGGTAAAATGATAAAACGAACAGAGCGTTTTGTGACAGTCTAAAAATGTCCAAAGATGATACATAAAGTATCTAATGCCATACTGTCAATAGTAATAATTTCAGTTTTGAACTGAAATGGTGTCGGTTAGAAATTTCTAACACTTTAAAAGACACCTTGGATGCTGCCATATAAATAGATATAAATATCATTCAACCTATATCAGGGCAAAACCAAACTACAGACACGTGTTTCGCTCTTGTTTGAGCTCGTCAGTGTAGTACAGGCTATGTCTCTCAAGTCACTAATCAAGAGACATCCCTGCTATAAATTGAACGATATCTATAGATATCTATAGATATCGTTATATATATAGATATCTATAGATATCTATAGATATCGTTTAATTTATAGCAGGGATCTATAGATGTCTATAGATATCTATATATATAACGATATCTATAGATATCTATAGATATCGTTCAATTTATAGCAGGGATGTCTCTTGATTAGTGACTTGAGAGACATAGCCGGTACTACACTGACGAGCTCAAACAAGAGCGAAACACGTGTCTGTAGTTTGGTTTTGCCCTGATATAGGTTGAATGATATTTATATCTATTTATATGGCAGCATCCAAGGTGTCTTTTAAAGTGTTAGAAATTTCTAACCGACACCATTTCAGTTCAAAACTGAAATTATTACTATTGACAGTATGGCATTAGATACTTTATGTATCATCTTTGGACATTTTTAGACTGTCACAAAACGCTCTGTTCGTTTTATACATATATATATATATATATATATATATATATATATATATATATATATAAAGGTAATAAACTTATATTATAACACATTTAAATGTAGAATTTGTTTCTAAATTACATTAATTTTAACTATTATAAATTATTTTAATATATGCACGTTAGGTTTTAATTAGAAAGTAAACAATTTGTTTATAATCTGAGTATCTGAGTAGGTATTTAATACAAACATTGTAGTAATATAAAATGTCTGGACGATCAAATTGACCTTGATTTTAAAAATTTAGTACATTTCCTACAAGTTAGATGACCAGCAACCACTCCTTCTAAAATTAACATTTTTATGAGGCCTACTAAAACTAATTTCTTATATTTATCACATAAAATCTAATCGCTTGTGGTCTAGGAAACTAACACCATTCTTTAAAATTTAATATTAGCGTATTTGCTTTGTTTAAAGTATAAAACTCCCAACTTTTCACATTATATTTAAATTGTTGTTGTTTTGTGACGACTTACAGACCAACGGGAGAAACTAAAAGAAATGAGCTTCTGAAAAGTAGTTTGTTTTAAGAAGAGTATAAAAAGTTTATATTGAGATTTTTTAGGGTCGTCGTTAATTTTTGTCAGGTTGCTGACAACTTACGAAATTGCAAACAAATACATTATTAACAAAACATGAAACTTTATTTTCCAAATTGACAGTAATACGAAGTATATCTTCTCTAGTTTACTTATATACTAAGCAAAATGAATTAAGGATTACCTAAAAAATTTATACATTTGGCTTTAAATTGAGATTGATAAAAATCAAATTCACCTTGTATAAAAATGTATGCTTTGCTAATAATAAACTGGTCATTTTTATCACAATATTTTTTGTTACCACTAGACTCAAATATCGAATTTTGATCAAATGTAGTTTATTTCCATTCTTCAAGTTATTAAGAAAATAGGTACAATAAACAGTTTTATTTTAAAGTTATTTAGTATTTGTAGTTGGTACAGAATTATGCCACAAAGCATTTAAATACATTTCCAGCATTCATTATTATCCATCGTATTAGAGATGGGATGTCACAACGTCAGATTGCCGCCGAAATTCGGGTAAGCCGATTTCAAGAACTTGGAATAGGTTTCTGGAAACTGGTATTGTAGTAAGAAGGCCATATGGTCCCCGAGCACCAGAATGACCAACCAATAGTCCGGATGGAATTCCAATAGAATATCTGTGGCATGAGTTGGGAAGATAAGTGAGACAGAGAGAAATGCCAAATAACCTACAAGAGCTTACAGATGCTTTGCTTCAAGAATTTCTACCCTGCGGTTAACAATTTTTAGCTCGATGAGACCAATATTTCTTCACCAAATAGAACCGTTTTTCTGTAATTCGGCGTCAAATCGGCCTATAATTCGGCATATTAAGGCACTATGATCGTTAAGCACGTTCGCAGATTAAGTCAACGTCGCAAAAACTCTTACAGTTTGCTCTTAAACCGCTCTTAAAAACGAATAAAAATATAAGACATGGCACAAAAAATTAGTTTGATTTTTCAATTATCGATTTGACAAAGACTCTCTCTCATTAAAATCATGCTATATGTGCCTAGGGAGAAGGTCAGTAAGTGTCACATGTGCCATAAGTCGAATTTAACGACCAATAAGCGATTTAATGGCTAGGAATTCATAGCTTTGTTTCTAGAGCGTCAGCGCATAGAGCTGAATGTTGCGAGTTCGAGTCTCGCTGGATGCGATATTTTTTCATTTACTCCTTAAGGTAGTTGTCGTGGTAAAGTATTGTCAGAAAGTTATAGATTGTACGCGTCACAAAAGTATACTAGCTTGTAGCTAAGTGATCCTTAATTTATACACAAGAGCCGTAACCCATGTAATATATACCTTAAACCTTAAACCATTCTTTAATGTAACTATTGTTATCTCCTTGTACCATACAAATAGTTTAATAGCCTATAATTATTATTTTTTAGACATTTACAATGCTTATAATAGCTTTAATGTCTAATTTTCTACTCTAGATTAAGTTTGTCAATGTGAAAAATAAATAATTCCACTGTGAGTATTCAAATATGTTTTAAAGTAGTTATAAATGCAATAAAGACTTATCGGCTTACCAATAATGGCTTTTAACAGTATAAGTACATAATACAAATTTGAATTTAAAATGAATCAGATGATCATCAGCAAATTTCTCTGTCTTCTGCATTTCGAGGTTAATAGTACACAACAACCATATGATGCCATTCTTACATTCCACATTTTATCTTTTAATAAGAGAGGCGCGATATACCAAAAACATATTGCTTCCGGAAGTGTGATGAAAGCTTTATCGAAATTATAATAAAAATCATTTAATTCTTACTATACCGTATAAGAATGGCAATGTTTTTTATAGGTAGGCACTAAATGATTAAATACCTTGAACCTTAAATTATTTTTTTAAATGTTTAGGTTTATTAATTAATTATCTATACATATAATAAAACTGTAGGAATGTATATGTTTGTGCACGCATCACATGAAAACTACTGATCCTATTCGAATGCGGTTTTCAAAGACGTATTTGTCTTCTTTCAACTTGACATCTGGTGTATAAAACTTTCTCCCCCCACCACTTTAACGGGGTGAGAAAAGAAATTTTTACACAAAAATCAACACGCCACGCAAACGAGGTCGCGGGTACATCGAAATAAAACCCAAAAATGTGGTTAGATTTTTTTGTCTGTCTGTCTGTATGTTTGTGCGCGCATCACATGAAAACTACTGATCTGATTCGAATGCGGTTTAACAGATGTATTTGTCTTCTTTCAACTTAACATCTGGTGTATAAAAATTTCTCTTCCATTCCTAATGGGGTGGGGTAAGAAATTTTTATACAACAATCACACGCCACGCGAACGTCGTTGCGAGTACAACTAGTAAATAAATATAACTTGGATTTTTAGGGTCTGATTTAATGTTTATACAAGTTTGAACTTTTTAAATATGTATCTTTTCTAACAATAATCTGATTGTTTCGTACTAAAACACTGGAAGATATTTAAATTCTGATTTAAATTTTGTTGTTAGCTTTTATATCACTTTTGTGTAAAATATTTTTACTTATGTAAAAATTATAGTTTAATCAGTTTTAAAACTACATTCAAACATTCCTTGGTTGTACCTGCAGTTTTTATTAATGCTAAAAATAATAATCACAAATTATTGAAAGATCCTTTCTTTCTTTGTAATGATTTATAGGTCACATTACTATAATATAATTTATTTTGTTACTTGAATTTGTATACTAACAGAAAATTTATGACCTTGAATTAGTAAGTAGGGCAGTTTGTTTAGAATCATCAGAAAATTAGAAACAAACACCAACTGTAAAAATTATACATCAAAATCTACAGACTATATTATAGTCTAAGAACTAGAACCAAAATTTCGCCGTCATTCGTAATATGACATTTCTCTTTTGCAACATGTTCAATTGTTCATTCTATACAGGTACGTTTCTGTTTAGGCGGACACCCTAAGGAATGAAAATTGCCAATTTTTTACGGAAAATTGTCGTTATCGATAATATGGATGAACATTTTCTATCACGTAATGTTGGATCCTTGAAATGACTAAATTTAAAATGGCGGATAGCTGGATACAATACAATACAATATCTTTATTTTTCCAACTGACAATAAATTGTATGAACATCGTCATAAAATAGTAAAATTTACAATACAAAAACAGTAATTAGTAAAAGACTTACACTAACAAACAAAAATGTATATACCTAACATATACTAAACGAAAAATAAGGTTGCAATGGAATAAAGTAAGAAAATAAGATAAAAATAATACCAAGGGCCAAATTTAGGACAAAGGTATACGTCCAACGTTTTAACCTATTAATGTTGACCCCTTCAGAAGCCTAAAGTCACAAAGGTGGAAAGCTGGTTGAATACAAAAGAGATGGCAGTCAAGGTAAAGCCCAACATTTGTATTTACTCAGGTGTCCGCCTGTCGATATTTCGAATTGTCGTATCAACACCTTCGATTCAGTAATTTTTCGTAAAAGTTGGTGACTTTCACCCCTTACAGCTATTGACTAGAGTTTACGCTTAAGCGGAAACGTATGTACCTGTACCTACCTATTGAATGAACAAGTTGTAAAGAAAAATGTTTTTTTACGGATGACAGCGAAATTTCGGCTCTAGCTCTTCTGCTAATAGGTATTGCAGTAGATAAAAAAACATAAATACTGTTTGGATTTCCGATTACTGGAAAACAAAGCATCAATTAATATCACATGGTATAAGCAACTTTCAATAAGCGAGCAGCTTCTACCAGAAGTTTCGAGGGAAGACAGCTATTAGTTTATATAGACTTTCAATAAACATTTATAAAAAGTTATTAGAAACAAATTTAAAAATTAAATACAGTCCATAAAGTAAAATAATATTTTTTTTCTACAAGCATGTGTAAAATAACACTTTCCCGCACGCATTTTAATTCAGAAAATATCTCTGTCCCGCACAGAGTGCGGGTAAGATTTTTTCCCGCACGGAGTGCGGTTAAGGTTTTTTCCCGCACGCATTTTTTTTTAATTAATTGAATATGTTTTCCGATAACCTTTTTGACAAATTATTGTATTATTACCTTTATCTTGTTGTACTACATACAAATAATAAAAAAACTTAAGATTATTTTACATGAAAATAGAGATTTTTAAAATGTTTGTTTTTAAAAAAATCATAATTTATTAAATCACCCCTGTAAACCTTACTCAAAACAACAACAAACTCACCTGTTTAAGTAGGGTTGCTATAGCTACAGTCGTGTATTAATTGACACTATGAAAGATTTAATTGTCACAATCGCATCTTTTCAAATATCTAAATAATTTTCGAGGTGATTTTGCTTGTAGAAAAAATATTGATCCTAACTCTTGCGGAAATAAACTTTCCCGCACTTAACTGCTTGCCCGAACTCCGCTTCGCGTCGTTCGAACATCAGCAGTTCGCGTGCAGGAAAGTATAACTTTCCGCACTTGTTAGGATAATAACTATTACTCGATAAAACAAAACAATGTAAATAAACAATGGTGCTTATTTATAATTTTTTAGTAGTAGTTTTGAGGCATGTTTTCTAAAAAGGAAAACGAAATCAATTAAGAATAAGGAAATTGATGAGTGCAGAAATCTGGATATGCTTTATAGTATTGGTTTTTTATAGGCAAGTAAAAAAGAAATATAATAAGAAGTTAAGGTAATATAAACAACCATAAAACACAAATAGAAATATATGCGAATTAATTGAAAAATTTATGGTAAATGATATAAAGAGGTCATCAAAAACAAGGGACATTTTAGTTGAGGTTGATCCATTACAAATTGCTAACGATGTCAACAATAATTTAGTAACAACTGTTTAGAATATACGTTCTGTTCTACCTTTCATAATTCTATATTTCAATGTAATATACAAGCAAACTACGATTCAATTTATCTACAACGGGTGGATGAGAGAGAAATTGTTGAGGTCATTGGAATGGAATAAAAAAATACCTACCAAAATATTAAATTCATGTATAAGTACTAAAATTAAACCCTTAGTTAGCATAATTAACAACTCGCTAATGTTTGGATTTTTCCCAGTCCAGCTAAAAATAGCTGTTATAATACCAATATATAAGAAGGAGGATTAATCTCAACTAAGGTGGCAATTATTGTTCTATAAGCTTACTTCTATCATTTTTAAAAGTTTTTAATTAATAATGTTAACACTTTTAATCAGCTTTTTAACGTCAAGCCAACTTTTAGGAGATCGTCACTCGTCAGCATGGTTACATACAATAAAACGCTACAAAAACAGGATGTTTAGAATTCATTCAGAATATTTTAAATAGATTAAAGAAGAGTTATATGGTATTGGGATTATTTTTAGAACTGCCAAAGGCATGATGAAATAATTTTAATAAATCGAAAGAAGTATGAAAAACAAATATACTGCTTTTGAATCAAAATTGATTCACCAGATGACAGAAAAACCTAAACAGCTCCATCGATATTCAGATAGTCAATGGGACAAGATTCTTGGGTATTCAGATTGATTCCCATTTAGATTGGGAACAAAATATAAACTGTGTTTATGAGAAAATAGGCTTATTATGTTGCAGTATATTTGTCCTGCTAGAGCATTTTCTTTTTAACATAATTTTGTAGGAGGGGGCAACGATGCACTTCTATTCTGCAAGAAAATCTAAGCAACCTTTTTGTTGGATCAGGACGCAACAAATTAAAGCAAGGATTATATTATAAAATAAGCTAGAATATCAAAATAAATTAAAAAATATTTTAAAAAATTACCAATCTAAGGGTAGAACAGAAAAAAAATTAAAAAATTTAAAAAATGGTACTCTATGAGTTTTTTAAACTTTGTTACTTTTAGAAGTTTTAGAGTTGTTAGAACTTTTTTGTATAGTCAATATTTATCTTTTTAATGCACTTTTGTTCCCTATTCAAATAAAGTGACATGGACGGTCATAAATAGTATTCATCATTAAATTAACCGTTAACGTTAAGAAGCAATAATAAATATTTAGTTTCTACTACATAAAACCACACTTTGCAAATACATGTTTATAGTTCTAAAAGCAGATACCCAATCACGACCCATTTTATATAAATATGTTAGATTTATAAATTTTTAAAAAACATACATCTCATTACATCGTATTTAAATTTCTTATTATCTAAAACAACATTATTTTGTCCCCTTTCTAGTCTCCTTGTTTTTTTCTCTCTTGAGTTTTTTTGTGTAACTTTTATCCAAAACTATCCCATTTATTTGTCTACGTCCATTTTTTTCCTCACAGTTTTAGAATTACTTGAAACTACATTTTAGTAGATATAAAAAACTCTTTTATTTATTAAACCAGGGCCTGTGAATCGTTTAATTCCAAACTAGCCGAAGGATTTGATTTCGATCTGTAACATATCGTTATAAAGGGGATAAGCCACAGATTGACATTAGGATTGTATTTCGTAAACGGCTAAACGGATTTCGGGATGCGATGTATCGTTTTACAGGAACTGAGCCATAGAGTAAAATGAGGGGTCAAATAAAACATATTAAAATCTGTCAAAGAAAGCATTATGATTCTTTATCGTATCGACTAACCGCTTGTAAAGGAGACAAGCCTTTAGGTAAACAAAGTGTTAAAAAGACTGTTTGAAAACGCCAAAAGAACATTAAGTTTGTATCTTGTACGCAGTTAAACGGATTTCAGCGTGCGATAAAACATTGTAGAAACATAGTAAGTGCTAAAAAGATTTTAACCGCAACTACCAGAAGGGCTTTCGTAACAGAATTCAATCAATGACGTATTGTTGTGAAGAGGTTGCAGTGAAGAGTGGTCAAAAAGGCTGTTTTAACAGTGCCAAAAAGAAATTATGGCTCTATCTTGTAAACGGATAGTCGTATTCAATATGCGATATATCGTTGTAAACGAGATGTGGTATAGAGTATTAACAAAGACACGTTATATATTGTAAACGTCCAAACGTTATTTTGTTTTGGAATTAACCGATTCACAGGCCCAGATCAGATCACAAAGTGGGCCAAAATACTTTATTGTCCCTGTTTTGCGTAAAAATCTTGTTTGTAACTTTTATACTCACATCACGCTACTGGGCTATGTTGTTTGAAATTATAAAGATAAGAAAACAATGACTTAATGAAAGCAGAGTTAAAAAAGCATTTATATCTTATGAGCAATGCCACCGAACCATAGGACAGACCTGGGGATTATCCTCCAAGGTCACCATGTGGATCTACACGGCAATCATAAGACCTATGCTAACATATGGTGCTGTCGTGTGGTGGCCTAAAGTGAATCAAACGAAAACTATCAAAAAAATTAAACCAAATCCAAAGATCAGCATGCCTTCTCGTAACAGGAGCCATGCGAAGCACACCGACTAGCGCAATGGAAGTCATACTCGGTCTCACGCCCCTTGATATATTTGTTAAGGAGGTCGCATTGATGACCATGGTATGCTTTCGCACGGTTGGTATCGAACCCACTGTAGGGACTGGCACCCATAGGGACAGTCTGTGGAGGGAATCGATAAAAGTGATACCGCTCCTACAGGCAGACACGGATGCCGTCGCACCAAGATTTGTCTTTGACAAACCCTACAAGATATTAACAAACAAGACAGCAGACCCCAACGTAGTGAACGCTCTGAGCGTATATACGGATGGATCAAAAACAAAGCAAGGTGTGGGATGTGGAATTTACTCTAGATCCTTAAACCTAAAAATAAACTGGGCTATGGATGGCTTGTCATCTTGTCAAGTGTGGTTCAGTCAGAACTCACAGGCATAACCATAGCTGCAAAAGAATTAATCAATAGGAACATCACAGGCAGGAATATAAATATATACACAGACTGCCGACAAGCACTACTGACCTTAAATATACCACGTATCACTTAAAGTTTAGTACTAGAATGTCACCAATCTCTAACTGAGGCCATCCAGAATAACGTTGTCACTCTCAGCTGGATTAAAGGACATGGGAACTCTAAAGGCAACCGCATTGCGAACAATTTAGCAAGGAGGGATGCGGGCTACAAATATGTTAGCCCTCGCCCATCTACCAAGCTAACATTGTCCGCAGTCAAACAGCACTCTCACCAAAAATTTATACAGTGCTGGGATGAAACTACGATCTGTAGACTGGCCAGAGAGTTATTACCTCATCCCGGCGGGGAAACAGCAAAAAAATTTAAGGTATTGACCAGACAAAATCTCCGAACAGCTGTGGGATTCTTGGCAGGTCACTGCCAATTGCGACAACATCTCTTTAGGATGAAATTAACAAAATCGCCACTATGCAGAGGCTGCGAACAAGAAGAGGAAACAGTAGAACAGATTATGTATGACTGCTCTGCTTTTTCAGAAATCAGAAGATCCGTGTTGGGCGAGTATCGGCTTACACCAGCCGATCTCAGGGAGATCCCCCTCGGGAGCCTCATCACCTATTTTAAATCACTAGGCCTGGTGACAGCCTGAGGTGAGGATATCCCCCAATACGGGAGGATGCACAATGGGTCATATGTGGCCTCAGTGCTGGCAAAGCACCAGCTCGCCCCTCTCCAAATTTCCAGATCCAGATGACTTAATGTAAATTAAGTCAGCATAAAAAATATTTTTACGAAACCTGTCTATATCTATATTTTCTATAGCTTATTAAAGACCTAAGGCCAAAATAAAAAAAAAACAATATGTCTTCTTATTTCAAAAATACCAAATATATTTACAACATGTTTATAAAAGTAAATTTCTATTAATTGTAAAAGTGCACCTTTCATTTTCACCAATTCAAACAGTTTTATTTTGCATTGAACTGATGAGACACAATTTTCAAGTTCGTGGCCTCCTTTATGAGCAAAACATCGCATAAAATCTATGCTAAAGGTCAGCTAAAGAATGTCTTAATCGATTGTGGAAACTGCAAAATTCATTCCTGTTTCTTATGGGAACCTGCTTTGTAGATCCGTTTTCGCTAAGTAGAAAAGATGTAAGATTTTTTTTTAAACCCACATTTAAATTTGATATCAAAAATCATATCTTAAATAAGTTTATTTAGTTTATTTTTAACTATTCAACATCGGATTTTTATATATCCGAAAAAAAAATCTATGGCACTGAGTTATTTATCAAGTCTGAAGTGGAAAAAAATTTATACTGGTTTTTGCTTCGAGCTTGACAAGGGTTTTAAAATGATAATTAATGGAAACTACATCCAATAAACCTGGCTTAAAGGGATTGAAGGGTCCATTATTAGTCCCGAATTTAATGATTTGTTCTACTGTCATCTAAGAACTGATGCGTATGGAGAATTTAATTTGATTGCAATTTCATTCAGGCTGTCTTAACACTTTAAAAAGTATGTTTAGATAATTAGTCTCCTAGGTGTAAGATAACAGTTAAATATAAATTTTAATTATAGAAGCTGATTTTTAATATTCTTGTCAAGCCAATAGGTTTTTAAAATTTTCCAAACGTCTAGATGGTGTATTTTAAATATCAAAAATGGTACAAATTCGTTGTATTCGGTTTAAAATGGAAATTTTGTAAATATTTAAATTTCATTTTTATTAATTCAATAAATAACCAGATTCTGCAATATAAAAAAACGCGTTGGAGTAGTTATCTCAAAAACCACAAAAACCAGTTACCTTGGAGATCATCGCTTATATAAAAATCGTTTAACTGATCTTAAAAACGCCAAATAAAAAAATTGGACTCATTAAATCCAAATTTTTTAATTTCCATCTCTTTAAAATGCACTTTGAATTTTTTTTCTTATACACAAAATGCAATTTTTATCTGTCAGAAATGAATTTAGTTTACAAACTTTTCTGAGGCCCTCCTGAATTAAATGCAAAAAGTTGCATGACAATTTGTCTTACTTCGCCAAATCGGTCGATTTAGAGCTCTGCTATTATTAATGGCAATGTAATTTTCTTTTTGTCGATGAGCTCGTCCACCATCTCTGTCTTTAGCTCCTGATAGGTAGCGACTTACTTAAGTCAATATTCCCAATTTTTGGGAGAACATTTTTAATACCAATGTAGATATAACTACCATTTGTTTCTCACTTGCTCAATACTGACGTCATCAGCCGACAATGTTTTGTATTTAATAACTGTTGAGATGTCTTAGGTAGATCCTTGTGTCCTTCATTTCGTAGGATTTTTAATAATTATGTTACCACATTTAAGTCAATATATTGATATTATCCAATGTCCAATCGCGAAGTTTTTCGGTTAATGTTTTATTCGGCATAATATCTTCATTACTCTGTTCAAATAAATTATTACAAATACTAGTTGTACTCGCAACGTCGTTCGCGTAGCGTGTGATTGTTGTATAAAAATTTCTTACGCCACCCCATTTAAGGAATGGGAAAGAAATTTTTATACACCAGATTTTAAGTTGAAAGAAGATAAATACATCTGTGAAAACCGCATTTGAATCAGATCAGTAGTTTTTATGTGATGCGCGCACAAACATACAGACAGACAAAAAAATCTAACCATATTTTTGGGTTCTATTTCGATGTACCCGCGACGTCGTTTGCGTGGAGTGTTGATTTTTGTATAAATTGAGGGGAGAAAGTTTTATACACCAGATGTTAAGTTGAAAGAAGACAAATTCGTCTTTGAAAACCGCATTCAAATAGGATCAGTAGTTTTCATGTGATGTGCGCACAAACATGTACATTTCTACAGTTTTATTATATGTATAGATTACTTGAAATTTGGTCATTGTAGGAATTATGGGATTAAATAATTAAGATTTGATTAATGGAAGATTGTTTTTTATCTATCAAAATGCGAAACCAGTTACCTTGGAGATCATCGCTTATATAAAATTCGTTTACGTGATCTTAAAAACGCCAAATAAAAAAATTGGACTCATTAAATCCAAATTTTTTAATTTCCAACTCTTTAAAATTCACTTTGAATTTTTTTTCTTATGCACAAAATGCAATTTTTATCTGTCAGAAATGAGTTTAGTTTACAAACTTTTCTGACGCACTCCTGAATTAAATGCAAAAAGTTGCATGCCAATTTGTCTTACTTCGCCAAATTGGTCGATTTAGAGCTCTTTAGTGGTTGATTGCCTTACTTAAGTATATGTTTCCAAAGGGACAAGAATTTTAAGTAACCGTCACTTCTATAAATTCCTGCACTCGTTCTGCTCTTAGATCCGTCTGTGTATAAGGTATAAAACTAAAGCTTGTATTTTATTATTCCTTACGCTGATTTATTACTAAAGTACGTTTCACAATAATTCGTTGACTTGGTACCTGCCCTAACTGCTCTTAAGGGATTACTAATAAAAGGTGGTTAATATTTCTTCGAACTTTGGCCGTAAACCGGTGAACTATTTACAGAAAGGTATTATTTATTTTTGTCCAGGAAGATATATTTTGGATTTTTTATTTTTCAGGTAAAATTTTAAATTATTATTACTGACCATCAATAGTAAATCATTAGTAAATGATTTTTGATTTTCTTAATTATCTTGGAAGAGAAAGTGGGAGTTTCGGGGTAATTTGTTTTTAAAATTCTCTCCTAGAATTTTAGTTTGTACTAAACATTATACTCTGAAAGTAATCTTGTGTTTATAACTAAGTATGTGGCGTCCTTGGGCAAAAAAAGTGCATTTATCGCCGGATGCGAAACAAATTGTGAAAAATGTGTTTGAAACATTGAATAATCGAGGTTATAGTGTAACCGATGCAGCAGAAGAAACATGTAAGTTAACCAAAACCCCAATATTTACAGTAAAAGATATTATCAATAAGCCAATAAGTAAACGAAAAAAACGAAGTGACGTTAATAATACCAAATGTGTTGATGAAATACAAAAAGATATAATCCGACGAACGATATATGTCCTATACCAAGAACAAATGATACCAACCCTAGATTGTATAAAAAAACGGTTACTTAAAGACGACACGGGAATTATTTGTAGCCGTACAAGTTTGTGGAGAATTATTTCTCAAATGGGATTTAAATATTGTACCATTAATAAAAGACAAGTGATAATGGAGTCATATCGTTTACGAATGTGGCGTTGTCATTACTTACAAGCTATTCAAAAATATAGAAGTGAAAACCTTTCAATTATCTACCTCGACGAGACATGGTATGACACCCATGATACTCCAACGAAGGGTTTTGTTGATTCATCGGGAAATTGCAAAACAAAGGCTCCATCAAATAGAGGACAAAGAATTACAATAATACATGCCGGATCAGAAACAGGTTGGGTTCCAAACGCTTTATTGTTATCAGCAAAGAATATTAAAGATTCAAGTTTAGTTTAGTTTTACCTGGAATGTTTTCTTAGGCAGGATGTATACTCTAGTCAACATCTTCAAAAAAGTGAAAAATTAAAATAAAGGTCCTAAAAATATGAGCGATAGCTTATTGGATTCGGAATCACCTCTAGAAAAATGTTTTCAAAAGAAAAGTGTGCAGGCAAAAAATTGCAATTGTTATTAACAAAATAAGATGAGAAAAAACAGATATTTATGTTTTTGTTAATAACTCGAAAAATATTAATATTTAAGCAATTCTGAAAATAGCTCGTTAAAAAGGCGGAAATTTCCGAAAAAAAAGTCCGTCCTCCCGAAACTCTATCTCCATTATTTATAATTTTAATTTGACGTTGGAAATGGGGCTCCGCGCGGCTTTTACGGCATGCGCGCACTACCGCTAAACGGTGTTTATCAGATAAAATATTTTTTTTATGACATAAAATGTTATTTTAAAAATTTGAAAAAATTACAGTATTTTCTTAACACTTTAAAGAATCTAAATCAGTTGAAAAAACCATTTTATCACTGTTTTTCAAAAAGTTATTCAATTGTTAACTAACAATTTTTTTCCTAATCTCTGTTGATATAAACAATGGGATAAAAGGTATAAATAATTGGCCTAAAAATTTAAAACTTCGTGGAGCCCTTTTCAAATGTATACTTTACAATATTCTGTGATAAATGTTCATAAAAGTTTATTAATTTGTTAATAATACTTTCTAATATCATACGTCGCGTTAACTGTAGCGCCTACTTAACTTGCCAATTAAAAAATGATATATCTTTTAAACTATTGGAGATACGATACAGGTGTTTTTTATAGAAAATAAATTTCTCTTTCAAATAATTCTAAGACCAAGTTCGTATTTATTGTTTATTAGATACTACATGCATTTATTTAGAAAAATTCTGTATCTTTTTTAAATTTTTCGCAATATTTTGCAATAGATATGAAAAATCATAATTAACAAATTAATTAACTTTTATGAACATTTATCACAGAATCTTGTAAAGTATACATATGAAAAGGGCTCTACGAAGTTTCAAATTTTTAGGCCAATTATTTATATCTTTTATCCTATTGTTTATATCGACAGAGATAGAGATTAGGAAAAAAATGGTTAGTTAACAATTGAATAACTTTTTGAAAAACAATGATTAAATGTTTTTTCCAACTGATTTAGATTCTTTCAAGTGTTAGGAAAATACTGGAATTTTTTCAAATTTTTAAAATAACATTTTATGTCATAAAAAAAATATTTTATCTGATAAACACCGTTTAGCGGTAGTGCGCGCATGCCGTAAAAGCCACGCGGAGCCCCAGTTTCAACGTCAAATTAAAATTATAAATAATGGAGATAGAGTTTCGGCAGGACAGACTTTTTTTTGGGAAATTTCCTCTTCTTTAACGAGCTATTTTCAAAATTGCTTAAATGTTAATATTTTTCGAGTTATTAACAAAAACATAAATATCTGTTTTTTTCATCTTATTTTGTTAATAACAATTGCAATTTTTTGCCTGCACTTTTTTCTTTTAGAAAAATTTTTCTAGAGGTGATTCCGAATCCAATAAACTATCGCTCATATTTTTAGGACCTTTATTTTAATTTTTCACGTTTTTAAAGATGTTGACTAGAGTAGTAGTCTGATTTCATTTCCGAGATTTCTTCTCCAATTTCCAGCTATATTTTGCTGTGTCCTGATTTAACAAAAATAACGCTTAGATTTTCTTAAAGCCTGTAGAAGCCTATCTTTGCTTACTCCCTCATGATTACGTCAAGAGGAAGAGGGTCTAACAGGAGATCCATAGCTGCTGTTGGAGTGTTTAAATAAATTATTTAAACTTAAGACAAAACCCAAATTCATGCTAAATGTTTACTAGATTTTATTTTAGTAACATATTATTTCCATAGAAGTGTTATATTTATGACTTTCTTATTGTTTTGATATATATTTTTTTAATTGTCAAATACAAACTTTTTCTTTTGATAACATTTTTTTATAATTCTTTAAAAATGGATCAGAGCGAACAGAGAGACAAAGACAGAGCTTCTGATTCTTCAGAGGATCAACAGTTTCTATTGGGTGATCCATTATCTTCTATGCAAATAGAACCCGGCGAAGAAAATTTAAAAATAATAAATAAACATAGAATTAAAAAACGCGTTACATTTAATATTCGTAGACCGAAATATCCAGTTAAACCAATGAGACCAGCATCTCCTCAGCTGTTTTCCAGTGGAAGAAAAGTAAGTTTAAAACAGTAATGTTTAAAGTCAAATAATGTGGTTTTAAAATTTATTCCCTATGTATATGTGTTTGGTTTTTGTTTTTAGGTAAATGAATATAATGCAAAAGATTTAAGCAAGGAAAGGTCACCATGGATCTATCCAAAGTTTGCAGAAGCATTTTCTGAAACCCTTATGAAAGGAGCCTTTAACGAAAATATACGTCAGAAAGAATTAAAAGCTCCATTAGCTAAGAAACAAAATGTAAGGGGAAGAGTTAACAACGATTTATTTAACAGGCTTTATGTCAAAGTTCCACCATCATCTCATTTACAACTGATAACAGATATTGATGCTGGATTTTTTAAAACGGTTTCAGGTGAGATTTTTATAGCTATAAAAGTTAAAGTATATAGGTCACTACTCACAGAATTTTTCATAGGCGTAGCCATGTTTGTGCTAGTGTTTTATCATAAAAAGATTCACGAACCAAATGATTCTATCTCGATTACACACTTAACCTCATTTAAAAGTAAATTTTTAGTCGAAAATCAATTTACGTTATTCACTATATTTTGGTTGGCGTAGAATACATTATAATAGCTCTGTTCGGAGTTTATTTTTAAGAACAATGTTTAGGCGTTCGTTGGATATAGCCCTTAGTGTTCCACTACTTAAGTCAAGGGACACGAGACCCGGTCAAGCACGCATGATCATAGTAGCCAAAAAACAGGCTTTTCAGAGTTCTGGAGAATGGCCGGTGCTACCAATTATACGAGATTCGGTTAATAAATTCTGCTAACTTTCCTTTGGAGAGGAGACAGCTTGAGGTGTATCGGAGAAGGAATAAACTTTGGTTAAAGTATCTGTCTAGTATTTAAAATAAGCGTTCTTTGCAGACCACATGCTATTTAACTTTAATCTATTTAAGTTTTTAAAACTAGTTTTACTACAGAGCATAAGCCATTCCTTTTTAATATAGATGGTGTCTTGTGAGAGTTCTGGGCAATAACTGTTTCACGCTGAGATGAAATCCATCATAACAACGGCATTACGAGAAAACTGGATCTTGGGTAAGGACGCGAAGTGGTTTTTGTTTTAAGCGCTAGATGGACTGGTTTTACTCCAGATTCGATCAATTATTTTAATTTACTTCTGCGTACATTGGTAAACCTAGTGAAGGGCCCCAGCACCTTGGGGGGAGGGATCTCGAATCATTATTTGTATATGCAAGGCTCTTAGCGACTATAGGCTTTGCCAAACTTCTAGCACTTAGGAGCCTTAAGGTGTCGGGCCCAAATACCTCTAATGTCTGTAACCGACTGGGTATTAACCCAGAGTAATCGACTGGTCCTGCGATCTCTGGAACATCGATGTGTACCTAATAAGAGTATAATAAGCCTTGCCAGCGCAAATGTTCAATAACTCTGGCAAGCTTAAGAAGTTGTAACTCTTATAAATCTTTAACCAGTGTCTTAAACCTATCAGTTTTAGTTGTAAGAACAAACCGTTGTTACCTTTTTTAAAGATACACACTGCAGGAGTCCTCGGGTTGTAGCGGGATTAATTTAAATAAAAAATATTATTTTCTAACAATATATTATTCATATAAGATTCATCACTCATCCAAGAATATATTTGAATAAAAAATTTATTTTCTAACAATATATTAATAACAAAGGTATCTAACAATGACAGCAGAGACAAAATAGCTTATAATAAAACTGACAAACAAATGTTTTATTTCCCTAATGTAAAATTCTTAACGTTCTGTTATAGGAAGACCATTTAGTGAATCGTTTAGTGTAAGAGATTATATTCAAACTATACGAGATACTCTCAAGACAAGAGTTTTAATTGGGTATAGAGAAGACGATATAATGTTAATAAATCAGAACCTACTTAACGAACAGAGAGTAATAAATACCATCAAACAAAATTTACAAATGTATGTAAATTCTTTTGAAGACTTGTTATATAGAGATCATATGACAGCGAGACAATTACTGAAGTAAGTTTAGTATATAAAAATACTAATACCATAAATAAATAGATATTTTTTGGGTAAGCTGTTAGCCTGTATCACTACAACCTTTAGTGATCCATTGTGAATACCTCTCTTCCCTTGGATAGGATTAGAGCACCTTGTCTAGCCTTGCCTTCTTAATAATACTTAATAGCCTTGACAGTTGCCTCTCCACGTAACTGAAGCAGCTGGTTTCTCCTCTCCCAATACTAGATACCGTGTCCTTCCAAGGCTTTCACATTGGAATAGGACATAAAATGCGACTTCCTCCTCCTCTTGGCAGTATCAACAGATGGCGTTATCTGCCAAATTCAGTTAACTCTGACATCGTTTCACCTTTGTTATATTCGCTATGTAGTAAATTTCGACGAGTATCGTTTTATGAAGACTTTGGCTTGTCGCTCCTCTGGTGATTTTTCCCACCACTCCTTGGCCTTCTCTGGTTACCATTTCTTAATAGCTGCCTTCCTAAGTGTGTCAGATACCCTGCCAAATGCATTGAGATATTAGCTCCCGCTCCGGCTAATTCTGATTGCTACAAAACTCTTAAGTGTCCTGGTACCCATGCCAGTATAAGAAAATTCCGACTTGCGGAACGTGTCAGGGACCTAATGGAGTCCCACACTAGCTGTGACTTTATTTGTGCCGACACTACTGTCTTTAAAACTGCTTTGCTATTTGAGTGCATAACTACAATTTTACCCTTTATACCCTAACTTATGATCTCTGTTGCAGAGTTTTGTATGGCCATCATTTCAGACTGAAACACTGCAGTACGCGCTTAGTCTTAATTGGACTTGTATCCTGGGTCTTCGTCTATATATATACCTGACCCTGTGCCTTTTTAGTCTTTGAGCCACAAATTGACTACCGTTGGTGGGCCTAGTTCCATGAATTCTTTTCCAGTAGTTCTACTAGAAAGTTATCTCGCAAAGTTATACCTGGAAATATCTTCTGATGCATACTCGTTATTGAGTCGCCTTATCCCTATCATAAATGGCTCTGTTCGCTCTTTTCCCCTCAATAAGCTTATGAGAGTCTGGTCTTGTACTAGCCTGTGAGCAGTTGCCATAGTCTTGCCCTGTATATTGATAATAACCAGTTTGATTTAAAATTTAAAAAAATAAATTTAAGGGTACATGGAGGACTTGCAGGTGAATTATTGGATATCCGCAAAGAACATAAACGGTTGTTAAAAAAATATTCATCTATGAGAGCCTCGCTTTATACTAGCGAGGAGAGATTTAATACCAGCAAAATATATCAAAAGTTTTTATTTAATTTGAGTCCATTATTTTGGAAGATAGAAAATGCAGACCAAATGAAAGGTGTTAGTAGTGTGGTAAGTATTATTATTAAGAGTAGATTTAATAGTATAGAACATAGAATAAGTTCACGTATTATCTTTGTTTGAAATTAGCCTGCTCCGAGGTCACGTGCATTTATCTTCATCTGATAATTGATTTTAATCTGTCAACCATATCGCTGCTAATCAAACAAGATAATGATTCTTTGATACTTTTAATTAAACCTTTTCATAAAGTGACAACCATATATGGACAATAATAGTAGGATCACTTTGCGCGCCGCCCTTAAAGTTCTTTGCACTACATTTCACTTCGGTTTGCCGACGTTTTTTGTGCAGTTTTGTAAAAACTGGTGAGCAGCGATACCAACTCGAGTGATTATTTTTTAGTAGTTTGACCGATTTAGGATTTTTGCTACTGCATCTACCGATTTTTGGATTTTTATTAATTAAATTAATGTCTACAATGATGACAGTTGGCAGCAAGATACTCTTAATACGTTAAAAATAAACATTCAAAAGCGCGCTTAGCCAAGTTCAGAACCCTCTAGCAAAGATTTTGATCAACAAATTGTATAATTTCTTAATAGATAGGTGTGAGTGGCCAAGAGGAGGAAGAAATGTTTGGGGAAAACAGAGCTTCGTTGGCAGAAAGAGGTGCAAACATAGATGATATGTTAATTTATGTCCACGAAAAAATTATGAATTCACCACCCCCAAAGTTATATTTCACAGGTATGTGGTTCAACCATATTAAGTTAATTAAAATTATTTATATTTTACCATTTTATTACAGAACCTGAACAACTGCTGGAAATTTACGAATATATTCAAACTCAAAATATGAACTATTTGTTACACGCTGAAGAACTGGCTGGTCCTTTAGCAAATATAAGGAACGGAATGAAACTGGCTGCTTATCTTTTCGATACAGAAATTGAAAAACTAAACCAATCTATTGCTGAACTCTCAAGCGGAATAGAGTAAGAAATCTTTTGTAGATCATTTGCAGACGATAGCATCAGCACACTCTCGCTTCTTTACCTGTTTTTAGGTGGGAAGAATATAGAGCAACAGAATTAGAAAACATGTCAATATCGCTAATTTACAAAGATTTTAAGGAGTTAATAGTTTCCGAAGAAGTAATCAAGCTGCAAACTTACGTAGAAGATGTTTATGAGAGTAGGATTGGACCTAATGATGCTGATTTGAGTGGATTTGCTATGATGAGAGCCATAGAGAAAAAATATAGAGATGAAATTCTTGCTTTGGATCAAGTAATTTAATACTTTTTTTAGTTTTAGAATCACTGGTTAACAATTGTTTTTCGCAGCTTTTTAAACAATCACGACGATACTTTTTCAAATGGTGATTCGTTCTCTATTTTGAGGTTATCTTTTTAAACAACTGTCCTAAACATTAAGAAAAATATTGTTAAAAAATTATTAATATCTTTATATTTTAGATTCCTCACGAAATATTAGCTGCTTTACAAGTTAGTTGTTATAAGGAACAAGTAAAAATAATGAAACTAGCTGAACACGCTGCACAACAATTTATTGAATTAGATGTGTTTACCAGGCAACTAAAAAAGGCTTTTACACCTGTTTTTGACAAAGGACGAGGAAAACGTAAGCAAATTTTTATCTATACTTATAATAAATCTGTAGAGAGGTCAATTCTGTACATGAAATATATTTCCAAAATAACTATTAGGGGGTGATAAGGGATCGATATTGATGCCAAAAATGAAATCAGTAAAATTTTTGTCTGTCTGTCTGTCTGTATAACCGTTATAGAAACAAAAACTACTCGATGGATTTTAACGAAACTTGGTACAATTATTTTTCATACTCCTGAGCTGGTTATAGGATACTTTACATCACGCTACAATCAATAGGAGCTGAGCAGTGAAGGGAAATGTTGGGAAAACCACTTTTACGGTGTGGGGTGAGAAATTTTTATACAACAATCTATACGTCACGCGAACGACGTCGCGGGTACATCGATATAAAACCCAAAAATGTGGTTCGATTTTTTGTTGTACGTATGTCTGTCTATCTATATGTGTGTGCGCGCATCACATGAATACTACGGATCCGATTCGAATGCGGTTTTCACATATGTATTTGTTTTCTTTTAACTTAACATCTGGTGTATAAAAATTTCTCCCCCACCTCTTTTACGGTGTGGGGGGGAGAAATTTTTATACAACAATTTATACATCACGCGAACGACGTCGCGGGTACATCGATAAAGAACACAAAAATGTGGTTATTTTTTTTTTGTACGTCTGTCTGTCTATTTATATGTTTGTGCGCGCATCACATGAAAACTACTGATCCGATTCGAATGCGGTTTTTACAGATGTATTTTTCTTCTTTTAACTAAACATCTGGTGTATAAAAATTTCTCCTCCCACCCCTTTAATGGGGTGAGGGGAGGAATTTTTATACAATAATTAACACGCCACGCGAACGACGTCGCGGGTACACCTAGTATCATAAATATATTTGTACTTTCCAATTGAAAATATCGATACTCAGACAAGCGACAATTTTTATAAAAATGAGGTTTAAATTTTCTTGTATGTGATACCAGCTTTATGTTCTTTATTGTTTATTAAAATAATAGTATTGTCTTTTTTCAAAGTTCTATGTAAAAACCCAAACGTGAGTAAGTCTGTTTTCCAGTTACGCACATTGCGCTACCATTACTTTTGTAAAGAAACAATATGCGTTAGAAATATACAAGGAGAGCTAAAAAATATTTTCATTATTGGGATTTGTTTATTCAAGCAATATATTAAGCAATATATATAGTCTTTTAAGCTACCCTTAGTTTTTCGATTAACTACAAATGTTATCAAATATACGAAGAGCGTTGTGTACTGAAAAGTCACTTTGCAATAATTATTAAAAATAGTTTTATTAATGGGATTTTTTTTAAATCTAAGGTAGGCAATGTACGAAAGTAATAAATAAAGTAAGGTCTTAACGCCGCTGCGTCGGAACGAACATTGCTATGCTAAATCTAGCAAGAGCGCAGTGTAGCCTGGTTCCTTCTCCAGTGTTTGACAACTAGAGCTCGATCCAAAGCTTTGTCGCTGCGTGGCAACCATCCTAGATGGAGCCCGTTCTGTTGTCGTCCGTTTAGTGCGAAATCTGTTTAAATAATCTGCAAAAAAAGTTTCTTTTATTGAAATTCATTGTAAGTTAGTGCAAATGCACGGCGCTAATTGCATATACAACAAAAATGTACGCAATTGATGACGCCAGGTCTCTTCCAAGCGAACGAACATCTACGATGAAGCGTGGTCTCGCCGTCTAGCTTGATGAGCAAAAATTTTGCAGATGGTGCTCGATGATTAAAGAGCAACCCTCGACGAAATCACCGACCACCTTGGTGAAAAAATCACCAGCCAGTCTATGTTCAAAGTGTTAACAGATATCCTGGGCTACCAGAAAGTGTCTACGTGGGGGTACAAAACAACTGACCACAGGACACAAATTGCAGCGCTTTGTATGTGGCTCTAAATTTCTACGGTGTTTTAAAGAAGAGGCTTGATTGTCACCAGAGATGAGACGTGGGTATACTATTTCACTCCATAAAAGAAGCAGGAATCAGAACAGGGCGCCACACATCATCGCCTAAACCCCAAACATTTAACACGTGTAAATCTGCCAGTAAGCTTATGGCGACCGTCTTCTGGGATCGCGAGGGGCCGTTCTCCATTGAATATATGGACAAGGGGACAACCATAAACTCTCACAGTTACTGCAATACTCTGAAAGAGCTTAAGAGAGCTATACAGAACAAGAGACTAAGGAAGTCACGCTTGGGTGAGCTATAGAGAACAGGAGACTAAGGAAGTCACCCTTCTGCATAGCCCATAGCCCTAACGTAACTCCCAGTGACTACCATATGTTCCATGCGCTCAAAAAGCACCTTAAAGTTTTCATTGAACGACAAAGTGGAAGAAGCGGTCACTGACTACCTGCGCGAGGCGGTGGTGGAATGGTACGACACCAGTGCGCAAAAGCTCGTCTTCCGGATGCAAAAGATCATTGATCAAAATGGAGATAATGTAGAAAAATAGTAAAAGAGTAGGCAGAATATTAAATTCATAATTCTTGGTGCACTAGGTAATTGCCATTTTTATGAAATCTAAAGTTTGTTCTTTAACTTTCTATCTTGCTCTCCTCCGTAGCGCTAGTTTTGCACTTGAAGCTACACTCTCTTCAAGTGCTGCGTACAGGCATTAACTGGTGGCAAAATTTTGCCGATGACAATTTTATTATTTAAAATCGCTATTAAATACGTTTCTACTAACTGAATCGTACTTAGTTTATGTTGCTTTCATACGTTGGGCTTTCTAAAACTAAGTGAGGCATTGTACATTGCCAGAAACAATTGGATTTTTTAAAAAGTATTAACAAATTTAAGTTTTCCTTGACCAAAGGTAGCAGATACCATATCGCAACCTGCTATCGCAAGCAGCAATAAAATGTTTTCTTGCACAGATGGAAGGTGATCCAAACTTTTTTGCCGAACAAGTTTTGTGAGATAAACTTCAATGTTTGATGGATTGAGGGCAGTAACACGAGAATTCCACTAATATTCGTGTTCAGTGACTCCAAAAACCCCCGAGGAACGCATTCGGATTTTGTATCGATTTTCCATAAAACTCCAGTAGTCGAGGTCAACCCTGGGCACCTGGTGCTTCGGTGACCTTCGCTGTTGTGATATTCAGTGACCACGAAAACCCCCGAGTAGTGAAATTAAACTGATCGAATTGCAAATGTTTTTATTTTCATCACTTCGAGATGCACTTTGGAAAATGCATTTTTCCATAAGGCAAATGCATTTTCAAATTAGACATCACCATTTTTGTTCACAAAATTTCGTGACGTATTTACGAATCAAATGCAATAAAAATCATGTGAATCAACTGCAAAAAATTTGTAGTTTTTCTGCTTTGTTGTCTCGCCTGCTCGCCTGTATTAAATATACGAGAAGCACTGTTTGCTGGTTTCAAACATAAACAAATAACATTCAACTATATTTGTTATTAAATTGCCAAAGAGGAATCGTATCAATTTTATTTTTTAAATATTTGTTAATAAAACTTTATTAACTTTTGTAATATTGAATGATATGCAATATTTATTACTATACCAAAAATTAAAATAAAAATTAAATTAGGTCGCAATATTTTTTGCATTTTTGTATTTTATTTTGTTTTCCCTGTACACAGTTTTATTACTTTTTCATATACAGTATTTTGTTAATTCAGACAAATTGCTTTTTTCATTTTTTTGATTGGAACATTTCGGTGTAGTTTATTAAACTTTAGCGTTTAGCGTTTATGTAATAAAAAACTGCATTCCACTTGTAAATCAACAAAATCATTCAGTACAGTACTCAAATTTTATCACAAATATGTAAAATATCAAAAAACATATTGAAATAATATCACCGTTATCCTGTCGACCAGCAAATTATTAGTAACGAGGATCAACAAAATCATTATTTATTTGGGTCCTTGTGGATTTAATTAACAAAAACTTTTGCTGTAAAACTAAAATCCAACTGAAGGAGATTAACCCTTTTCATTAATCAACTCTGTGAGTTAGGAGAGGTAAGCATCTTAAAAAATTCATTGAATCAAAACAAACGAAATCAACAAAAAGTGCTCATGAAAGAAAGTCTTAGCTGTTTTTCCAGTAGAAAATCTTTTATTTGTCGTTTTTTGTTTAAATTTCGTATAAATAAAGTAACTCGATGTATCCAAAAAAAATATATAATTGACAGCAAATACTAAAACATATTTATTCAATTCCTAATGGATTTCTCGCTTTCTCCGAGACAAACAGGCACAATGCTTTTGCTGATAATTTTGATTGTCAAATTATGGTATTTCCAAATAAATATAATCTTTTGGATCGAAAAATTACTGTTTATCTTTACTTTGCATTTCACGTCTAGTATTGGGAGAGGAGAAACCGACTGCTCCAAGTTACGTGAAGAGGCCACTGTCAAGTCTCATTAAGAAGGCAGGGCTAGACAAGCTGCTAGATCCTATTCTGCAAATTATGGATATTTACAATAGATATGTAAAGGTTGCTGTAATACAGGTTTACAGAAAACCCAATGAATATCTTTCTATCTATCTTAGCCGATTGGAATTGTCAGTTATGAAGACTATTTTGCAATAGATACGTAAACAAAGATTATGTGTAACTATTTGTTAGAGTTTGTTGGCTGGTGGTACAACAGGAAACATTACCTATTCGAGTTTACGTTTTTTTTTTGGTAGTATATAGTATATATAAGTGGCTGCACTTAGTGACTAGAACAATCAATTTATTGGAAAAGAGATTTGGTTATTGCATTATCTCTCGCCATACTTAACGACATTAGCCACCGCGTTCGTGTGACTTAATGCCCCTTAACTTCTTTTTTTGGGGCTACTTAAAGTTTCTCGTATTTAATCATCACTCTATAACAATTAAACTACTGATAAAAAACAATATTTAATCCAAACAAGGCGATATGTTGGCCCGAGTCATGAGAAATTGTATACGCCGTCTGCAGAGCAGCAGAAAAATAGCATAATATTATTGTTCCTTGTTTAGTCTGCTATGTTATTAATACATCTTTTATAAGTAGTCATATAAGTCAGCGGTTACCAAACTCTTATACTTAATACCTCTTCCTTTTATTTTAAACAAATTTGCACCCCATGAATTATAAACCGGAAAATTAAAACTAGACTAGACAATACTGTATATCAAGCTTGTATGTATAGTCAATATGTGCTTGGCGCGGCGAACGAAGATGTTTCGCGGAAGATGTCGAAGGTCATCAAATTTTTTCTTGACAGTTCTTGCATTACAATTTGTTAAAGTTAAACAAGAAGTTTTTAACTTTATACTCTAAAGCTGAATATTTTTTACGCTGCAAATATGGATAAATTTTGTAATTAAAGCCAACCTAAAACGAAACAAGAAAGTAAACCACTTGAATTTTTCGGGGAAAAACACAGATAATTTAAAAAACAAATTTTCAGTAATGCACTCACATCACAGTGAACGGGAAAGCTTTGTTAGCATAACCTTCAACTAGATACACAAATCAGAGTTGCCATTTCCATTGTCGAACCCAACTTCAGAAATTGTGTGCCACAAAGCAAGCTCATGTCAAATCTTAGTCCTTACATTCTAAGAATATTTAAAAATTGTTAGGCCTAGAATAAGTTTGTAGTTCATTATTTGACAATAAACATTTTGTAAATCGGTTTCAATAATTTTGTTTTTTAATTTACTGCGTCAACTTACCAAGCACACGCGCGCCACTGTTCGAGAACATCACTGATAACTAATTATATACGAGTTGAAATAAATTTACTTTTCTCATACTAACCTGATATTATAATACAATTTATCTTTTATTATCTCAGAGCCCAAAAACAGATCAACTTTAATGGTCCCTCCAAGAAAGCCACCACCTCCGCCTCGTGAACTAACTGAGCAAGAAGACGAACATCTCGAGTACTTTACAGATTTCTGTAAATTTACTGATGATCCGAAAGCGTATGGTATCGACAAGTCGCAGTCAATTTCTGATTTTAAGAAGGTACTTAGCGTTGGTGTTGACAAGGTATTTAAACCATACATTGAAACTGGTAAAAGCAAATATGTTACTAAAGTCAAAGGAATTGCTGCAGTTGAGGCTTTGATAATGAGTAATGTTTGAGCTGGTATATCTGAGTAAACCAATAGTAATTTATTTGTAGGGTTATTTTTATAATTAATAAACAATTGGGAAATAATATAGTTTTATTCTTAAGCTTTTTTGTAAGACCTTGGTTATGTGGAAATGTTGAAAAATCTACACACTTAATGAAAGTTCAACCTTGCGTAAATCGAGTTAGATGAACTTTAATGTAGTTAATTGAAATTAGAGGGAATATTGAAAAAGTCATTTCCAAATAGACTTGCGAAGAGTATTTAAATTTGTTTTTTTTTTGTTACAGAGTTAGGTACTAAATAGAGATTAATTGGCATTATTTACAATAAATTTACATGAAACTTTTCTGATTCTCGGTACATTTGTATTAAGGTCTACAAATGTACCGAGAATATCTATTGGGGCAGAGGAGACAATTTACTAATTTAAGATTTAAAGGACTGCAAGTTAGGACGAGTGGAAGAGATGTGGGTTGGTAAGGAGTTCTACTATCTGGAGACCCTGGGGATAAAGAAACGATTAAATCGATCCGTTCTCAATTTTTGGCACTGAACAGTATAAGGGTATATAAAGTTGGCATGTCGCGTTGCTCTGGCTGGTCAGGCAAGTAAAGGCATTATAAAGCAGAGTTCTTTTGCCCAAAATCCGTTTATGTATCGATAAAACAAAAAAAGATGGACACTGCTCTTCGGTGGGACAATGGGGCTAGGTTTTTGGTGATACTGGTGTTGTTTATTAGTCGCTTGCTTTTTTTGGATAGACAACATGTCTTTGTCTTCGAAGCGTTGAAATTAACAAGTTTGCTTATCCGTACTCGTCTACAATTCTTAAATCTTGATTGAGACAAGCCGTTGTGGATCTTCTGTCCTCTTTCAGAATATCTAGGGATACAGTGTAGGTTGCTATCATCTGCAAAACCCTGTATCGGGTTATAAGTGGCTTCTATTAGATCATTAATGTGTAAAGGAATAAAATAGGAGCTAGAGCCAATCCTTGGGCAACTCCAGCGTTGATCTTGTAGAGGATGGAGGAATGTCCATCTACGGCAACTTGGATGTGCCTGTTGGAGAAAAAGTTGAATATCCATCTGCAAAGGTTTGGCGAGAGTCTTTGTGAAGGTAGTTGGTTCAAGGGAGCTGGATGCCACAACTGATTACATGCTTTTGAGGTGTCTAGTTATACTATTTGATTCTCCCCATGGCGGTAGATGGCATCACTCCAGACATGAGTTACATATGCTAACAGATCGGCTGTTGACCTTTGTTGGCGAAAACAATATTGCATGTCACTTAAAAGGTTGTGTCTTAAGGTTGCTCAGGATTTCGTGATTGAGGTTGTTGTATCGTATAAAAAGAAAAGCCAAATCGTTTTAGTTTGCTCTTGATAGTTTAAAAAATTTCGAGATTCAGAATTGTTTTTTTACTAGCTCAAGAATTCATCAAACCACCCCTTCATTTTAATATAAATTATCATATTGTTGTTAATTTATGTTTTAGATTTTTTTACTGGTTGTACGAACATTTTGTATACGACAAATTACTGTTGCACTGATTAAATTACATAGATTAGCATAACATAGTGTATCAAATTAAAAAATAAAATACATAAAAATAAAATTTTAATTTCTATTTTAGTGCTATACGTATTAAAATTTCAACCTACATTTTTTAAACACACAACTTTCCATTGATTGTAAATTAAATATTACAAATATATTTATATATATATTTTATCTGAATGTTAAATTATATACTCTCCTAAAAACAATTTTCAAACCGGATCAGACATAGTTTTTCTATAAATGAAATTGTGAAAGTCCTTCTTATTGCTGTAATAAAATACTAAAAAGTACTTTAGTGTTAAACAAAATAGTTTAAAGAGGATATAAGTATATCCTTTTAAGCATTACCAAGTGTTATCTTCTCCGCTTAAAAATCATAGGCGGACAGACATTCTCTTAACACATCAAACTGAATAAATTTTAATTTCTAGTAATAGAATACAAACTTAAGAAACATTATTTTAAATATGAACAGTTAAAATATTGATGCTTATTGAAGTGATTTTTTTTAGTTACGTTTAACACATATAGCCAACAACCTTAATATGAAAATGGTAAAGAAATACTCGTAAAGAGCTTGATTGTTCATCTGCTGACAGTTACTCATTTGCGAGGAAATAAAGCACTAAACTAGCATAAACCTACCGTTTTTAAAAAAAAGACGGATCGTACGTACTAAAACTTTGTGCGTTCGATTCGGGAGAGCTTCAGGAAACTTTTTGACATTATGGCATTAGGGTAAATATAAATTGCATTGTTGCAGGTAAAAATACATTTTTCCAAATGCATCTCAAAGTAGTAAAGAAAGAAAAGTTCACTACTCGGAAATTATGCATGGAAATGAGTTCAATTTTCCTACTCGAGTGGTTTTGAGGACGCTGAACAAAAATATCGCTTCGGCAATTCTGTTCAAGGTAGCTGGTGCCCGATATGTACGTATCTCCAAGAGATAAAATTCTTTTAACTTGTTATCTAGGGGTTTTTGAGGTCGTTGAACACAAATATCGCATCGGCGATCCTGTACAAGGTACCTTCTACCTATATGCACGTGTTCTCCTAAAGTTTTATAAAAATATGTTATAAAATTGGTTTAAACTTGTTTTCCCCGGGTTTTTGAGGTAGCTGTACAGAAATATTGCATCGGTTATCCTATACGGGATACCTACCTGGTGTCCGATATGTACGTCTTCTCTTGGAGTTTTATGGAAATTGGTTATAAAATTAGTTTAAACTTGTTACATCCGGATTTTTAAGATAGCTAAACACAAATATCGCATCGGCAATCTTGTAGGAGGTACCTGGTGCCCGACGTGTACGTCTTTTCCTGAAATTTTAAAGAAATCCGTAAAAAAATCATTTAAACTTGTTTTCTCCTGGTTTTTAAGGTAACTGATCACAAAAATTACATCAGTAAATGAGTTTGTGCCAACCTAACGCATAGTATCGTAGTGTCCAAGTTAGGTAAGTCTTCCATTGAAGCAAGAGTGGGAAGGGGCCGTCCACAGGGAGGGGTACTGTCACTTCTGCTGTGGTTAGCAATTGTGGATAGCTTTTTTAAGGAACTTCAGAACAAAGGCTTTCACTGCCTAGATTTGCAGATAATCTGCGGGCACAGTCTCAGAGCGGATACAAACCACAATGAATATGGTGTACAAGTCGTGCAAGGATGAAGGTCTAACAGTCAACTTATAAAAAGCATCATTTGTCCCATTCGCAAATAAAAGGGCGTTGCAAGGCTTAAAACCGATAACGCTGAATAACGTGCTGGTACCACCAGCCACACAAGTCAAATACCTGGGTATGGTGTTTGACCAGAGGCTATAATAAAAGTAACACATCCAAAAGGTCATACGCAAAGCTACAATAGCTCTTGTTTTGTGTACACAATTGTGTGGCAAGAACTAGGACCTGATCCCCAAAACGACCCTCTGGTTGTACATACAGGTCATTAGGTTAATGTTTACATATGCTTCGGTGGTGTGGTGAAGTAGAAAGCAACAGTCTGAGGTGATCAGGCAACTAGGAAGCATTCAAAGACAGGGATGGGGACCGTCCCAACAGACGCCTTACAGTTTCTGTTTAACTTTCCACCATTGTATTTTTATATACAGGGCAAGGCCATGGCAATCGCTTACACGCTGCTATAAGGCTAGGCTGCAAAAACCTTACTAAGGGAAAAAGAACAGGCAGAGCTATACGGTAGGGTTAAGGTGGATAATAATGAGTATGCCTGAGAATAATATAGTCCCCAGGTATAATTTTGCGAGAAACTTTTGGGTACAATTAGTGGAAAGGGATTCAAGGAACAATGACCCCAATTCAAGTAGAGTCAAGGTGTCTTCCAAAAAAACTTGCAGCTTACAAATTTCATGTACAGATAAAATTAACAATGCAGAAGTGCTGAAAAGGATAGTAAAATAAAAAGAGCCATTCAACACAGTTAAGACTCGAAACGTACAATATCTTGGACATGTAATGCGCAATTAAAGCTGATACGATCTTTTACAAAAGATCCAGCAAGATAAGTTATATAAAGCTAGAGGAACGTGCAGAACACAAATACCATGGTAGAAAAACTTAAAAAGATAGTTCAACCATTTAACAACTTAGTTGTTTCGATCTGCTGCAAACAAAGCAAAAATAATCAATATGATAATTAACTCATATGTTATAAACCTAATTGAATTTATGTTTTTTATGAAATTTAAATAAGCCGATAACGGTTCTACAAATCTACTGCCAGAATAAATTTCACAAGTGTGTTTAAATCTCTAAACAAAACTTTTCTTTTTTTAATTCTAATCATAGTTACATACAGTGCTTCCTATCATTAAATCCATGTTTTTAAATGAACCTTCCATACGGTAAACGCAAAAACCTGTCACGGTAGTTGAACATAAATAACAACAGTGAATGAAATTAGCAAATCATTGTATCAAAAAATACTTAATATAAAGTAAATAATCTTGAAATTGGTTACAGTGAGTTGTCGACAACTTTTTACAGCAGCATTATTTAATTAGTGGTCCGGTTTTGACTGGTAATATTTTACATTTTTTTTTAGGTTTTGAGTACAATAATTTGTATGCATTTTTATTAATTAACATAAAGTATATACCGGAAGAAAGTTGTTATATTTAAAATAAATTAGTAGAGAAAATTAAGCAATGTACCGTAGAGAAATTGTGGAACCAGATGTATGAATATGCAGCTTTTTGTATTCGAAACTTTGTGACCATATCTGATCATGTATGCCATCCACCGCTATGGGGAGACCCAAATAGTATCACTAGACATCTTAAAAGCATTAGATCAAGTGTGGAATGTGGCTCTTTTGAACAAACTGCCTTTATACGGACTCTCGCAAAACCTTTGCAGATGGATATCCAACTTTCTTTCCAACAGGCACATCCAAGTTGCTGTAGATGGACATTTTTCCAACCTCTACAAGATCCACGCTGGAGTTCTCCAAGGATCGGCTCTAGCTCCTACTCTATTCTTATTACACATTAATGATCTACTAGAAGCCACTAATAACCCGATACATGGTTTTGCAGATGATAGCAACCTACACTGTAGCAAAGCGCACAACCGTCCTATACATATTCTGGAAGAGGACAGAAGATCCACAACGACTTCTTTCAATCAAAAATTAAGAATTGTAAACAAGTGGGGAAGAAAGAATCGTGTTAATTTCAACGCTTCCAAGACAAAGACATGTTGCCTGTCCAACAAGAGGCCAACATGCGGCTCATCCATTACAATGAGCTATCAGACACTAGAGGCAAGCGACTCCATTACGCTGGTTGGTATAAAGACCTCCCAGGACTTACTATGGAACGAACATATTGCATCCATACCAACTGCAGCAGGAAAGAAAATAGGCTTTCTGTTAAGAGCACGGAAATATTTTTCTCCATCCAACTTACCTACGAGGACATCCTTAATAAAAAAAAAACAATAAAAAAAAGCCTTGTTAAAGTTCGTTTATAACAATTAATTATTAAGATATTTACAAATTGGTCATTATTGACAGAAATAAGTTTAATTTTGTTGTTTGGGGTTTTATGGGCCTCTGAGAACGAATACAACATCGACAGCGATCTCCGGGGTACCCGGTGCACATGAAACCTCTTTTACCTCGTCTACAGCTCGATATTCGATTGTTTTTATGAGCCGCTAAAAATGACTATAACATTGACAGTAGGTAATCTCCGGGGTACCTGGGTCAAGAAACCTACTTTTTACATCTCTTCCTTGAGTTTTCAGTTAATCATCATAAAATAGCTTAAGCTAGATACTCCAAGGGTTTCACGAGCTGCTGGGAACAAACCCAACTATAATAGCGATTTCAGTGGCACATGTTGCCAGAATACCTACTTTTAACTGTCTCCTGGAGTTTTCATTAAAATCGTAATAAATTTAGCTAAAGCTTGATACTGTGAGGTTTTTTTGAGCCGCAAAGAACAAAATACACCATTGACAGCGATCTCCAGGTAACGGTTGCACAGAACACCTAATTTTTACCTCGTCTTATGGATTTTTATAAAAAATCATCATAAGGTTAGCTAAAGCTCGATACTCCAAGGGTTTTATGAAACGTTTAGAATAAGGGAAAGCAGGTTGTTTCTGTTTATACTGACTTCTCCAAGGCATTCGACAGGGTGAGCCATGTGATCCTCATCGCTAAGTTGCAAGCGTTGGGTTTTGTTCCAGTCTCTATCAGATGGTTTAAAAGTATGCTTACTAACAGAAGACAAAAAGTAAAAATGGGAAACTATGAATCTTGTTATATTGATATACCATCTGGGGTACCACAGCGTGGACACTGTGCGCCTACCCTCTCCAACTTATTTATTAACGATCTGGTTGAGCAGCTGTCAGACTGTCATTTCTTATTGTACGCTGACGATTTTAAAATCTTTAAAACTATTAATTCTCCGATAGATAGCAGTATCTTACAGCAAAATCTTAATGAACTCTCTGAGTGGAATACAAAGAATAATCTATCTCTAAACATTGCAAAATGTTTTACGATTTGCTTTTTTTAAAATACGAATAAGTTTGAAAATATTTACTATGTTAATAATCAGCCATTACAAGCTGTTAATTCGATTAGAGAGTTAGGGGTAAAATTTAATTCTCAGTTGACTTTTAGAGAGCATTATAATTATGTTACGGGTAAAGCTATGCAAATGTTGGGATTTGTTTTGAGAACATGCAGAGATCTTTCAGTAGATTCTCTGAAAATATTATACTGCTCCCTTGTTAGGTCTCATCTGGAGTATGCATCAACAGTATGGTCCCCTTATCACAACATATATAAGCTTCAACTTGAGAATGTGCAGGGAAATTTTATTAAGTACTGTTCGTATAAACTTGGTATAGGAGGAAGGGTTGATGAGGCATCCATGTTACTAAAGTTACAACAATTAGAAAAACGAAGAAGCATTTCTGATATGTGCTTTACTTTTAAAATAATAAACGGCCAAATTGACTGTCCTTCTCTACTAACACAAATTAAATTAAAAATTCCTACACGAACGCTTCGTAATATCGATACATTTGCTGGGTCTAGGACATTTGGGCGCGGCCGTTTCGGCGCGGTCGTTTCGGCGCGAGACACTTCGGCGCAGGTACGTTTCGGCACAGGTACATTTGGGCGCCAGTATCGAATATTTATTTTCAAAAACATATTTTTAATAATACAGTGAAGTATTTAACTGGTTTAGAATATTATCCAATTTGACAATATTAATATATGAATATAAATATCATAAAACTGAAAACTTTCAGGAATAATCAGATCTTCGACTTGTAATGGAATTGGTGGTGCAACTAGAACTTCGTTTCTTTTCATGCGAATCATTTTCTTTTGGTAAATGTGCCTGTGCTGCGACAAATTAGCTTCATTCAGACGTTGCTTCCATCGTTTCAGTAGCACGGGTTTTCATTGCATCACAAACCATCCTTTTCTCTAAGTTCGTGAATGGTTATGAATTTCATTCACAATTATACCATCTATGCCATCTATGGTATGAATTCTGGTTTTACAACCTTCATGTTTAAATTCACAGGGCCAAATTTTTTTTTCCACAAGCACTTAACTTGTCAAAAACGTAGCAGTAGCCATTGCTACTATACAAAGTTTCCACGTTTCGAAACTAACTTCATTTTAAAAACTAATTACACACTGATTAAAACAAACTAATTAAAACTAATTCACCCATCAGTTCTTATATTTACAAAAATAGGGGGTACCTTAGTCATAAAACACATCTCATTTCGTCAAGATTATTTACCTAAATTTACTGTTTTTTTTTTTATAATTCCTTCTCAATAGTAATATTAAAATATCATTAAAATAAAACTAAAATGCTGATTAATAATCCAAATTTAGCATTTAGTTCCAGGAATTATTAACCCAAATTATACCTTATTACCTGTTAATTCCTTATCTTAATTCTGGGAGTATAGTTTATCCAAAACCACTTGAATAGGCGTGGTCAACGCTCTTTTCGAATTTCCAAGAATTCTCTTCATGGGCGTACAGGTGTGAGTCGGGAAGTTAAAAGCAACATTAAATAGATATTTTACTAGGTTCGTTTATATAATGACGTTCTTTTGAGTTTCCCCTGGTAAAATCGTAAAAATAATTCCTATCCAAGTGGGTCTAGTTATACTATACATCCAAATTCCAATGGTAAAATCTCATTAAAAAGAAAATTAAAGACATATCATGCCTTCAAAAGATTATTTGTTGTTTCTAATGATCCAAATTCAGCCTTTAAATTAACGTAGAATTTTAGAATTCTTAGAATTTATATTCATATATTAATAATGTCAAATTGGATAATATTCTAAACAGTTAAATAATTCAGTGTATTATTAAAAATATGTTTTTGAAAATAAATATTCGATACTGGCGCCCAAATGTGCCCGAGCCGTAACGTACCCGCGCCGAAGTGTCTTCGCGCCGAAACGGCCGCGCCAAAACGGCCGCGCCCAAACGGCCGCACCGAAATGTCCGGATCCGACATTTGCTGTACCTTTTCATCATACAGACTATGGAACTAACTCTCCTATTTCTCGATCCCTATCAGTATTAAATGCAAATCGGCAGATTAATCCTTTTCAAAGCTCTCTTAAAAATTTTAAGAAAAGATTGAATGCTTTATTTTAACAACTATTATTTTGTAATTTTATTTTGTAATTTTAACTTTGTGATTTTAAATTGTAATTGTTTTTAGCATTTTTTTATTAGATTTAAGTTTCACCACTTAATGTAAAATTATGTATTGTATTGTATTTTATTAATGGGGCATCCCGTATACTTTATAAATAAAAATAAAAATAAAATAAAAAAATTGCAATATCTTCTCCTGGACTTTTCGTTATAGTCATTATAAATTTAGCTAAAAGTCGAGTCTTAAAGGGTTTTATGAGCCGCAAAGAACAAAATACAACATCGATAGGAATCTCTGGGGTACCAGGTGCATAGGAAACTTACTTTTTACCTCGTCTTATGAAGTTTTCTATAAAATCGTTATAAGATTAGTTAGAGTTCGATGACTTGAAGGCTTTTATGAGCTGCAGAGAACAAAATACAACATCCACTGTGTTTTAATAACCTCCAAGAAATAAATACAATATCGGTAGCAATAGGTATCCGGGATACCTGGTGCCACGAAACCACTTTTTACGTTATTTTCTGGAGTTTTCGTTATAATCCTCATAAATTTAGCTAAAGCTCGATACTCGAAAGGTGTTATGGGACACAAGTACAAAATAGAACATCGAAAGTGATCTCTAGGCTACCTGGTGCACAGGAAACCTACTTTTTACCTGTCTCTTGAAGTTTTTTGTAAAATCATGTAGCTAAAAAATACCCTTTAAAATACCCATCAGTGGTGCAATCGGAGAATCAGTTTAAGAGTATACTTTTTATTCTTTCACATATGTCACTTTATATTGTGGTAGCATTAATCATAGTATGTAGAAGTTGGTTTTATTTCTAATCTCTAATCAATTTTACTTTATACTTCATTAATATCATTTTAAGATACAAAAAAAATCAATAAATCACGATCAAAACAGATGTTCTTTGATTGTAAACACACAAAATAAATCAAACTTATAGAAATGAATCAACTTTTATTATTAAAAACAATAAACTATAACAAACACGACTGACAAGATAATTTATCTAACTAAACTACGAAATTACTTTCTCCATTTGTTTTTTGTTGATCTAAGGAGTGAAACTGATATGGAAAATAGAGCAAACTAGATTACATCAATTCTTACACATCCGTTTATTGAGGAAAGTTAATTTCCAAACAAAATACATTATTTATTACTCATTAAATAGAGAGACAAAATGACTAAATAAATTTACTAAGTGCAAGTGATAGAATTGGTTCATGTAATATATTACGAGATTTAAACTGGGTCGTAAGTAAGTAATTATTAACGCTTAAATAACTTACCATCAGCTTGTTTCTACTGTGCGTTTTGTAAATTGATTTATAAACTATTTCGATAAAAGAATAATTGTTCGATTCAGGTAGGTGCTGGTAATAAGGCCTAGCTAAGTTAAATAGTATATTAAGTATGGAGAACGGTAAGGGTTTTATACCGATCGAAGACAATTGTTTGGAGGAGGAGCGGAGCGACGACTCCAATTATTGTCTGAGATCGGTTACCCTTAACGTTTGACATGCTTATAACGTTTTTTGCACGATTGATACCATTATAAATTATAAAATTAAATATTTTCGTCATATTGACTAGTTTCATTCATTTTATCAAGTTAGATACTTTGGTTGTTAGGTAGTAACTACGATGCATAACAACAATGGAGAATTGAGTTTTTATTTAGTTGTCAATAATTTTAAGTACAATTTTGATTATTATTAATTAAAATATGAGCGAAAGTGAATTTGAAGAAATTGAACGGGCTTGGGAAGAAGGGTGTTCCGCAATTATTCCCGAAAAATCCAAAATCCGTTATCAAAAAACCTACCAAAGTTTTAAAAAATGGTGCGAAGGCAAGAATTTAAGAATCGATGAAAAGACTCTATTGGCATATTTCGTTCAAAGACATATGCAGTTGAAAGCTCCTGGAAGCCTCTGGGCAGAATATTCAATGATTAAATCCACCGTTTTTGTTTATGATGGCATTGATATTTCCCAGTTTTCAACTTTGATCGCGTATTTGAAGAGAAAAAATGTTGGCTATAGGTCTAAGAAAGCGAGCATTTTACACGGGAGCAATTTGAAAAATTTCTGATGGAAGCACCGGATGAAGAATTTCTAATTCACAAGGTAATGTAAGCTAGTTTAGGTAAAAGAAATACTCTAATGAAGATTTTTTCATAATTTGTAGGTCGCAATGATATTACGAATATCTGGTGCCTGTAGAAGAGAAGAATTATATAATACTAGCTGACCCGGCGGACTTCGTACCGCATAAAACTGATGTCTTTTTAGGTGTTTTTAAATTTTTACGATTTTATTTTGTTTTTAATTATTTTTTCTGATTTTAACGTTTTTATCATATTTTCTCGTAAGTTATCAGGTGCATACTATTTTTTTATTATATTTTGTAATTTATCGATTAATTATATTAGTTAGGATATTATTCAATTTAGCAAGAATTTGTTGAAATATGTGAGATATAAACTGCGCCACCTTCCGGTGGCGTCATAAACCTTAAGTAAGAATTGCTCGTTAAAATATATGTGATATTATATAACTGCTCCACCTTACGGTGGTGCCATAGTACTTTATTAAGTCGTAATTGCTAGTTTAAATAAGATACTAACTGCGCCACCTTACGGTGGCCTACTTAGGGTTGGAACTTCATTACTGAACCGCTAGATAGCGTTGAATTTTTTGACAAACATTTTTTTTAGTTTTCGTAAAAAATAAAAAATATTTTTTTTAATAAAAAGTATCCTATGTTACTTCTAATACCTTCAAGAATATGTGTACAAAGTTTCATGATGATCGGTTGAGTAGTTTTCGCGTGAAAGCGTAACAAACAAACTTACATTCACATTTATAATATTAGTAGGGATTACTATGAATGACATCCAACAAACCGATGGTTTAATGATTGTAAAAGTACCCAATACAAAAATAAAAATCCAGCGTACTTTTACAGTCGTTAATAAACCAGACGATAAAATTCCATAATTAGAAATTCTGCAAAAGTATATAAAATTTCGTCCATTACAAGTAAAATCAAATCATTTGTTCTTAAGATACGCCAAAGGAAAATGTTGTGCTCAAGTAATAGGGAAAGGAACAATCGGGGGCTGGCCTTCTCAAATTGCCAAATTCTTAAATTTGCCTAATCCCGAGAACTATACTGGCCATTCGTTCAGGAGGACATCAGCAACGCTTTTGGCTAATAAAGGTGTTGATATCCTCGGATTAAAGGTTATGGAGGTTGGCGTTCATCGACAGTGACAGAAAGCTATGTAGAAGATTCTCTTCAAAATAAAATAGATTTTGCCAATAAAATATTGTGCAATACTAGTATCTAATACTACTAATGTATGCGATTCTGCAAGAGTTTCTGTTAGAAGTGAAACCACAGCCCAAACAAGTGGGATTTCATTAAATAATTTAACAAATTGTACCATAAGTTTCAATATTAATAAATAATTCGTTAGTTTAGCAAGAATTTGTTTAAATATGTGAGATATAAACTGCGCCACCTTCCGGTGGCGTCATAAACCTTAAGTAAGAATTGCTCGTTAAAATATATGTTTTATTATATAACTGCTCCACCTTACGGTGGTGCCATAGTACTTTATTAAGTCGTAATTGCTAGTTTAAATAAGATACTAACTGCGCCACCTTACGGTGGCCTACTTAGGGTTGGAACTTCATTACTGAACCGCTAGATGGCGTTGAATTTTTTGACAAACATTTTTTTTTGTTTTCGTAAAAAATAAAAAATATTTTTTTTTAATAAAAAGTACCCTATGTTACTTCTAATACCTTCAAGAATATGTGTACAAAGTTTCATGATGATCGGTTGAGTAGTTTTCGCGTGAAAGCGTAACAAACAAACTTACATTCACATTTATAATATTAGTAGGGATTACTATGAATGACATCCAACAAACCGATGGTTTAATGATTGTAAAAGTACCCAATACAAAACTAAAAATCCAGCGTACTTTTACAGTCGTTAATAAACCAGACGATAAAATTCCATAATTAGAAATTCTGCAAAAGTATATAAAATTTCGTCCATTACAAGTAAAATCAAATCATTTGTTCTTAAGATACGCCAAAGGAAAATGTTGTGCTCAAGTAATAGGGAAAGGAACAATCGGGGGCTGGCCTTCTCAAATTGCCAAATTCTTAAATTTGCCTAATCCCGAGAACTATACTGGCCATTCGTTCAGGAGGACATCAGCAACGCTTTTGGCTAATAAAGGTGTTGATGTCCTCGGATTAAAGGTTATGGAGGTTGGCGTTCATCGACAGTGACAGAAAGCTATGTAGAAGATTCTCTTCAAAATAAAATAGATTTTGCCAAAAAAATATTGTGCAATACTAGTATCTAATACTACTAATGTATGCGATTCTGCAAGAGTTTCTGTTAGAAGTGAAACCACAGCCCAAACAAGTGGGATTTCATTAAATAATTTAACAAATTGTACCATAAGTTTCAATATTAATAAATAATTCGTTAGTTTTCTTTATTATTTTAAAAAATAAATTAAAATTAGGAGATTTTTTAACTCGACGGTAAGTGAATTACTTACCGTCGAGTTGGAGTAGGTACTTACCGTCGAGTTGGATTACTTACCGTCGAGTTGCTAGTAAATGTCACCTACTGACGTAAAATCTGTCAAGGTAAACAGTCAAAAATGATCAATCGTGCAAAAATGTATATAAAATAAAATAAATAGTTATTTATGATATGAGTGTTAAAAGTGACGTTTTATTTCGTGAGTGAAAAAGTTTGTGAAATGAGCGGAGCGATTTGAACAATTTCACGAACAAAATAAAATCACTTTTAACACAAATACCATACAATGTTTTTTGTACAACTGTCCTATTTTGATAATGAAATGGGCGAATTTGCAATGACAATAAACTAAACCGTGTTAAAAGTAAACTAAACCGTGTTAAAAGTAAACTGAAGCGTGTTAAAAGTACCATACCATACAATGTTTTTTGTACAACTTCCCTATTTTGATAATGAAACAAGCAAATTTGCAATGACAATAAACCAAACCGTGTTAAAAGTAAACTAGTTTACATGGCAACGTGTTAAAAATATTTTTAACACGCTGCTATGTAAACAATCGTTTTTAACATTGTTTGCTATCATTAAAAGTGTCACTTTTAATGACAGTTGTACAAAATAGTTATTTATGATATGAGTGTTAAAAGTGAGGTTTTATTTTGTGAGTGAAAACGTTTGTGAAATGAGCGGAGTGAATTGAACAATTTCACGAACAAAATAAAATCACTTTTAACACAAATACCATACAATGTTTTTTGTACAACTTCCCTATTTTGATAATGAAACGAGCGAATTTGCAATGACAATAAACCAAACCGTGTTAAAAGTAAACTAAACCGTGTTAAAAGTAAACTTGTTTACATGGCAACGTGTTAAAAGTATTTTTAACACGCTGTTATGTAAACAATCGTTTTTAACATTGTTTGCTATCATTAAAAGTGTCACTTTTAATGACAGTTGTACAAAAACAAGTTATTTGAGTCATCAAAATTTTATATTTATATAAGTAAACTTCTATTATCTATATATTTAAAAAAAAATTGCCACCTTTTGTCGTAAGCTAACATACATTTTATAAACTGTGTTAGAAAGATTTCTAATAGAGTAATAAGGCCTATAATATCTACGTTTCTCCCTTAATTTTAAAATTTTTTTTACTGTATTTTTATAAAATTTTCTTTTGGAATAAATAAAAATACGAATTTCACATACTAAAATTTTTTAAAACCTTTTTTAAAACAGAAAGTATTGTTATAATTTTTCCTTCGTGGATTTGGGATAAGTGATAAACAGCAGACAAACTTAACAATTTACTGGTAAACACAAATAGAAAACAATTTCATAAACTAATTCACACAACTTTAATACAGTCACAATTACTGAAAAACGTCTTTAAAATATCTCTTACAACAATCCGTACTTTATCGCCATCTATTACCATTACAATTCTGTTTATCGCCAACTAATACAATCACCACTATTATTTATCGCGAACTATTACATTAACGTCTGTTTTATTCACCGTCCAAAGCGGTCTCTTATATACCAAATTAATTCCTTCTAGAACGTCACTAACGTTACATTTTTAGAATCGAACATTCTAGAGCTACTCGAATTATTCGGATCTTCCTCAGCGTACTCGAGTCTTCGAATCCATTACTATCAGATCTTCATTATGTAATTTATATTTTAATTTAACACAATAAATAAGCAAAAATTATTCGTTCTTGTTAAAATAAATTTTACTTTTCTTCTCCTCTTCCTCTGACCTATCTCTATTGGTTCTGTTCCTTTAATCTCTCTCTACACTTCTTCAATCTTCTTTACCGTTCGTATTCTCTGATGCTTCCTTTCAACGTCCTTACTATCATCACCTTCAACTCTCAGATGACTTGGCTATTCAAACATTTCTCCATTTTTTTCACCTTCAAATCTTCTTTATTCGTGCTGTTTTTTATATTTGATTTTATCTGCAACTCTCAGATTACTTGGCTATTCAAACGTTTCCGCTTTTTCCACTTTCAAATCTTCTTTACTCGTGCTGTATTTTTAAATTTTCTTTTATCTCCAACTCTCAGATCACTTGGCTATTTTAACGTTTTCCCTTTTTCCACCTTCAAATCTTCTTAACTCCTGCTGTTTTTTTAGATCATTTTTCTTTTTTTTTTCCTGTCATTTTATTGAAGTAAAACTTCTTTAGCGACACTAGGAGTAAAAAAGTTATTCTAACGGACGTGACGTCATTCTAATAACAGAAACCGGAAACAAAACCTAATACTGACACGATTTTGCATGGGCGCCGGCAGCAGGGTGCAAGAGGGTACGCTTGCACCCCCCTGCTATGAAAGAAAATACCTGAATTTACCAGAAAATTATATATTTTTTTAATTTTTTTATTAAATTATTGTTTGAATAAAAACTAAAGGCGTCGCGGTTGCTGTCCAAATCATTCTACATTCTATATATATATATTAGATCATAATAGTGTGTAGATGCAGATGCACCCCCTGAAAATAATCCTAGCGGCGCTCATGCGATTTTGCCTCCTATATGAAATAAAATTAAATCTGTAATTGTATGAATTGACAGCTGATCATCTTGTCAATCGAAATACATTGTATAAATAGTTTTTTGTGTATAAAGTATTTGTATTAAATATGAATAAACAATGTGGATTTATTAATGAAGAAAGTGATGAAAAAATATTGATTGAAAATGAGTGAATAGGTAGGTACTCTATATGCATAAATTTTATTTTTGGTGTGTAATTACACTATTTATACCTAATTATTTATACCTATTATTTATACCTAGCTATTTTCGTTTTATAGACTTAAAGAGCTAAAAAGAAAAATAAATTGTGAACGTCAAAGGGGATATTATAAGCGCCAGAAAGATTTGAAGAAAAATGACAAAAATGAAAAAATTACGAGACAGCCACATTCATTATGATTTGATTAAGTAAGTTTATATACATACATACATATTATGATAGTAAATAATTGTTTATACGAAATCTTTACGTTGAGTAAAGAAGCATGTTGCACGTTTTTGTTCATAAAATAATAATATTCAAAATATTTTAACACTTTCTTATACTTATTTTAGGTTTGGTTAGGTAGCCATAAAGGCCATAAAACCACTAGTCAAGATGGCTAATCTTTTACCACCAATAACAGATCCTTCGTAGACGTGAAGGAAACAAACTTAACTCAGGATTTTAAATTTTATGGAATATGCTATAAAATGCTACAAAATGAAATGGTTATCTAACTATCGAAGGCTCTTGTGTTGTGATGTATTACAATAAGGTAGATACAGCTACAAAATCACACATTCTAAACGTAATGTGTGTATATTTTTAATATTGTTTACCTATTATTGAAGCAAAACTTCTTTAGGCACGACTAGGGGTAGATTCTAACGGAAGATTCTGATGGAAGTAACTGTATAATTTCAGCTATGGGAGGAGTTTAAATTTCCGAAATTTATTTATGAAATTTTCAAACGGTTTCAAATACATTAATGGTATTTATAGACTAAAATCTATGTTTCACATTTTAGTTATCATAAACCTATTATTTCATATATAAAAAAAATAATGATAACTTTCAAATTCCTATTTCTAATGAATAATATAAATATAACATCTCATTTTTTTTGTAAAGTATATAGGCAATAAATATGATTGAATTGTAATTAAATATTTATTTTCCGATACGTACGTCAACAAGTTTTAGTTCAATCGCGCGTAAAGGTTACACGCACACTCTTTTTTTTTTAGCATTCATTAATTCACATATAAATAATTCCTCTCCCTTGGCAACCCTTTACAATTTTTATTTTTAAGGAGTGATCACACCAAGACGATTTTTTTCTGATATGTGAAAAACAGGGTTGTTAAAAATAAATTCCATTACAAATATATATAGATTTTTCTTCGGCAGAATTCTGAGAATGTGATCCTTCATTTACACATTGGTTGTCTAGATTAAGTTATGTTTTATGGATATCTTTTGATTTATTGTTAAAAAAATATTATTGAGAGATTTGTTATATAAAGATTGTCAAGAATTTTAATTGAAAAAGTCAATAAAAAGATTGACAAAATAAAATATTTATTTTAAGTGAAATTTAAAAGGTTAAAAAAAATATTAACATATAAAAGAAATGGACGAGAGGAGACAGATATTGAATTGATGGATAGAGTGGAGCAGAACGAAAACTAGAAGAAAACGAGAAAAAAAGAACATTTTATTTTTGTTAATAGTAATCAATTTGTACCGGAATCCTTGACCAAGTAATTCTATTGATAGGAGAGTGTTCCCGCAGGGAGATCCATACTTGGGGTATTGTACCTACTGATGGTAAGATGTTTTTCTTTATTATCAGGTGTCAAACTCCCTATATATAAAAAAAATATATTGAAATATTTTGAAACGTGTGTGATTCAGGAGTGATAACATCGGAATACAGTGTAAAATTTATTTATTTTTATTTTATAAATCAAAAAATTTAAAAAAAAAGTATATGAAATCAAGAGGAGGAAAAGATACTTAAGATGCAATGTCAGTACTAGAGTATACCATTAAAAGACAGGATAGCCAGAAAAGTCAGGTAGGGGATAGTCAGGATAGAAGGTTAGAGGACAAGAATGAGTCCACGAATAGGCAAAGTGAAAATGCGTTTATAAAAATGTTAAAAGCAATGAAAAACGAATTAAAGAAAGAAAGAAATAAAAATAAAAAAAATATTGATTTAATCAACAAAAATACTGAAGAACTAAAAGAAGACATTAATATAAATATTCATCCCATCTGGAAATTTGGGGAGGGGTAAGCTAGTGCTCAGCCAGCACTGAAGCCACATATGACCCATTGTGCATCCTCCCATGTGTAGGGATATCCTCACCTTAGGCTGTCACCAGGCCTAGTGATTTAAAATAGGTGATGAGGCTCCCGAGGGGGATCTCCGTGACATCGGCTGGTGTAAGCCAGTACTCGCCCAACAGAAAAAAGCAGAGCAGTCATACATTATGTGTTCTACTGTTTCCTCTTCTTGTTCGCAGCCTCTGCATAGCGGCGATTCTGTTAATTTCATCCTAAAGAGATGTTGTCGCAATTGGCAGTGACCTGTCAAGATTTCCACAGCTGTTCGGAGATTTTGTCTGGTCAATGCCTTAAATTTTTTTGCTGTTTCCTCGCCAGGATGAGGTAATAATTCTCTGGCCAGTCTATATTGATCCCATGCAGAAGGAAATGACTGAGAAAATTAAATCAATGAGGTTAGACTTGCAGAAAGTCACAGAAGAAATGAACAAAAATTAAGATAATTTAAAAGTTGAGATTAGGAAGTATATGAACATGTATAGGAAACAAATGGACGAGAGGAGACAGTTATAGAACAGTAGAAAAAAGAACTTGATTGATAGAGTGGAGCAGAAAGGAAACAAGAAGAAAACTAGAATTTTATTTTTTCAGTTTTGTTAATTTGTAAGTGCCGGAATCCATGACCATGTAGGTAATTATATTGGATGATAGAACGAAAAAGATTATAAAGGGTTTTATCAGCATTTATTTTTGTCCCTTTAAAGGCAGAAAACAACAATTTTTTTATAAAAATGCTGTGTTAAATGTTAATTTATTCTTTTGTTTTGAATTTTATGTGTTTATAATAGAAATTTGGTTTAATAAATAATGGTTTCTCACAAATACCATACTAATTTTGAGGCTCAATTAACCTCTTTGTTTTGTTGTTATAAATTAATTAATATAAATAATTTGCTTATTTCTTATTTAAATAATAGAAACATATAATACAATGCTGCTATTTTCCACGTTTTACATATATAGTTTAACTACATAAAAGCACAATGTTTAAACCAATGAGGTCGTGTGAAAAAACTATAAAGAAGTATTTTCCTAATTGGCCGTATTTATTTCATTAAATTGTTTCCTAGGAGGATGAATGAAATAGAATGTACCTACCTAACATTGACGTGAGTATTTATTTTCGCTTTCAATTTAGTGCATTTTTTATCTAGGTTTCTATCTACTTTAAGCGATACATAAAAGATACCTACCTAATTAAATTGTTTTCAACAAAACTCCTTGAAAAATATAATCCAATTGTTTCGAAGAAATATAGAAATTGATACACAAATCAATACGTTTAAACTGTAAATATTTGTAAATACTTTGTGTTTGTTACCAATTTTTATCCAAAAATGTAGAGGAATTAATCAACTTCTCATTAAATCTCACGAGGTTGTAAAGAAATGTTGGTTAAAAAGTTTTGAAAGCGACACCCATAAACCAAAAGATAAATCAAACTTATACTCTATGTCATCTGAATGCAAAAAAAATCTATTTTGATTTGTCAATTCATTCCTTGTTTACATTTGAATTGACGTGTCAGAGTAATTTGTTACAACAGGAAAAACCGAATATCCTGTAATGATAATAGTATATTACACTACAAGGGCAGAAAGTTTGAGATTCCTGCACTGCGCGCCATATTGCCCGAGGCAAAGCCGAGGGCAATATGGCGCGCAATGTAGGGCTCTCAAACTTTCTGCCCATGTAGTGTATACTACTTTTCTTTGTACTATGCCGAAAGTACGAAGGAAATTGCCTTCTGTGTTAAAAGATATTGATGCATGCCCCGACATCAATGCAGGAATAATTTCTTTCGGCCCGCTGTCTGCGCGACATTATCACGGCATAAAAGTTAGGCTTTCTGCCGTAATATTGAAGCCGGAACGACCTACTTTCGGCATAGTACAAAGAAAAGAATTGTCACTGTCACTGCAAATGTCGGGGCATGCATCAATATCTTTTAACACAGAAGGCAATTTCCTTCGTACTTTCGGCATAGTACAAAGAAAAATAGTATGGCCGTCCAAAAAGTGTAACAACACCATAAATCATTTAGCAAGTCTATGACATTGTTTGTAAAGTTCAAAGTTTGACTAGCGTAAAACTGCTGATACCATAGGCACCTCAGAGCAACGAGTACTCCACGACGAGACAATACAATACGACAATGGCTAAATTGGACAAATTTAACTACTAATTGCTTAAACACCCACCGTATTCACCAGATTTGGTTCCCTCTGACTATTACCTTTTCAAAAAGTTAAAATAATTTCTTTAAGGATAGTGCTTGTCGTCAAATGAAAAAGCTAGTAGAACAATAGTTTGCAGAGCTTTCGGAAAATCATAATATAAAATTACTCGGAATGGGACAATTCGACGCGGCCGATTTAACGCTGCCTATTCGACGCAGCCGATTCAACGCGGGGATAATTTAACGCTGGCCCTTTCGGCGCCTGGTCGATTCGACGCGAAGTAGAAGGCGAAATACTTATACATTCGGAGATAATAGAAACACGGAGGTGTTTCGTAAAAAGAATTTATTTTTCTTTGAAATGTTGTTTTATAAGTGTACATTCGATCCTAAAATTAATATTCTAAAGTCATTAAAACTACGCACTATTCTAAAATCAAGTTGGTTAATGGACCTGCGCTAAACATTTATTACATAATTATGAGATGAAGCTCGTATAAAATCGATAATATTACGATCTGCATATTCTCTTACTAAGGTCTCAATTTTTTCATCGCATTCTCGGTGCTTCTTTAATTTAACTGGTGGTTGTTGTTAGGAAAGTGTTTGTTCGTAATACAGATCCCTACCAGACTGTACTCGTTTCAAGGCATCAATAAAGTTCCAAATTGTTGAATGGTTCATGGAAAGTTCGTTTTGTAATCGTCTATGTGCTGCTTCAGCGTGATTATTTGTTCTGCTTATACTATTTCTGACACGGTTGTAAACAGACCAAAAAGATGTGGGAAATAAAGGCTAACGTCTTCCATTGCCTCGTTTTTGAGGGCACCCTAGGTAGGAATCTTTAAACTCCCAGATGAGGCTGTAATGACCATTACACGTAAGGGTAATTAACTGTATTTGCTATTTTAAACAAAAAGTGACACACTGAGATTAGCCATATTATGACCATAAGTGTAATGACAACTTCGCGTCGAATCGGCCCTGCGTCAAAAGCACCAGCGTTGAATTATCTCTGCGTCGAAACGGCCGCGTCGAATGGCCGGCCTTGAATCGGTCACGTCGAATTGTCCTAGACCGAAAATTACTGGAGGATTATTGGAATAAGTGTGTTCAAGCTGAGGGAGATTATATTAAAATAAAAATAAATAATTTCATAAAAAAATACACATTGTTTCATTTTTGCTTTTAATATTTTTTAACCAACCTGTATTATCCTTTATAATCCTTAGGTAAAAACATAATTATTTTTAATATTTTATTTTTAAGCTTTAATAAAGAAGACAATAAAGTCCGAAAGCTATGACAATCAGTCAAATCTAAAATCATATATATAAAGTAAAAAAATATTTAATTAATTTCTGAAACTTTTTATAATTTTTTAAGCAAGTATATCTCAAAAAAAAGTAGTACATCAATTATTTGAACGGTTAGAATTTTGTAATTGATGTTCGTTAATTGCTGATCATGCCTTAATATAATTAAAAAAAAACATGAAAAGTAATTAACGCCTTTTCTTAGAGTTAATTTGTTTGCAAGTTTATACGACAACTTGATGTAAATTTTTAATAACCAATAAGAGACTCGGGCTGTAGAAACCTTTTTTCGTATTTGAAGAAACACAGTTAAATTTTTTTGATGTCTGTTATGTAGTTAGAAGGCTATATATACATATATATTGGAAATTTTACTCAAAAGAAAAAAAATAAGCTGCAATTTTTTCTCAAAAAATGCCTAAAGGTAAGAATGTCGAAATTTAAACATGCTCTAAATATTTATCTAAAAAAAATGCATAAAGAAAGTTAAAAATGCTGTAAGATGTCCGACAATTGTGAATTCTTTAATGTAGAGTCTAGTTTGCCACATTTTTAATTTTTTTTTGGCATTTTTAGCTTTCGAAATTGTTATCTTATGGATTTCTTTTATAGAGGCCGTTTATCGATTTGGCCTTGGCTGATAATAACTTGCGGTTTAAGACAATGTTTATTTTTCTCGCCTTGTAAAAAAAAACTTTTTTCGGCATCTTAAAAATATTGCATTTTTAAATTATTTTATCTACTCCTTTGACAGTAAATGTCATTTATATTCATTGTCACCATGCAGGGTAAGTAAGCTATAACGCACAGTTGTGCGTTATGAAACATCATGTTGGAATGACGTTTCATTACGCACAACTGCGCGTTATAGCTTACTTACCCTGCATGGTGACAATGAGTATATATGACATTTACTGTCAAAGGAGTAGATAACAGTACAGTACGTACGTCATATTTTTTTTAGAGATATTAAATATTTAGAATTAAAATTAAAATATTGAGTCGTAGATAAAGCATAGTACATAACTTAAGTGGTAAGAGGTATTACGTACTCGTGTAATTACGCAATCGCCGCTACGCGGCTTCTTGCGTAACTTTTCCACTCGTACGTAATGTCCTACTTACCACTCTTGATACGTAATATACTATTTTACATTCGTACGCTTATCTATCGGCATTAATAAGTTTCGGTTCAATTTTTGTCGGCATTTTTATCTCTCGATAAACACTTTTAGTCATTTCAGTATTTTTACTATTGAGTAATTTTTTTTATGAAACCTCTGTTAGGTTTCACATTTAATTTTTTTTCAACGAACAATAAGTGAATAAGTAGGTACATTCTATTTTAGCGCTCGCATCCCTTAATTCCCTGATTTCTTTTGAAGGCCAAAGGTCTTACTTGGTATCATCATTCTTCAAAATAATCGTTCCATTTTATAGCCCAACTATGCTATCTGGTTGTTTTCCGATATCAATACATCATCCTCAAAATATACGGGGTTAAATGATTTCCTATAGATGTTGATTGCAGATTAAAATTATAAATAATTCGTGAACAATTTAAACTATTTGATTCTTTAATAAAAATCGATATCGTTTCTAAATTTTAAAGAAGATATTTCTAAATTCATAAATATTAAGATTTTTTAAAATGCTATTTGACCTAGAAATAAAATAAATATAAAAAAATATTTTTATAGTGAAACTAACTGTAACTACTTTTATCTAAATCCGTATAATTTTTTTTCTTAACTGCTAATACTAATTTAAAAAGAAAAAATTATTCTGTTATTTAAATAAATTTACATAAATAATAACCTTAAATAATTTTCTTCAAAGCACGCAAAATATATAAAACTTTTAATAATTATTATCAACAAAAAATTCAAAGACACACTTTTCCTGTTTGTGTTACTCTTACAAACAAAAAATCGAACACTTCATTCAGCAATTGATGAACTAGAAAAAAAATATGCGGTGAGAATAACTTCACTGTCGATGGATAGTGATATCCTTGTTTCACGACTTATTACAGAAGACCAAACAAAACAAGAATCTTAGCAAGATTTCTGCTGGGAACCCTATTTTCTTTCCTATTGCCATTCTCCAACTGGTCCATACGACACACTTGTTATAGAACTCGTGTGTTCTTTGATCGTATAAAAACTACCTCTTCTTCGGAACTTCCCATTTCATTGGTTACCTTCGGACATGCTTGGTCCTTAATACAAAATTATAAACAAATATATTATTAATATATAAATATACTTATATATATTTGTTTGAGTTAGGTTTTTTTTTGAAAAATTAAATAGTGACAATGAAGTTTAAAGTGGCGTGTGTTGTGATAAGCAGTTTGTTTATTTTGGAAGCAGCTCTGGCTGGGCCCCTTATTGACGATGCAAAAGAACATATTAATTCGGTAAGATATTAATTATTACATTAAATAAAAAATAAATTTGACAAAAAAAATGTATTTTTTTTCAAAATTTGTAAACAAATTAATTTTTTTAAATTGAGAGATTTTTATTATAATTCACTAAACAAACGTTTCTTAAAAATAAGTTAGTTTCAATATTTTTTTTATTTTTTTTTATATAAATTTAAACACATTTGTAATGAATGATTTTAAATTAAAAAAAAAATAGGGACTAAATTTAAAAAATAAAAATGAATTAAATGACATATTTTTTATTACGTTTAAACATTAATTGTTAATTATTATTATTACTTATTTTAAAAATTATAAAAATAAATTTTTATTATTATTAAAATATAATATAATTAGGTAATAAATTAAGATGTCTAGTAGAGAGTACACTTCAAATTATAAGAATTGTACGCCCTAAGGGCTAGTATATAGGTACGTTAAAGTTGAAATATAAAATAATTTTTTTTTTTTAATTTTTTATTTAAACTAATAATATAATATTTTTATAACATTTTTTTCAATATTGTAATTTTGTGTATTAAAATTTTGAATCTTATTTAGATCTCATTTTTCATGCTGATTTAATTTATTTTTAATTTAAGTATTTATTGTTGTTATAATAAAATTTTAGTATTTTTTTTTTTGAATTTTTTATAATTTTGGATAAATAATATTTCATTTTTAATTTTTTTTTTAAATTTTATATTTATTAATATTTTCAATTTCCTAATTTTATACAATTTGTAAAATGTTTGAAACGTTTTATTATTTTTTTTACTGTACGCTTTTTTCCATTTTCTTACAAGTTACTTGTTGTTCTAATTATTATTACTTTCTCTAATTGAAATGTTTTTTTCAATTTCTTTTGACTCGTTAGGAGATAATGATGAGGTTAAATTTTTGAGATGCGCGCGCAAAATATCACGAAACCACAACAAATAACCGTCACCATGAAATTAGCTAGTCAACATTTTAGTTTTTTTGCGTTATTATTTACTTGACATAAAGTATTTGTTATTATGAGAATTCTACTCTAAATGACAGTTTCGCTGTCAATTGGATACCACAACAGTAAAAGGATAAATGTGAATAGTAAAGAATTAAGGTTAATACTACTCGATTTTAGTATAATTTAGTTTTTTTAAGATTTTAATAGTTTGGACAAGGTTCCTTCCAATCCCGTTTGTCATAATTTTTCTTATTGTTTAAAATGAAATAATATAATATAACGTTGCGGTTTACAATAGAACAAAGCAATGTATAAAACAACCAATTCTAACAAGCTAAGTTTATGACTTTTCCCATTAATGTCATTATCGGTAATTAGTAGAAGACACTTTAATACTGAATAAATCATAGAACATAATTCTCTTAAATATTTAAACGTTTTATTGGTATATAAAGATTTTATATTATAAATCATGGAGACTACACAAGGAGTACGCACTCGACCGGGGGAATTGCCAAAATCTGTCCCGCGTATCGTACATATTAGGTTTACTTTTTTCACCACTTGCGGCGCTAATGTTCCTTTTGTACCGGTGTGAATATAGTAAAATAAATAGATGTGAAGTGACAACCAATTTTTGATTTTTGTATATTTATGTGAATAATCTAATCAATCTAATTTTATTAATGATATTTTTGTATTTTTTCATTGGGTGAAGAAATTAATAATAAAATAATTAAAAGTTATTTATTTTATTTCAAACTACATCCTCATTGGTCGGCCATTTTGGTACAAATGGAACACCAGCGCCCTCTTATTTTAGTAGCTCTATTTGAATACATGGAGTTCGTACTCCTTGTCTAGTCTCCATGTTATAAATAATCATAAAATTAAAACGTTATGAGCTTTTAAAAATACGATAATGTTTTTACAGTACAGTTTGTATAGTCCATTTCATCGTTTTTGGCCGATTTGATATTAGAAACCACTGAAATAAGATTAAACTTTTATCAAAGTTACCAATGGCGGACAGATTTTTTTTCTAAATTAGGTCGTAAGTTTCTGAAACTATCATTAAATTTAACCCTTCAACAACGAGCCGTACATGACGGTTACTAGGAATGTGAATTAAGTCAAGACTTCCGTATTGAATACTTTTTATCTATCGGTGAAACAAGATGCAGTTCGTAAGTGTTGTATTAAAAAACAAACGTCCTCATTTAAATTTCTAACTTGCCTGTATCTGAGTGAGATGTAACTCAAAATTTACTTCGAGTATCATTTCTGTCATCGGCCAAAATCGGTGAAATGGATTATACCTACTAAACCGTTCGTGTAACCACTACACGGTTTTCTGTTATGTTATGTTGTGCAGTGATGCATGCACGATATTGGATTGCACAGTGGCTTTAGACAAGCTAGGCTTCCGACCTTATGCGAGCCACCGTCTTGCCATCCACACGCACATTCTTACTTGTAAGGTACGTTCACATTTAGTGTACCTTCATTATAAAAGCCATTTTGAGAAGGGCAGTAAATAACCTCTTGCAAAGATCTATTGTTAAGGAATTGTCCCAAAGAGATTATCTACCCAAACGTTCTACAAGCTTGTTTGTATAGGCTTACGCGAAGGCCAGACAGTGTTTATAGTCAGGGCATTACGACGTTTAATATGCGATCTATAAAACAGCGCATTAAACTTATAATACTGGTCTTAATAAAAAAACTTTTGTTGGCAACATCGTCACGTTGAGAAACCTTACAAAACGATAAAGTTTGCATATTAACTGCTCGTATAAAAATAACAAAGTATTTTGTTACATTTTGTGTAGTTATGCATGCACGATTTTGAATTATGACTTTACACAAGCCACGCTTTCGAGCTTCCGCAAGTTAGTGTCTTACTATCCGGACACACGTTCGTTTTTGTTCTATCTGGTTTGTACGGCCATGTGAGAAGGCAAGATAATGTGTGTAGGTTGGCATTACGGCGTTTAATATGCGATCAATAAAACACTTCTTTAAATAATAATCCGCTTAATAAAAAAACTCTTTTGTTGTCAACATCGTCACGTTGAGAGTTCTTAACACTCGATAAGGTTTCCACAATACAGTTCGTACCAACTTAAGTGCTTATGTGGAAACTGTTTCATTCTGTGCAGTTAGGTTTGCACAATATTGGATTGGGCAGAAGCTTTACACACGCCAAGTTTTCGAGCTTCCGCAAGCTTATGCAAGCTACCGTCTTGCCGTCTACACGCAAGCTTTTACATGTACAAGGTGGTTTGGCAAGATGGTGCGTGTAGCCGATGCATTACTATTCACCATTTTATAAATATTTTATTACCTACTTATCTTAATATTTGACATACTAATAGTTGTTTACATTATTAGTGTTAATATTAAATTATAAATAAATACATTTGTATGGAATATGGAATGAACTTATAAATGAAAGTTAAGGTCAGAGTTTTAAATGATATTCTTTCTAACACCTAAAGAATTTAGGTTGCATCAAACCTCAAACCTGTTAGATGAATTTAATTAACGGTTTTCACATAAACAGGCGGTTACTGAGTATCTAATTCTCTAAATCAGATACAAGTTTATTGATATTAACTTAATTTATGGTAGTTGACTGTTAAAATAGGCAGACATTTCAACTTTTGTTAATGAAAATAGTTTACGACGCTTTTAATTCCAATTTTTGTTCGGAACAAATTAGAGGCTAACAAAAACTTTTGAAACTTACAAATTAATCAGTAGCGGCTTCTACCACAATTTTAATTGATTTAAGTATTTTAAATGAGTTAAAAACATGGCTCAAGATTAAATCTATTTTTATTGTGTAAGGGATAGCCCATTCCATTCTTGCTTTTACGATTGATGATCTATTTAATTTTACGTTTTCAACTATGTGTCTGCACTACGTTGTATTTTCCTCCTCCATTCCGTTAATACTCTTATATTGTTCTCTTTTTTCTCTTGAAGTGCCCATACTAGTTTTCTGTATTCTTAATACCCGAACTATATGCTTATACCTTATTTATTGGACCATACAAGTCTTTACATCTTCTGTTCTTATTTTTGCTTCTAATATTTTTCTTATTTTCTTACTTTTAAACACCTTTAACTGTGATTCCTCATTTGTGTCAGCGTGGTAATTGCTTTCGACTGTTAATTAAACCTCCCTTACAGAACCTTTAATACGACTTAAAGATACTTTACAACGACTTATTTTTTTACCATTGTATTGATGAGCTGATGTATTAAAATTTATTTGCACATACTATCTACAAAAATTAACCTTTTCTGACCTTTTCCAATCCATACCACTAACTTATACCAGGGTACCTATCTTGTTGTCCTTAAAACTTTAACTTTTTTTTAGATGGTTCCTCTTGCTTACAGTAATATCTATGTAAAGTAAGAGATTTCTTGAGATCAAGATTCCTTGAGATTAAGATTTTTTGAGATTGATATCCGATATCGGCCGCCATTGCCCAACCAATAAATCGGCCCGAACGTTTAAAATTTTGTGAAATAATGATCGACTAATTATTTAATTAAGAGACTATACAATACACAGTATGATATAAAATGTGAAATCCAATTTTTTTTAACTACAGGAGAAATTTATCATGTTTTTATTAAAATTTATTAAAATGCACACTCGTAAATATACTTTTGGTTTTTTGAGACATTTACAGTACAAACAATACTTGCAATTTCTTGTAGTTCTTACGAAATCAATATTCTCTTATATTCCCCTAGAGGTAACTGTACGCCATTAGCACGTATTTAGATTCCCTAAATAATTTCATGCATATTTTTCATTGCTCATTATCCCAATTCTCGTTATCAGAATTTAACGAGTAAATTAATTTGCTCCAATGGCTTAATAACAAAAAACTATTTTAGAAAACTAATCAATACCTCTAATATAATAATTATAACTAGCGTTGCACAAAATTTAATATAGTCAAAGCTAAAATTTATAACAATACTAAAATTTTGAAAAAATATATATTTAAGCATCAGAAAAAAATGTTACATACGGCAGAACTTGAATCTGTAATTTCTATCTACAACCGAATGATTAAAGGCGCTATCGGCTATAAATAGACATTGCAGGTTCGAGTCAAACAGGGTACAACATTTTTCAAATTGTCGTTAATGTCATTATTCGCTTTTCTAATAGCTTAATGTTATAAATCCTATTCCTCTCAGAACTCTAGTTAAATTCTTGCTGTGACAACCGATTTCTTTAAAGTCCTCAAATAGAGATTCCTTTCTTTGGCGTTCCTATTGGACACCCCAAACTTCTTAAGGTGAAGTTAAACGGATTTAAATGTTAAGTAAAAGTGACGTTAAGACCCTTTAAAAGAAACGACAAAATTCAGCAAAATTTATAGACTTATAGATTTATAGACAATTCGCCTGTAGTTGTATAACCAAAAACCAGACATCGATCAACATAAGTTTCAATTAGGTTTTTTCAAAAAATTGTAGTTTATCATTACACATGATAAACCGCGAGGAAACAGCAAAAAAATTTAAGGCATTGACCAGACAAAATCTCCGAACAGCTGTGGGAATCTTGACAGGTCACTGCCAATTGCGTCAACATCTCTTTAGGATGAAATTAACAGAATCGCCGCTATGCAGAGGCTGCGAACAAGAAGAGGAAACAGTAGAACACATTATGTATGACTGCTCTGCTTTTTCTGAAATCAGAAGATCCGTGTTGGGCGAGTATTGGCTTACACCAGCCGATATCAGGGAGATCCCCCTCGGGAGCCTCATCACCTATTTTAAATCACTAGGCCTGGTGACAGCCTGAGGTGAGGATATCCCTACATACGGGAGGATACACAATGGGTCATATGTGGCCTCAGTGCTGGCTGAGCACTAGCTCGCCCCTCCCAAATTTCCAGATCCAGATCCAGATTTCCAGATACACATGAAAAAATGAATCTTTACTTGGTAAAAATTTGAATGATTTTTTTTTAAATTGAGCTCTGTTATGTTAGAATAAACAAACCTAAAATTACCGAAAATTTCACAATTAGAAAATCAGCGATTATTAAAAAATAACTATATTTTTATAAAAAAACATTAACAAATGATTATAAGTATTATAACATTTAAAGAAATATTATCAAAAAATAATAATGCATAACTTAAGTTTTAGAACAATTTTAAATTATTATAAAGGGACAGTGCATTCGATGACAACAATTTCAATTTTTACGGTTGTCATTTCTGTCACCTATAATCTGTCATTTTCCATTGCTCTTATTTATCATTACAGTCATGGTTGTCGTCTGTCACTGCTGTCATCTAGTATTAAAAAGTTACAGTATCTTTATAACCTACATATCACCTTTAATCTTTTATTATTTTATTATACATCATTAAACCATACATGTATAATTTGATTTAAAGGAACATGGATTTACTCGAAAGGCGCCTTAAGCAATAACCGCATCCTTAATCTGCACAAATGTTACCCGGTTACGAGGTCTGAACTTTAACTACCTACCAAAACAGAATTGCTATCGGCATTATTAACGGATTCCGTTGTATTTTATATTGAACATTTGTCATATATTTTGAGATTGAACTTACATAAATGAATAAATATCTGATATGAATATAACTACTTAGTGAACCTAAGTTTTATATCTAAATTGATGTGTTTTTTTCGGAAACGCTCGTCGGTCCATATCAACGAGATTCCCCTCTTGGGAAATGTAACATTTTTTATTACTTTGAAATATTTGAATTTTATATATTAAATTACATTAATCAAAAATTAAAAAAATGTTGCATACAGCAAGACTGAACTCGTAACCTTTGCCTCTACGCGGCAACGCTCTAAACTCCAAGCTCTGAATGCTTGCAAATTATTTAACTTTTTTGGTCGAAAAATTTAACTCATCGTTTCAGCTATAATTTAACACTAACAATGCCAATTAAATTATTCTATATTTATTTAAAGTTTTTTGCTTACTTTAGTTTTCCTGTAGAAAATTGAGTCTTTATAGTTGATTAACTTTTAAATCAAAGATTTAAATTTAATACCGGTGCATTTTAGAAACGCTAATTTTTGACTGATTCAAAGCTTATTTCAAAAATCTTTTGTATAGTTTTAGAATATGACAGCAAATTTAGAATTTTATTTTAAGCCGCTTTAGTTGAGTTGGAAAAATCTACTAGGATTTAACCAGAAGTTTTCAGACGATTACAATTTGTCTGTATTGACTTTTTAAAATTAAATGGAATTTCCTTTATCAGCATATAGGGAGTTTAGAGCATAATATAATTTTATAGTTTAAATGCTATATATAAACTAAAAAAATTAAAATCTATACTAATACTATAAAGCTGAAGAGTTTGTTTGTTTGTTTGTTTGAACGCGCTAATCCCAGGAACTACTGGTTCGAATTGAAAAATTCTTTTTGTGTTGTATAAACCATTTATCGAGGAAGGCTTTAGGCTATATAACATCACGATGCAACAATTAGGAGCGAAGAAGTAATGCAAAATGTGAAAAAAACGGGGAAAATTATTGATCCTTGAGGGCTTCCAGTGCGTGCGCTGCGAAAACGGTTCAAGATACCAAAAATATATGTATGAAAGAATTATTCCTCTTGAAATGATCTAAAACAATGTCCGCGACAGTATATATCTATCTTTTAAGATTAACTCACTAGAACTGTTTTTATGGTAATCAAATTTTGTCGAAATTAATGCATTATTTGTTAAGAGTTGTATCAACGTAATAATATTAATCTTTATCGAAATAAATGTGTTGTTGATTAAGAGTATTTAATTGTGAACAAAATTGTCTTTGACATCACCTAATTTTAATAAACATCTTAGAAAATATTACAATTTTAAAATAACTGGGACGCCACCGTAAGGTGGCGCAGTTATTATCTCATATATTTAAACGAGAATTTCTTACTAAATTAAGTACTATAAAGCCACCGTACGGTGGATATCTTATATAAAATATCTAATATAAAAAAATCATTGAAAACAAAATGGTAAAACTTTGAAAAAAAGAAAAATGGAAGAAAAGGCACGACAGTGTTATGCGGTACAAAGTCCGCGGGAACAGGTAGTACTAAATAAATAAAACACTCACTTTAACACTATATATAAACGCATCAAGTTTTTTTACAAATAAGTTTAAACTGAAAAACTGTCTCTGATTTATTTGTCTTTCATTCCTATATAAACTTATACATTATTATTTTTATTTGTTATAGGTTCACTCCGACAAATCAACCATAGAAGAATCTTTATTCAAAAAACTAAATACGAAATGTTCGAATCAAGACATTAGTTCGTGCATGATGTTGAAGTTAGTTACTTATTTTAATAGATTAATGAAGAAATCTCATATCGAATTGGGTGATGTTGAGATTACCCAAACTAGCACCCAATCTGTCAATTTGGAAACCTCTAGAAGTAATAATGATGTAGAGAAAATGTCTGAGGAAGAGCAATTGTATGAAGTTTTAGCTAATAAAGCTTTTGATTTTATCCGAACCAGATCACTCAAATGGAAGGTAAAGATACCACAGTAGCAATAAATTAATATCCTATAGTTCGTTAAAAAAAATCGTTTTTATATTAAAAAGAACTTTAACCTTTGACGGTCATATAAGCTGTCATTTGATTAATCTATATCTATATTAATATTATAAAGCTGAAGAGTTTGTTTGTTTGTTTGAACGCGCTAATCTCAGGAACTGCTGGTTCGAATTAAAAAATTCTTTTTGTGTTGAATAGACCATTTATCGCGGAAGGCTTTAGGCTATTTAACATCACGATGCAACTATTAGGTGCGACGAAGTAATGGAAAATGTGAAAAAAACGGGGAAAATTTTTGATCCTCTTGAAATGATCTAAAAAAATGTCCGCGACAGTATATGTCTATCTTTTAAGATCAACTCACTAGAACCGTTTTTATGGTAATAAAATTTGGTCGAAATTAATGCATTATTTGTTAAGAGTTGTATCCACGTAATAATATTAATCTTTATCCAAATAAATGTGTTGTTAATTAAGAGTATTTAATTGTGAACAAAATTGTTTTGAGATCACTTAATTTCAATGAACATCTTAGAAGACATTACAATAAACAATATATCCAATCGATAATTTACAAAACCGTAACAATTTGGAAAAATGGTAAAAAACATCAGTAGGTGGTACGAAGTTCGCCGGTTCAGCTAGTTTGGTTATATTTTTCCACAATTTGATATAAAATTAAATAAAATCAAAATTAAACTCAATATAACTACTACACGGTAACAATGCAATGATTAACGTGTTTGATCTTCAATCACACTAGCGACGTCTAGCGGGAGCAGATTTGGGCATTGCTACCATTAAGAGTAAATTTTCCTGTTTAAGAATTACGTGTTCAACACGTTCGTAAAAAAACAATCTTATTCAGAGTTTCTGTTTTAAGAAGACATTTTCAATCGCCGTATGGCTTCGGGGCTCAAACGACAAGCTTTAAATGGACGTGTAGTGTGTTGCTGTTCTAATAATTTATTTAATACCGATATACAACCATTGTATCAATACAGTTAAACGAGAATTTGTAAAAAAATGAGTGTGGCAGTCAGTGGGACTGCCGGCAGAAGTTATACTTCTATGCACACGCCCGGATTCATAAATTTGTATGCAAATAATTTAGCAAAATCATTATATGATATTCGTGGTTAGCGACCTCAAAAACCCTTGACAAAAACCGATTGCACACTCTTTTGGTATCTAATTTGCATAATATTCCTGGAGACGAGGTCCATCTTAAGCACCAGGTGTTTCGAAGACCATCGTTACTCAATCTCGAGAATCAATGGACTTTACAATGATAACTCATTCTATATAATTTTTATCCTACCACTACTCATTCGGTAAAATGGATCACATTATTATAATCGTATTTAGCGACCCAAAAAACTACCGAGTGCCAGGTGTGCACTGATTTCGTACAGAATTTACATTAAACCCTAGGAGAAGAGGTAAATACTCTAGGCACCAAGTGCCGCGGAAACTTTCGGAATCGTGATATTCGTGTACAGCGACCCCAAAAACCCCGAGTTTATAAATTGAACCCATTTTCAGCAATACTTACCGAATTGTAAGTTTTCTCTCCATTGTCTGTTCGGAATGCACTTTTCGAATGCAGAAATGCAATTTCCCATTTTTACATTATAAAATATAGCGACAAATTTCCTGATACTTTAACGAATCCAATGCAAAAAATGCATTCCAATCCATCTTACGTTACAAAATTCGGAGGTTTTAGTGCTTTATTTCCTCGACTATTCGTAAAAACTTTGTTTATGTAGCCAACAACCTTAAAAGCATAGTGCAGGATATAATGCAACCATGTGATGGTACTTTGGACTACAATACAATACTCATTACTGAATATTATTAATAATATAAAATGCTAAACTTTACTTCAGTTACGTGACAGAATTATAAAATAATCTGTCAAATAATCATGTGGTCCTTCACTATGATATTCATACAATAGTTCAGACTGTTTTTTGTATATCTATCCCTTTTCAATGTACTGAATGTTAAAACGGTATTCAAAGGACTTATAGTTATGACTAATAACATGTGGTAAATATTTCATCTTTGTTTTTACCGACCAATATACCTTATAAGTGTTTCTGTCTCTCTCCTACTCAGACCATTACATATGTAATGATTTTTCCCATTTAACTCTACACAATATTTTTCTACAGAGTGTACGAATAGAAGTATAACTTCAAAAAATAGAATTAACGCAACCACTCAAAGATTTTCTTTGGAATTTTTATATCTTTATATATAAAAATCTAGTGTCACGATGTTCATTTGCGCTAATCTCCGAAATCAGTAAACCGATTTTAATAAAATTTTGTAGATATGTGTTATTTGTTTCCTCAACTTAATATGAAATAGATGACGCTGTTTTAAAGATTCTTTTTTTTTTAGCTTAAATTTCGTCCATATGACACATAAATCCAAAATAATCAACCTGTGTGGTTAGTTTTTTCCAAATAATATATTGTTTCCATTGTGTTATGTATTATTTTGCATAAAAAGTTGTAAAAAAGCGTAAAAAATTGTTCACAATCTTAAAAACTTGTTGAAAATGGTTTTAAAAAAGGTCCAAAATCAAAAACAAATCATTTTAAGACCGTGAAAAATGGTTGCAAAAAATGGTAAAAATTTCTGGACAACCTTAAAAATTTGTGAAAAATGATTTAAAAATTTTCGAAAATAATAAAAAAATAAAAGAAATTTTGAAAAAAAAATTGTATGAAATTCATAACAATCTTGTTAAAAATGGTTAAAAATCGGTTAAAGATCATAAAAAACGTAAAAAATTGTTTCAAATCTTAAAAAATTGTTAACCATTTTAATTTTATTTAAATAAATGGTTAAAAACTGTTGAAAATTATAAAAAATCTAAAAAACAAAGAAATAAAAAAAAAACAAAAAAAGGTTAAAAATTAGCAAAGTTTGAGAAAAAACAACCGAAAAACAAAAAAAAACAAAGGAGGATATTAAAAATGTATAAAATCGAAAAAAACATCAAAACCGGAGAAATTATGAAATACAAAGACAAAAATAAAAATCTAAAAACAGACAGACAAATATTATAAAATTGACAAAAACACAGAAATTAATGAAAAGAAGGAGAAAAAAATGAAATTAAGTTAAAAATTTAAAAAAAGAAATTGGCAAAAAAACATTAATGATTTGGCGGGTCAGCTTTATATATTTTCTCTTTTGTCACGTAAACCTTAACAGATTAGGATCGTTAAAACTGAACAGCTTTCTCTTGTACAAATCTGTAAGTAAAAATCTTTGTTTATTTTTTTAAATTTCGGTATTATCTTTTGAGACTAATAAAATAACAATCGTGGACTGATTGAATAGATTTCAAATAAGCCAACATGCAATAAAAACAAAATAAAACTCTTACATTTCTATATAAATACATATATATCTAATTTCTAACCTATTGATCTAGACAAAAAAATCAAGAAAAAAGAATAAAAGAAAGCTGAAATCGTAAAACGATCTTTATACATACATCGCAAAAAAGGTTAAATACGTAAAACAGTATGTTAGAAATCATGATCGGTAAACATTCATCGTACTAATTACGAGTTTAACCTAGAATTTAATTACTTTTTCCTAACCATAAAAGTTTTTCCATATGTGCGGCAAACTTGACCATCAATTTGCGAATTTGCTGTGCGTAACATATAATTTTTTCATTGAATTTTACTATGATTTTAGTTATTGATAAACGAATCTAACCGGTACAACGTATAATCTCGATTTAATTACTCACATTTGAATTGCATCTACTCCTTGTTTCAGTTTAACACAAACTAATTATGGGTTAATAAATCGTTACAATTATAGAAGATATAAATCAGTATACGAGTGTGTAGTAATTACAGTTTACTGAGATAATTTTTTTTACAATGTTAAATGTTGTAGTAACAAATTGAAAGTCAATATGAATCTAAAATAATTAGTTTTGTTTATGTATCAATAATGAATGAAAGTTGTTCTTGTAAAGAATATTATTATTAAATAACTGGAAGTTATCATACTGATCAGATACAAATATCAGGATGACACAGCTTTGCTCGGTATTATTTCTGTAAATCATATTTTTTGGAAATTATATTAAGATACGAATGGCATACTAATCAAATATAAATATTTATCGATATTTTTAAAACTAATAGGATTACTACTTGCCAGTACATTTCAAGAAAGAACATATTTCAGAGTATTGTTGCAGTTTTTCGTTACCTAGAAGCACGGATGTATAAATGTATGCCTAAGCGAAACTAGTGGTGACAGATACACCTGCGACCTATAAGATCTATTATGTACCCCTTTTCTGGCTATAATTCTGATGTTTTCTTAGACTTATAGCAGCTCTTCTACTCCTATCTTTTTTAGAAAGTTTGGAGAATCACGTAATGCAATGCATTCTGATCACAGAATCTGCACTTTGCTTCATCTACCAATCCTAGTTTCTTCATGTGTCCTCTTAAGCGGCAGTGCCTGGTTAATATTTCCATTATAATATTTTTTTTTTTTTTAGTTGGTCCTTCTAATCGTTCCAGTACTTGGATTTTTCTCTATCTATTTCTTTCTTTAGTTTTTCTAAGACTGTACTACTGCTGATTCTACAAGATGTTTCTGGTCATAGGGTTTTAACTCCTTTTTGCCAGCTTATCTGCTGTTTCAAATCCTTCTATTCATATGTCTTTTGGAACCTATAAGAGGATAACAGTGTTTTGTGTCCTAGTTTATTTTGCCTAGGAATTCCTAGATCATCTTTGAACTGATTGTGTGTGTGTTCTTATGGCTGCTTGACAATCTGACATGAATACAATATTTTGTTTACGATAGTTTCTTTCAATATTAAATTCTACACATCTTTAAATTTCTGCTTGCAAATATGCATCCAGAATTTCCGAGTATTTAACTTTAGGTCCAACAACTTCTGCTCCTATTTTTCTTTGTCTTGGAGCCATTCGTATATCATTTTATGGCTTTTTCGTTTAGCCTTATTATGCTTTCTTTCTCCCATTCAGATTTTCAACATACTTTTGTGGTGAATTTTCCTACAAAATTAAATTTCTTTGGCATGTCATCTTGGGGCATTTCAAAGGTTTGATTTAATTGAAGTGATCGAGGTTTTTTCTTGATTGTTCCTCCTTCAACCTTTCTATATATTGTTTTTTTTCCTTATACTTTCATTCTTTCTACTTGAATGTGTTGAATGTGTATTTGTTACAGAGTAACCTGTTATCTAAGGTTAGAACGGATAACACGTCGTTGTCTAAAAAAAACACTACTAATTAGTTTATTGCCTATAAGGCAGGAACATGTACAGAAATGGCTTTAAATTACATTTTATAAAGAGTAAAGTATGTTCTTAAAAACAAAGGTATGATGTTGGTTCCTTTTCTATACATAGAGAGAGCTTTTAATAACATGCCATCAGGGAAAATTTTATCACTCCTTTTGTGGAATCTGGTCATTGACAAATGATAGTAAGGCTTAACAATAAAAGACACTATGTAATGCAACAACAAGAGATAGAATGCAAAATGCTCTGAATTTTAGCCACAAAGTGGACATTAACATAAGCCCTCCAATGTCCACGATTGTAACTTTTATCAGCCTTAATAGTCACAATATACAAGTGATGGTAGAATTAAAGTACTTTAAAAATTTGACTCAAAAGTAAAACTAGAACCACTATCTTATATAAGTACATAACTGGCAGTAATAATTACTTTTATGGTTACCAAAACGCAGGGTTTAAACCAAAAATGTTATACTTGATCTATAATATAAAGGTTAACCACATATGCATTTTTGGTATAGTGGCCAAATATATTAAAAAAATATTCCACCATCAATCCAGGCAAAAACTAAAAGTTTGTTTGCTTTAGTGTAAGTAGAGCTCTGAGTGGCACTTCAACAGAAGTAATGAATATCCTGTTCGGCTTTTTTCCCTTTACATTATCTTGATGATAAAGACAAAAAAGGGTTCTAAATGTAAGAACATGAAAATTTTTGGTACATCTAGACATAAAAAAATAAAACAGGAAATTGAAGAAAACATATAAAAAATGTAATTAGACCACACTGTTGGTGATAAAACATTTCTAGTAAAAATATATTAACATAAGAAATAGCAAACTAACCCAAGATTTAGAGATCCCACTTGTACTTATACTGGTTTAAGACTAAAGACTTAATAATTTTTAATGACACATGAGATATATGTTTAAATGAATCCGATAATAAACTTAACATAAATTGTTTAATTAGAAAGAAAGTTAATAATAATTTCTATAAATTATTTCAGGTGTTGGATGGTGCTGATGTTGTTCTTTCTGGAAATTCCGATAAAGATGGTAGTCTTAACTTTGGATTGTCGTTGAAACCCAGTCCAGTTGAAGTAGAAGAAAGTCGTAAGAAGAAAAACAAAGGAGGTGGTGGTATGGAAACTCTTATAGCTGCAGCTGTAATGAAAATTGGTCTATTAAAGGCTCTTGCATTTAAAGCTCTAGTATTACTTGTAGGAAAGGCTTTACTTGTCAGCAAGGTAGGTTATTCGCAAGAAACAGTGTTTAGAGTTTGAAGCCTTACTTGTATGTGTCACGTCGCATTCTCAAATTAACAAATCTAGTCCTGCCAATTTTTTTTTCAGTGATCCAGCTTAAATTCAAATTCCTATTTTTTTGGTTGACTATGTATAGTGTAGGATTGGGGTTACAGTTCCTAATGTTAGGGTCTGAAAACGATGGTCCAAGCGTTGCTTTTAGCAAAAGACTTCCGTGCTCAAGTAACTTTGCAGTGTGTTCCAGTGCATAAAGGAATTGTTGGAAACGAGATTGCTGATAGTCTCGCAAAAGATGAAATTAGTACTTTCGTAATTTCAGAAAAAATTACAGGCACTATGCACTGACTATATCTGTAAAGTGGACAGTTTAGCATGTAAATGAGACGGCTGCACTTAATGTGACTAACAACAGAATAATTTTTGCCAACGTCAAAAATATCTGAAACAGTTCTCTTTAGAACGTGATCAGGAGATAAACTTTTGTCCCAAGCGCATAATAGACTTTTTTAAAAATCTAGACCTAATCTTTTAATAGGTCGAAGTGTAGTAAGATCATCTGGAACAATAGACCCCACTTATAATCTACAATGTAAAGTGTATAAAATGTTTTTTTACATATTTATACACTTAATAGCAATGAAGCACATTGTGTTTTAATTTTTAAAAATAGACCCTCAGAAAACTGTTCATAAAGGGCCACGTAGCGGCTAGCTACGCCACTGCTAATATTGAATTTAATTTTAAACTTACCATAATACATCTACCAATTGATACTTCTTACGTCTTGGCAACACATATATTCATATAGCTGCAGAATTGGTTGTCTACATTAAATATAAAGTAGTACCGCTGGGTACTGACTCTTTAATATGTAGAATTGGTTGCCGATACAAGTACAACAAAATTTGGTACACCAACAAGAGCGTAGCCATGTTTATAAATAGAGAAGAGATATAGATAAAAAAGCATGAACTATATTGTTTTAATCTTGTTTTAATAAGATAAATATTTCACTTTAGTAGTGGACTGAAAAAAGGAAAAAATTAAAAAAAAAATTATAAATAATTATCATAAACCAAGTAATCTTTGTGGTTTTTGACAAAATCTGTTTTGTAAAAATTTTTCTTTTACAAATTGCCAGTGTACGCTCAGCAAACATAGACCGTTTAAACGGTTTTAGTATGCCTTTGTTGGTTGCAGCAAAGAAATAATCGCCTTCCCTTAGTATTTCTTTACGATTTCTAAGCCTTCTATAGTCACACTTTTATCCTTCCATAAGAGTATTCTACAGTTTTTCGCTTCATGCTCAAAAAGAAAATGATCGTAAATCTGAATAAAATCTTACGACTTTTAATTAAAATCAACCAACTATAAACAGCTCTTCCATGGGGCAGGTGACCCCTGGCCATACACCTATGTACACAAAATTTGTTAACAAATTACAACAATCACAGGTACTTAAACTTAATTAAAAAAATGAAGAAGAAATACTGTGACTTAGGTGACACTGTAATTTGATCAAAATTACATTTGCTTTTAAGAGATACTTCTAAATACTCAAATTAAACGAATTTACTTTTATGTTTCAGCTTGCATTAGTCTTGGCAGCTATTATCGGTTTGAAAAAGCTCCTTAGTTCCGAAAAACACGTCACATATGAAGTAGTTGCTCATCCACACCACGAGCATCATGAACACCACAGCGAACACCACGCTGGTGGAGGATTTGATGCTCATGGAGGTGGTGGTGGTGGTGGTGGTTGGGGAAGAAACTTTGATGCTCATGCCGCCCAAAATTTGGCTTACAGTGCCCATGTTCCACCTAACTAAATTTGTGATTTCCTTCTGAACTTTTGACACCACATTGGTGTCTATTTCTGAAGATTACCTTCTAATTTATTTCTAATTTATTACTTATTTAAAGTTTTATATGTTCTGTTGATATTTGTTGCAATAAAAAAATGAATCAGTTGTTACATTTTTGTTGTTTATTAGTGATAAAAAAAACTCACCCACAAAACTGTTTAGAAATACGCTTTAAATATAAAATTTTTATTAAATTACATAATAAAAAAAAAAAAAAAATATTCTGAGATGTTAAAAGCACCAGAAAAGAACAAATGCTAATTTTAGATTTAGAATATAATGTAAAAAAATCAAAGAAAAAAATTCAATTTAAAAATTAAAATTATTAATGACACTTCTAAGGAATAACACCAAAGATCCTAAGCCTCTTAAAGAGATCTTCAAACAAAAACCTGCCTGTCTATATCCATAATAAAAAATATCATCGCCGGTTAGGATGAAAAAAAAATAGATTAAAAACCAGCATGTCGTTAACATATATGTAAAAGGAACATTTGTTCTAAAAGCTTTCTGATAAAATTTAAACAAATTAGCTTTAGGAAGACAAGATTGCAAGAAAAATATTTTTAGAAAAGAATGCAATCGAAAACAAGTCGAGAAATTAATAAATACCTTTTGTTAGATAAAAAACAATAAACAAAACATTTATATTAATTTAATTGAAAGTATGTTGCAATAAACTTATTCCTTGTATAAATTTTTATTAGAAGAAAAAAGATTTAAATAAATAAATAAAAAAATAACAAAGCTAACTGTATCTTAATTACTTTGATAGCTTTTCTTCCTACAGTAAACTATCTAAGTTGGTGTAATGTTTGATCGTCAAAAGTGTGGTTGGATGTATATTTTTCCTTTTTACATAATCTTTTCTTTTAGTAGCACCAGATGCAATGTGCTGTTTATTTGCTACTGTTTCATTTTCTCCACCAACATTCACTACAGTTGCATAAGCTCCTACAGAGTCAGCTGCTGAAGGTGCATAAGCATGGTAAGGGACTGCGTAAGTTGCTTGAGAGTTATCGGCAACAGCAGTTGCACCTCCTAAAATAAAAAAACTATGTTAAAATAAACTAATTGAATTCAATTAAAATCTTTTTCATTAATATCATTTACAGATATTGAACTTTTATTCTAAAAAAAATTTTAGAAGGGTTTTTTGTAGGGTATGTGTGTATAATTGGGCCTGTTTGATTTTAGTTCTTGTCTGACTATGTCTCTGTTCTTCTAGTTTTAGATATTTGGAAGCCAAGGTATTTAAAAATTCTGCTACTTTTTGTGGCAAGGTTCTCATCTATTTTTAAGTTTTCCGTAGCTTCTGTTTAGATACTCTGTTTTGCCGAAGTTTATTTCGACCTCTGCTTTATCATCCTCTTCTTTAAATTTTCGCACCATTTACGTAAGATCTGCAGGGTCTTATGCAATGACCACCTGACCATCCGCAAAACTAATTTAATTTACCCCTTCTGTTTATATACATATATAATGAGCCAGAAACATGCATGTCTGCGGTTACCATTCCTACTCGTGGCCTTATTGATCCTTTTTGCGTACATGCCCAATAATTTTTCCCTTTTGTTTATATTAATACGCGTTTTCTTGTCACTTTGTATATATATATATATATATATATATATATAACGTGAAGTCAATCGTGGAGTTGCAGTCAACGTTTGGCCAAGGTAAGTAAAGAAAACTCTTTGATTTCAGTCAAGCTTTTGAATTTATTTAATTCTTCTTCAGGACATCTGTAGTGAAGAACAATTTTTATATAATAAAGAAATATTGTTACAAATGTGATGACTTACTAATCGTGAGGTTATAAGAGAAGCGACGAATTCCGTTTGACAACATAAAGGATCCCCCAGACCGACGCGAAACTTTTCCGCCGCGAAAGTTTCGCTGCGGATATTTCGCTAACGGCACGGCAGCGAAACTGAGTTGTTCACACCAAACAGCGATTTTGTCGCGGACACCAGATCTACTTAGGTGTTTCTAGTGGATGTAATTATGTTAAATTATTGGATGATTTAGATTTTTCCGATAGATATTTTATTACTGCAGCAGTGGGAGAATGGTTTTCAACGTCTATAACTTTTTTTGATCGCTTATTACGGTTTGATTGATGAATAAAAGAATGACTTGTCGATATTTCATTAGATGACTTCGGCGTATTATATGTTTCATTTAATTTGTGGGATATTTTTTACACAATCAATTAATTTTTCTATTACAGCCATTTTAACAAATCAGATGAAGAAACAGGTGTAGAATCACAACTGAATTAAACTAAATACTCGCGAAACTGTAGCGGACCAGCGGAAGTTCCGTGCAAGCAGCGTCAATTCCGCAGAACGCTGCAATGCCGCGAGTCTGGCGGAATTCGCCCCGATTGGTGTAGGCATCTCCGTATACCGCTGTGTATCTTGGTCCGCTGCGAAACTTATTCCGCAGCGGCAGCGGAAGTTTCGCGTCGGTCTGGGGGATGCTTTACACTAATAAAACATTTTAAAATTCAGGTACATCACTATTAAAATACATAAAAATATATACATTTACACCATAAAACTTATTATTTTGTTCTTTTTAGTATGGAGGTTTGTCTGTAAATGATTGAATTTTAATGTGTCTTCAATTTCCTTTTTTTATATGTGTGTTTTTTATATATGGTTTTTATTTTAACACAGTAGGAGAGCAAAACATTTTAATGATTTATTTATTTGGATTTTATTATTATATCAAGTAAAATTCTGTAGTCATGAAATGCAGGATTTTAATTTCAAACATTTATTTGTTAAAATTTTATGAACGTTGTTGTGTTTTTATTTTTATTTATTTTAGTGTTATATTAATCTTTATGTTTGTAATCATGTTTTAATTTATTAATAGTTTATTTATCTTTATATTTATATATTAAAATTTTATTTATATTTTTTTTTTGAAACGTCAGAATGTAACAATAATTATTACTCAGCCCTTATATATATATATATATATATATATATATATATATATATATATATATATATATATATATATATTGATATGGATTTTTCTTCATGGTGCACATTCTTTCAGTGAAATGTTGGAACGTGTTCATGATTTTTAAATCGGTTGTCTTGATGAAGTATTTTTTTTGTTTGAATTTGTTTTGTTTAGTTCATATGTTATGTTGTGAAGATTGTTGTTGATTAGATTGTCATTGAATGAATTTTTGTAAAAGTCAGATAAAATAAAACTATTGTAAATAAAAGCATTTGAATTTAAATTAAAATAAAAACATAGTAATAATAAATAATTAAAAGAATAAGAAAATACAAAGAAACCAAAACTTGAAAGATACAGAAAAGCAGAGAGTTGGAAATTTTAAGAGAGCAGAAAGGTGATAGATAAGTAGAAAGGCGGTAGCAAGAAGGAGTTGGAAAGTTGTAGGAAGAGGAAGGTATAAAGAATTAGTTGAGCAGCAGAAAGGTATTAAATAGATGGAAAGGCAGCAGTAAGAAGGAGTTGGAAAGTAGTTGGAAGAGGAAGATATAGAGTAAGAGTAACAACGGAAGAAGAAAGTTTTAGACAGAAGCGAAACAATTTTTTTTTATCTTAATAATTTTTGTAATTTATTTTTAGGACAATCAATTTAAAAATTTTGAATCCACGACCGAGAATTTCATTGAAAGTGGGTGTTCCCGGAGGGAGGATCCATATCAATTGGCGCCCAGAAACGTGTGGCTGCTTTGGCACTGAGGGTAAGAGATTTTTCTTAACTGTTAGGTGTCAAGCTTGCTTTATTAAAAACAAAGTGTGTGATTCTGGAGTAAAAGATTAGATAAATTATAAATAGTTGTATGAAATTAAGAGGGGGAAAGGATACTACAGATAGAATGTCAGAACAAGGGGATAATATTGATAATCAGGACAGTCAGGGTAGTCAGGGTATTCAGGATAGTCAGGGTAATCAGGTTAGTCAGGATAGGCAGGGTATTCAGGATAGTCAGGATAATCAGGGTAATCAGGATAGTAAGATAGGGGATAGAAGGGATTCATCATGGGAACAAATGATGGAAATGTTAAAAAATATAAACAAGAATATGGATTCTATGAAAAAAGAAAATAAAGAAATAAAACAAGACATGAACAATAATATGGATTCTATGAAAAAAGAAATAAAACAAGATATAGAAGCAAACAACAAAAATACTGAAGCAATAAACAAGAATATGGATTCTATGAAAAAAGAAATGAACAAGAATATGGATTCTATGAAAAAAGAAATGAACAAGAATATGGATTCTATGAAAAAAGAAATAAAAGAAGAAGTCAAAAATGAGATAAAGAAGCAAATGGAAATGTATAGAGAAACATTAGAAGAAACAAAAACAGAAATAATAACTGAAATGATAATGAGAAAAACAGAATTAGAGGAATTACAAGAAGTAAAAATTAAAACAATTATTAACAAGGAATGCAAAGATGAAATAAAAGAAATTAATGCTAATACAAATATAAAATTAAATGACTTAGAGATAATTATAAAACAAGAGAATGTGGAAAAGAAAAATGTAATAGAAGAAATGCAAAATACAATAAAGAAGATATATGAGATGGAAGAAAAAGTAGAAAAAATAAATGTAGTACAAGAAAAAGAATGTGAAATGTTATTGGAAGAAATGGAAAGAAGAAAAATAAATAAAAATCAACATAATATGAAAATAAGTAAAAGTGAACATGAAATTAATGGAAATATTAATAAGATTCATCTAAAAATTTTCATAAGAATTGTGAAAAATAAGTTAAAATGGTGTGAAGATCATGAAGAATTAAGAAAATACCTGCGTGAGATGTTAGATGGGCAGGCATTGATATGTTTTGCCAGTAAAGATGAAATATTTGTGTTTGAAAAATTTAAGAAGATGTTTTTGAGTTATTTCTGGGGGAATTTTGTTCAATCTAAATTTAGGAAAAAGTTATATACAGGGAAATATCAAGAAAGGGGAAAACAATTTAAATTTATAAAAAGTTTGTATCGAGGGAACTATCAGGAAAGGGGAAAGAAATTTAAATTTATTAAAAGTTTGTATCAAGGGAAATATCAGGAAAGAGGCAAAGTATTTAAATTTATCAGAAAGTTATATACAGGTAAGTATCAAGAACGGGGAAAGAAATTTAAATTTATAAAAAGTTTGTATCGAGGGAAATATCAGGAAAGGGGAAAGCAATTTAAATTTATTAAAAGTTTGTATCGTGGGAAATATCAGGAAAGGGGGAAGGTATTTAAATTTAGAAAGAAGTTATATATAGGGAAATATCAGGAAAGGGTTAAGGTTACAAAATTTATAAAAATTATATGTAGGAAAATATTAGGAAAGGGGAGGTCTATAAAATTTATATGTATAGGGAAATTCCAAAAGCGGGGGAACAAATCTAAAACTTATATTATATTTTGATAAAAGTTAAGAAGGGGGAATAAAAAAAAAAATAGAAATAAAAGAAGAAGTTAAAATTAGATATAGTGATGGGAATTGATATGCTAGAGGTAGTGTATTTTATAGTAAAATTAAAATATTCTAAATTAAAAGCTTGACAACTGATGGTGAAGAAAAATTTCCTACTGAAAGGAAATTTGATTTGACAAGGTGAAGTAATTCACCAAGTCAAATCAAATTTGGGGGAAATTGATATGGATTTTTCTTCATGGTGCACATTCTTTCAGTGAAATGTTGGAACGTGTTCATGATTTTTAAATCGGTTGTCTTGATGAAGTATTTTTTTTGTTTGAATTTGTTTTGTTTAGTTCATATGTTATGTTGTGAAGATTGTTGTTGATTAGATTGTCATTGAATGAATTTTTGTAAAAGTCAGATAAAATAAAACTATTGTAAATAAAAGCATTTGAATTTAAATTAAAATAAAAACATAGTAATAATAAATAATTAAAAGAATAAGAAAATACAAAGAAACCAAAACTTGAAAGATACAGAAAAGCAGAGAGTTGGAAATTTTAAGAGAGCAGAAAGGTGATAGATAAGTAGAAAGGCGGTAGCAAGAAGGAGTTGGAAAGTTGTAGGAAGAGGAAGGTATAAAGAATTAGTTGAGCAGCAGAAAGGTATTAAATAGATGGAAAGGCAGCAGTAAGAAGGAGTTGGAAAGTAGTTGGAAGAGGAAGATATAGAGTAAGAGTAACAACGGAAGAAGAAAGTTTTAGACAGAAGCGAAACAATTTTTTTTTATCTTAATAATTTTTGTAATTTATTTTTAGGACAATCAATTTAAAAATTTTGAATCCACGACCGAGAATTTTATTGAAAGTGGGTGTTCCAGAAGGAGGATCCATATCAATATATATATATATATATAACAAACAGAGCGTTTTGTGACAGTCTAAAAATGTCCAAAGATGATAGATACATAACGTATCTAGTGCCATACTGTCAAAAGTAATAATTTCAGTTTTGAACTGAAATGGTGTCGGTTAGAAATTTCTAACACTTTAAAAGACACCTTGGATGCTGCGATATAAATAGATATAAATATCATTCAACCTATATCAGGGCAAAACCAAACTACAGACACGTGTTTCGCTTTTATTTTGAGCTCGTCAGTGTAGTACAGGCTATGTCTCTCAAGTCACTAATCAAGAGACATCCCTGCTATAAATTGAACTATATCTATAGATGTCAAATCGCGAAACTGATAAACAGTCGCAAGTGGTTCCATCTTTACTCCAAAAATGGTACTTCAGTGGTAGCTTTGCATCTTGTATATAACCTTAGGCAAGGTAAAATGATAAAACGAACAGAGCGTTTTGTGACAGTCTAAAAATGTCCAAAGATGATACATAACGTATCTAGTGCCATACTGTCAAAAGTAATAATTTCAGTTTTAAACTAAACCCTGCTTGATCTACGTTGATCTTCGAGTATCTTGTTGGAACGAAGTTCCCTTTCGCGCGTTACGAACAGACGCTAGGAGCTAGCCAAAAAAAATTCATACCAAAAATTGTCACGACACAATGACACGACACGCATGTTTCTCTCTCTCACAGACCAAAAAATAAATAACTCTCTCTCCCTCTCTCTCATAGATAGATATATTACAATTAAAAGGACACTTTTTTAAATTAAAAAAAAATACTGTAGAAAAAATAATAATTAACTATAATAGTATTAAATTTTATTTCATCCTGTTTTTATAAATTAATAAATTCATAAACATTTTAAAAATAGTTCGTAACTTGACTATTTAGGTACCTAAGTCAAATTACCTTAACTGTCAGTTACTGTCAAATATTTTAATTTTAAAATTTTGTATTGAATTCTTAATTCCTGTTTTAAATTATAAAAAGTAATTCTAAAAAGATGTGTTATCTAAAGCTATGGTATTGTATAAATGGACACTTTTGTTAAAAGAAACGAACTCTTAGGTAAGTAGAGATTTTATACAGACAATAATAAATGCTTATGTATGTATAAACACTCTGTTGTGTTTACAAATTACTAATTCCTTCACTAATTAATCGAAAGGAACTTCGTTCCATCCGGGTGTCCCTTGAAACCTCACACTTTTTCTTTATATCTTCTTCTATCTTGTTTTTTAAAACTTTACTGTACATTCTGCCTACCATAAAGAATATATGGGGACTCTATAGTTTTCGCACTGCCTTCTGTTGCCCTTCTTGAAGAGAGAGTTCAGGTATGGTTATTTTTATTTTTCTAGTAGCTCCTTGCCGTTTATGACCTGCTCTAATATTCTATGTAGCATTCGAAACAGTTTTTCTGATCCCCATTTAATCAGTTTAGGTGCCAACCCTCCTGGTCTTGCCACATTTTTGTTTTTGGCAGTCCTTCTTGCATGTTTTACTTCCTTTAATAATAGAGATATTTGTCTTAGATTCCCTAATGACTTTGAAGAAACAAAACTAAGTAGTACGATAGTATGCTTCTCCTTTTGTCAACTCACGTGATGATTTAACGTGACTGTAACTTTTCCTTTTAAGTAATCACCATTTTATTATTTTTTATTATCCGTGCTGCAAAACTGCTCCTTACAAAAGAATCACACCAAACGAGTCGTGAAACGTTTAAGAAGCCGTATAAGCTACTTACGAGGGTTTTCTTAAACAATTTCGAACATTTTAAGTTGTATTTTTGACATATGCCTTATTATCTGACTGACGTTATTACTCGCATCTAAAGGGTGAGTAGGAATTCCTGACCCAAAAATCAAACGAGCGCCGTATAGCAGCGCATGCGCATTTTTGGATAAAATTTAGAAAAAGGTAGGTAAACAAAACATTTGATTTTCAGATTCTAAAGTTTTAAATACGCTGCAAAATGAATACAATTACAAACCAAATTAAAAGAAATCAAATTGTTGAGTTTTTTCTGCCTCACAATTCTGATAGAAAAATCACCAGAAATCACTTTCTACAACAAAATTTAAAGATAAGATTCATTAATCGAACACTGGAACAGTATTCTTAGACATCCAGTGTTGAATACAAGCAGTCATCTGGTCGGATTCCAGCAGTGATCACCAAGCAAAATGCCGACAAATTGAAGCGTTATCTAATTAATAATCCATCTCTTACCAACAGAACAGCTTCCAAACAACTGCAGATATCTGTAGGTTCTGTTAGAATTATAAAAAAGAAAATGGGAATTGTAACAAGAACGAAGTCAGCTGCTCCACTATACAAAAAAGGTCAGGCGGAAAGGGCACAGAGGGACTGTAAGAAGCTTTACAAATAGCTGGTGCAATCTGGTGGTGGGAAATATATTATAATCAATGATGAAACTTATGTGCCTTGCAATCCCAGCCAGATTTCATGTAAAGAATTTTGAAATGATATTCTTTGAGTGCAGGTTCCAGCTGATTTCAAAGTGAAACGATAAGAGAAATTTCCCGCCAAATTTCTGGTTTGGCAAGCAATATCACAAGACGGTGTCATCAGCGAGCATTTCATTTGCAAGCAAAGTTTGAATCGTGAAAGGTACTTAAACAACATTCTTAAAGGTTTGTTTTTAAAATTTTTCAACTCGAAAAAGCACAAAGGATCAGTTTTATTCTGGCCTGACTTGGCTACAAGTCATTATTGTAAAATTGTTCAATTATTTCTACAGGACAATAAAATCGAATATGTTCCTAAGGTGGATAATCCACCCAATGTGCCACAATGCAGACCAATAGAGAGAGTTTGGGCCCTCTGCATGCTCGAATACTTTCGGAGAGGCAAAAATCTAACAGATTTGACTAAATTCACCAAAGAATGGAAGCAGATTTTAAAGATAATAGCCGAAAAACATGGGAAAATCTGTTTCGCGACTTTAAGAAGAATCTTCGACTGGTGGGTGATGAAGGCGTAGATTCTGTAAACTAATCATCATTTTTTTGTAGTCAAATAAACACATTTTCAATATCGAAAACCAGTTTTTGTTTACCTTTATTTATTTACAAATTATTTAAGTTTGAATTTTGGGTTAGGAATTTCTACTCAATCTTTACTTTAGACTAAATAGACTACTAAATAGGCTAAAAAACGACTAGTACTATAAACAAGAAAACAGCTAAATACTCTGAAGCTTTAAACACTTAATAAGTATCAATGAAGGATTCGCCAAAAATTAATAAATATCAGAATGTGAATCTCATTAGCAATAAAAATCTTTTAAAAAAAGTTATATACTATCAATATACAAAAAGGAATAAAAAAAAATGGCCCTTGGTAAGCCAGGCGCATCAGTAGATTTATATTAATTAAATATATTAAAAGTATACGTTTTAGAAAAAAATGTTTTAGATAAAAGTTGTAAGTCTCTTTAAGACAAACAAAAAAGTCCCCTAACATTTTTTTGTACAGGGTGAAGTAAAAAAGTTACGAATTTTTTTCCATTTTGATTTGATGTCACGCCCAAACGGCTTTACTGATTTGGCCCATTAACGAACTCGACCGGGATTTTGGGACGATTGATTTTTGTATCAAATTTCATTTCGATCCGTTAAGAAATGCGACCGCTATCGTGTCCACAGATTTCGTTATATCGGAACTATACATACATACATACATACATACATACATACATACATACATACATACATACATATATATATATATATATATATATATATATACAGGGTGTCCCAGAATTAACTACGGAAACTTCGTATACGTATTCCTTGATGACAAATAAGTAGGGTCTTTCCCATAAAAAAAATTTTTTTAGAGACTCCTGTCAGAGTTATAACCTACTTTGCAAATGTGCGCTACTTGATCGCGATACACGATACTCAATTGACATGGTCCTACTTTTTATTTTTTTACTCCAAACCGAAACGATTTCGCAAAAAACGACAAGGAACAAAAAAGTTTCAAAATAATCAAAACTTCCTAAAATAATTTTTTGTTATTTTAAATATTAATTGCTAAGAAAGTTACAAAAAAAATATGAAGAGGGGTTTCTTGATTTGCACCCTTAGAATGGGGTAGGGCAGGTGAAAAGCGGCAGGAGAAATGCGTCTTTATAAAAATGATGTTCACCCAAATTTTTAATTTTTTATCTTGGACCAATCAGAAGATATTAAATTAAAACCGTATTTTACCACCCCTCTTTAAAGGGTTATAACTCTGAGAGGAGTCTCTAAAAAATTTTTTTTTATAGGAAAGACCCTACTTATTTGTCATCAAGGAATACGTATACGAAGTTTCCGTAGTTAATTCTGGGTCACCCTGTATAAACTTTTGAACGGAAGGTGTTTTTGGGGTCAGGGGGGGCCAAAACGAAAAACTGTAGTGAAATTTTCCCGAAGTCGTAACCTGCGAACCAGCTGAATAGTAGATATAAATCTACTAAAATGACCCTTGGTAAGCCAGGCGCATCAGTAGATTTATATTAATTGAATATATTTAGAGTATACGTTTCAGAAAAAAATGTTTTTGAAAAAAGTTGTAGGTCTCTTTAAGACAAACAAAAAAGTACCCTAACATTTTTTTGTACAGGGTAAAGTAAAAAAGTTACGATTTTTTTTCCATTTTGATTTAATGTCACGCCCAAACGGCCGTACCGATTTGGCCCATTAACGAACTCAACCGAGATTTTGGGACGATTGATTTTTGTACCAAATTTCATTTTGATCCGTTAAAAAATGCGACCGCTATCGTGTCCACAGATTTCGTTATATCGGAACTATACATACATACATACATATATATATATATATATATATATATATATATATATATATATATATATATATATATATATATATACGAATAATGGTATAGTGACTGGTTGAATATAACGTGAAGTCAATCGTGGAGTTGCAGTCAACGTTTGGCCAAGGTAAGTAAAGAAAACTCTTTGATTTCAGTCAAGCTTTCGAATTTATTTAATTCTTCTTCAGGACATCTGTAGTGAAGAACAATTTTTATAAAATAAAGAAATATTGTTACAAATGTGATGACTTACTAATCGTGAGGTTATAAGAGAAGCGACGAATTCCGTTTGACAACATGACACTAATAAAACATTTTAAAATTCAGGTACATCACTATTAAAATACATAAAAATATATACATTTACACCATAAAACTTATTATTTTGTTATTTTTAGCATGGAGGTTTGTCTGTAAATGATTGAATTTTAATGTGTCTTCAATTTCCTTTCTTATTTGTGTGTTTTTTATATATGGTTTTTATTTTAACACAGTAGGAGAGCAAAACATTTTGATGATTTATTTATTTAGATTTTATTATTATATCAAGTAAAATTCTGTAGTCATGAAATGCGGGATTTTAATTTCAAAAATTTATTTGTTAAATTTTATGAACGTTGTTGTGTTTTTATTTTTATTTATTTTAGTGTTATATTAATCTTTATGTTTGTAATCATGTTTTAATTTATTAATAGTTTATTTATCTTTATATTTATATATTAAAATTTTTTTTATTTATATTTATTTTTGAAACGACAGAATGTAACAATAAATATTACTCAGCCCTTCTATATCCGATTTTCTATTAATACATGTTTCCCTTCTGTCAATGTGTGTCATTTCTAAGAATAATCGTTTCTTAAGGTTCCTTTCCCTTTCTAAAATTTGTTTCTTTAAATTTAAAACTATGACCATTTTTAATTGCATGTTCAGTTAGTGCGCATGCTTTATATTTATTATTTTTAATGTCACTTTTATGCGAGATGTTCCTGCTGTGTACAGTTCGGCATGTTTCCCCAATATACACCCAAAAGAAAAGTATTGCACTTGGCTAGCAAAAGTGTTGGGTACTTGGGAGCAAAGGATGTTGGGGAAACATGTGTCAAGTAACACAAAAACACAAAAACAACGAACGCTCACACAGGAGTCCTATCGCCATTTTGTGCTTTCGGCCAGCTGTGCCAATGGGTTTTCGGCTAGCAACCAGCGTCGCCACGTTAGCGAAACGGACTCATTGTGTTTGAGTCGTTCTAGCCCAGGATATGAAACAAAGTGCCAAGAAAACGCGCATCAATATAAAAAAAAGGAGGATAACGGGCAATGTACGCAACAAGGATCATAGGTTACAAGTAGGAATGGTAACCGCAGACATGCATGTTTCTGGCTCATTAGCCGTCATCAGTGCGGCATAACCAAGAAAAGTATTGCACTTGGCTTTTTTTTATATTCTTTACACATGTTTCCCCAACATCCTTTGCTCCCAAGTACCCAACACTTTTGCTAGCCAAGTGCAATACTTTTCTTGGTTATGCCGCACTGATGACGGCTAATGAGCCAGAAACATGCATGTCTGCGGTTACCATTCCTACTTGTAACCTATGATCCTTGTTGCGTACATTGCCCGTTATCCTCCTTTTTTTTATATTGATGCGCGTTTTCTTGGCACTTTGTTTCATGTCCTGGGCTAGAACGACTCAAACACAATGAGTCCGTTTCGCCAACGTGGCGACGCTGGTTGCTAGCCGAAAACCCATTGGCACAGCTGGCCGAAAGCACAAAATGGCGATAGGACTCCTGTGTGAGCGTTCGTTGTTTTTGTGTTTTTGTGTTACTTGACACATGTTTCCCCAACATCCTTTGCTCCCAAGTACCCAACACTTTTGCTAGCCAAGTGCAATACTTTTCTTGGTTATGCCGCACTGATGACGGCTAATGAGCCAGAAACATGCATGTCTGCGGTTACCATTCCTACTTGTAACCTATGATCCTTGTTGCGTACATTGCCCGTTATCCTCCTTTTTTTTATATTGATGCGCGTTTTCTTGGCACTTTGTTTCATGTCCTGGGCTAGAACGACTCAAACACAATGAGTCCGTTTCGCCAACGTGGCGACGCTGGTTGCTAGCCGAAAACCCATTGGCACAGCTGGCCGAAAGCACAAAATGGCGATAGGACTCCTGTGTGAGCGTTCGTTGTTTTTGTGTTTTTGTGTTACTTGACACATGTTTCCCCAACATCCTTTGCTCCCAAGTACCCAACACTTTTGCTAGCCAAGTGCAATACTTTTCTTGGTTATGCCGCACTGATGACGGCTAATGAGCCAGAAACATGCATGTCTGCGGTTACCATTCCTACTTGTAACCTATGATCCTTGTTGCGTACATTGCCCGTTATCCTCCTTTTTTTTATATTGATGCGCGTTTTCTTGGCACTTTGTTATATATATATATATATATATATATATATATATATATATATATATATATATACTTTTGCACGGAAGGTGTTTTTGAGATCAGGGGGGCCCAAACGAAAAACTGTAGTGAAATTTTCCCGAAGTCGTGACCTGCGAACCAGCTGAATAGTAGATATAAATCTACTAAAATAACGTACCTCAAAACTAAATAAGCACAATTTACAAAAAGAACTTTTTATAATAGAAAGTTTTTTACTGATTTAAGGCGAAAACATACTATCAAAACGTGACACGACGCCACGCATGTTAGTCCATATATTTATGTTGCGGCGTGTGGTCACATAGCGTGTTGTCTATGTGCTTCTAACTGTAATAAATATATGGAATTGAGAGGTACTAACATGCGTCGGGTGGCGTGGCGTCGTGTCACGTTTTGATAGTATGTTTCCGCCTTTATAGGTCATATTTTGTCTCATCTCAACAATGCACAGCATCCCTGATTTTGCAAAAATATTAAGTCATACAACGCTGTGATTGATCATAGAGAAGATTGTTTCCTTGTTAACAAAATCAAGGGTAGTTGTATCTAAAAACTTTCTAAAACAGTTTATTTTATTACCAGTTAAAATAATAATTACTGTTTTCACATGTAAGAACAAAAAAAAAAGAAAAAAAAACTTCTCTGTCGCGTAATCGATCCCATTATGATAACATAACAGAACTGTCACAAGTGGGCTGATTCGCCGCCTAACCAACTACGCTACGAACGATTTATTTAATAACTTTCAAAATAATATTATCTATACACAACTTAGATCATGTTTAATATCAATTCGGTATAAATTTCGAAATCTATGTATATGCCTAAACACACTTGAAACATGCATTGTCATCCAGTTCTTAGCTATCCTGAAAATTTCAGAGCTATAGGTAGTCGGGAAATAGGTTTAAATTCGATTACAAATTCCACGGAATGACACAGAGACACAGAACACGGCGAAAATATAAAAAACTTTCTAAAATAATCAGAAAAGATAAGATTATTATCCTAAATTTTATTTTAAATCTTACCTGGGTATTCATAAACAGGTAAATGTTCAGATCCTGCACTTTGATCGACTTCAAAATAATAAGGTTCTTGTTTTTTAAAATATTTGGACAAAACAATTGCAGCAGATATGAGTACTGCTACTTTTGCCAGTAGCAACGATTTTAATGCAATCATTTTCATACCAGCCAGTAATGTCGTTACTGCTGTTCCTTTAGCTACTCCAAAGAAAAAGGGTATTAACATATTCCCCATATTTTTTTTACTTGCTCTTCCTAAAACAAATCCAGTTTAATTTTATTTATACAGTTATTTAGATCAAAGAATGTCATATATTTTTAAAGTTTAAATGGAATTAAGGTAATTTTTGAAATTATACTAACAAGCCATAACAATACGAAGATATAAACAAAAAATACATTGGCCAAGACTTGAACCTGTGATCGCTAGCTTTAACCGGTAGCTCCGTTAATTTCTTAATCCACGTATGCATTAGTGCTTAGTTGGTATTTTTGATCATATTTTATTTTAATTTATGTCACAGTATATATGTATATGACGTTATAAGAGATATTATTATTCCGGTCTGTAGAAAACAATTAAAATATAAAATACAGTTACAAAAATTGCATTAAAGTTAGATGTTGAACAGAAAGTCTTTAGTTTTAAATTAAAATAAAAACAAAAATTTATATTAAGAAGAGATTACAAAAAATTATTTAAAAAAAAAACATTAAAAGAAGTAAATAGATTCTTGAAAACAAAGAAAGCTAGAGATAACAGGTATAGACCAGCAGAAAAAATGAACTAACCGATATAGTGAAGCAGAAAAAAGTAAACCAGCGATAATACGAAAAAAGAAAACAATAGTTATTTGTGACACAAGGACGGAAAATGACATTTTGCAAGAGCGAGTAAAGCTGCTCTTGCAAAACATTTTCCGGGCGTGAAACACACACTATTTTTTGGTCCGACCAATTTTTATTATTTTCAAAGTTCAAAAACTTTTTACTTTGTCACATACAAGATTAGGTATTTAATGACATCTATTGTACGATTAAAGGAATTACCTAGTAATAAGGAATGATTTTCTGATAATCGATGTCAAGATCCTTAATTTTTATACATACGAATACTGTGCTAATAAGCAGCACGGTAAAAATTGTCATATTGAAAATATTAATATCTAATAATTTTATAAAAAATAGCAGAGAATGAACTATTATTATATTTCAATGAGCAAAAATAAAATCGAGATATGTATTTTCATAATTGAATGATAAGTAGCTGTAAATTGACATAAATGTCAAATTTAAAATAAAAGTTGTAAGAGAAATTAAATTTAAATTAGAATCCCGGTTACTTTTAGAAAAAGTTATTAGTTAAGTATAGGTATTATACGATGTTTTTAAATAAATTTAATTAAAATTTGTATTATTCATTATATATTTGTGATGACTCATAGCGCCATCTCTTTAGATAATCTATAAGCTGCTTTGCCAGCCTAGGCCGGAAAATGTCATTTTCCAGACGATTTTGGAGTGATTAATAGTATTGTTTCTGAACGGAGGACCAAAAAATATATTTTTATAATGGCAATCTGTGCAGAATACACAACCCGAAAAGTTTTATATTCCATATAAATAAAAAATTAACAACACAATTAAATAAATAAAAACCAAATAAAAATCAGTTTTATCTCCTAGTGAATGAAATCAAAAAATGAAAGAAAATAATTATAAACAAACTTAAACAATATTCCTATATTGGTCAGTCAAGTCAAAATTTACCTTCAACTAAAAGATTAAAACTAGTGTTTTAAGAAAATTGTTACTTTCGATATAACCTCAAGATTTTTAAGTAATAATTTATAAAATGATACATATTTTTAATATTTTTCAATAAATTCTAAAATGTCCTGACAAAAAATTTCATTTAACTTGAAAAGCTAGACACGAAATCAAAGAATTTTATTTCAACTGGCTGATATTTTCTTACATTTTCTTGTTTCTTACGCATTATTTAATCCATGCTCTTACAGCTAGTTAATAAAAAGGAAAATATGTTTCCAATCAGATAAAAATTATCTTTGAGATATTGATTAAATGTCTTTATTGTAGTATGTCTTTATGCTTGCAAGTGTACATTAAAACTACATGGACATATAACTGGCTGATATCCATAATCGTAATTTAATCAATCTGTTGGATACCTAATATTTTTATAATACATGAGTAGGTAATCTCTTTTTAAGAATTTACAGTTAATTAAAATGTTTTTTTTTTGTGGTGGTCCCCTAACAGGTAACCGAATATTGAAGTCTGGTTTGAACAAGTGCAAAGTAAATAATACTAAGCTGAGTAACGTTCAATATATTTTTGAAGAATTTGAACTTAAAAAACAACATAAATAAGGTATTGGTCAAATAATTTTTATGTTTATCTTAAGCGGAAGTCTATGGTGAAACCTGGATATTTAACTTGGTTAAAGAGTCTTTGAAGTCAACCCTTACCCGGGAACAGCAGGAGGTCCATAAATAAAACCATTTTCTCGATACTCGATCTCCGATCCAGCATGTGATTGTATGCACTCATAATTTTACATGATCCCAGGTAAATGGTGACTTCAAAGACTCTTTAACCTTTAACTTCATATTGTTTTTAAAGAGTAACTTCCTGATTGTTGTAAGTGATACTAAGCTTATTAAAATAGGTTAATAGGTTCGTAAAAATAGCCGTGCCATAAGCAAAACTTACAGCTTGACTTGTTGTCTGTTGAATAAAGGAATTATATAGATATATTGTATATACTGTAGGTAACAAGGACTGTCCCTTGTGGTACATCAGTTTTAATTTAATTGCGTTGGCTAAGGTTATCCTCTACTTTCAATTGCTGATATCGGATATTAAGATACTCTTTAGAAAGCTTTAATGCTACTCCTCGTATTTCTATATCCTTCAAAGCCAGCAATAAATACCTAACTGTTTAAAGTACAGTATCGAAGGCCTTAGCTAAATCCAGGAAGACAGTTAGGTTTGGATTTACTATATATATATATATATATATATATATATATATATATATATATATATATATAAACAAAACGGAGCGTTTTTTGAAAGTCTTAATCCAAAGAATGATGAAAAAAATTATACAAACGTATGTCGTCAGTATATTCCAGATAAATTAACTGGATTTGTGCCTGATTAAAATTCCTAACTCGAGGACATAGGATGCTGCGAGGTAGATATAAATATCGATCAGTGTATACCTACAAGGGCAAAGCCAAACTGTAGACAATGTGTTTCGCTCTATTTAGACCTCATCAGTACAGTACAGGTTTGTCTCTTTAGTCACTAATAAAAAGACTTTAAAATCATTTTAAGAAACAATAAATATTTTTTAAAAAATTAGATTTCTTATATTTTATAGGATATTTGGGTTGTAGTGACTGTAACTGTAATTTATATAAAATATTCATAAAAACTTTTGTATCTGAATCAACAAGTGTTATATAATGAGATTAAAAAAACACAAAATTGTGTTTATAAATCAGTATTATTGCGCTGGCGTTGTTGTGTTAATTAAAAAGATAATATTAGCATTACTATTCGACAACAGTCAAGAACACTCAATTTTTTTAGTTTATTTTAAAAGCAGTTTTACATTGTCTGGGAAATACAGAAGTGGCATCTTGCTAAATTGATTTATCGCCCCCGAAACTTCCTGAATACCAAATTTCATGAAAATCCTTGGAGCCGTTTCCGAGATATACAAGAATTATTTCAATTTACACAAAATCTTTATGTTTTATACTCTAATTGTATTAATTTAAGTTAAATAAATAACGAACAATATAAATACCTTCTTGTTGATCTTTAGTGAAAAAGTTCAACTGGACAGCTTCTTCTTCTGGTTTCTGCACTGCACTTACTTCAACATTTCCGTAATCTACCCTTAAAGCAATTCTGTCAAAAAATGAACTGCTGTTGTTATTTTTAGTATCTTCTATATGGAACGTCATTTCATCCCCAAATTGCCATCCACTTGGCGAAATAATATCATTGTACCAAACCGCCTGTGTTGCATTGGTAAAAATTAAAATTATAACAACTAGTTCAGTAAATATCATTTTTAAACAATAAAACATATACTAAAATAAATAAACATTCACCATCACTTCACGTACCATGCATAAGCATCATTGGAAATGGCTACAAAAAATTATAATCGAGTACTTATATCTTTTACACTTGGTAGTCAACCCTAACCATTGCGTGTACTAATTGTTATAATATAAGGTTTTTCCATGCAATTTGCTAATTAGCTGCTGTGTAATTGATTTTATATGATATTGAGAATACCTGTATAGGATGTAAAGATTTCTAATGACAAACTTTTGCTTCTTGAAAACGAACTATAAAAATCAATCATTCGATAAATAGTATAGCATTAAGGCTTCTTTCTTAATATACATTAAAAAACTTTCAATTCATTTAATTCAGATGAAAAATGCAAATATTGCGATCTAGATCAAAGAATCTCTGTGGAACGACTTTTTGTAAACCAATAAACAATTTTAACTAATATATTAATAAGGGTAGTTTTAGGAAAAACATGCTAGAATTCTTCTTTTTAAGAGGGAGATTCAAAATTCAATGGTGTGGCCTCGAGAACGGTTCTAATTAGCGCGTACTGCTGGCCACAGTAGAGAGGGAAGGTAGGTGGTAGTTTGTAATACAGGTGGTTCCCTTTGTTCTGTTCTTTAGTGAGTTAGTTATCTTTTTAGTTTTGCATATAGCCATAAAGTCAAAAAATATGCAGACCTAAAGTACTTAATTGCTTTTTAAAATTTGTCTCACCAAAATCGATACACTTTTGCATACTTTCAAACCAATTGGTAAAACAGTTATTCAAGTCTTCAGTTTGACACATGTAAAATTGCTGTTTTAAAGGTTTTTTCTGGCGACTAAAATTGCTGCATACGCATTAAATTCGTGATCTTTATTAACGTGAAAAGTCGTTGTTTTAAAGCTCCAAAGACTTGATTGTCTTTTGGGCAGTGTGACTACTTGCATTCTCCTGATGTAGGTTGATTCGTCGTTGAGTGTTGCTTTAATGAAGTTTTGCGATAACTTCTAGTAAACAAACGTTTATAAACCAATTAAAAGTAACTGCTCTTCGATCATCTAAAGCAATTGTTGCCACATGACCCAATTTTCACACAAAAATGGCGATCATTTTCTTTGACACACTTCGAGAACGGATAATGTTTGTTGGTTTTTCCTCATCGTGAAACACCACACAGCGGATTGGCGTTCCGATTCTTAGGAGTAAATCCAAAATGCATCGCCACTAACAATACTATAAATGTTTGTTCAGATTCCTTTGTTAAACCGTTCTAATGTTTTTCGATATAATTGTCAGGAACCGCTTTTTGCTCTTCTGTAAGCAAATGTAAAATCCAACAGGAAACCAACTTCGTAACATCCAGTTTTTTATGTAAGAACTTTTGGATCAAGGATTGAAATGTCCAAAGATGCCTCTTTCTTTTGGTATGTTACACGGTGGTCATCGTTAATTAGCTGACGAACCCCATCAATCTTTTGCTGTGTGACTGATGTATTGGGTGGATTTAGCCTGGATTCGTCACTGAAATCTGAGCGACCAAGTTGAATATCGCATTACCAGCGAAAAATAGTTGACTGGTATGGTACTTCTTTTCCAACTACAAAAACTATTTCAGCGTGACATTGCTGTTGGCATAATTCTCTCCTAAAATTGTAAAATATTATTGCTCGAAAACGTTTTCGGATAAGTTTACACTTTTCGTCCGACTAGCTGATTCATTGTACCTACACGACTTGTATCGTTGTACCGCAATAAAACTGTGGATTTATATAAAAAAAATTGAGGTTAGATTTGTATCTGAAGGTTTTATTAGTAATGTCTTGTAAGCGGCTATATGCATAACTAAAAAGATTAACCTCTTATAAAATTTCTATTGTGTGAAGTCGTAAAATAAGCTGAAATTCTTGATAGACTTGATGCACATTTTAGGAATACTTGAATGAAAAAATCACAAATGTATGACTGGCATTAAAAATTTTTGAAAGGGTCAACACAAGTTATTAAAATTAACCTCGTGCATCTCGCCCTTAAATTAGTTTATTAAAAAAAAAAAACATTGCCACTGTTCGACGCCTTTTGCAGAAGAACCGCCGGTTACAGGTTGGTAAAATTGCAGGTAAGATAGAGATAGTCATGGGAATGTTCAAACCATTATTTTCGATAAATTTCTCATACCTTTTTTTACTTTTTTGAGGTAAGAGATTTAACGTCACCGCTTGTGCAGCCTCAAGTATTTCTGGGGGTGTACAATCTTCTTCATTGTCGGATAAATTGCAATACTCTCAATTACAAAAGAATAAACCAAGAATTTGTATAGAAATAAATTTCACGTCAACGATAACTGTCAAATTTTTCATAAATTACTAGACAGAAAGATTTGTCTGAATTCTTATAATTTATTACTTTATTTATTAACTAGCTTTTGCCCGCGACTTCGTCTGCGTGTAATTCGAATAAAAGCAAGGTCTTTATGTATCAATAACTGGTGCCCGCGACTTCGTGTGCGCAGTATTAGTATTTCGAGTAGCTTATATTAGCATGAAAAGAACTAACATTATGACATTAAAATTATAACATACATAATTTTTGGGTCGTATTTGAAAAATATAACAGTCTGACAATATTGAGATGTTACATTCGCACTGTAATAACGTAACAATATTGTCAAAAATACAGTAATTAAGCACTGCAAACCCCTAATCATAGGCCTATAGGTAGCTACTCAAATGATGTATTGTGAAGGACAAAATTTATCTCCTTTAAATACCAAAAGCGATAAAAGTATTCATTTTGATAAGGATCCATTTATTACTACCAAATGTATATATATGGTGTCGCAGAATTTTTTGTAGGACTATTTAAGATAAATATTTTCACCATACATTATATACATGTAGCACTAACTGTTTTTGCAGCACACGCCTGAGTAGCTCGCAGATTGCAGAATTTTTTCAGACTTAAATGACATTTATCGTTATATTTTGGACAATTCACACAATATCTTTATAAATTATAGCCTATATGTTATTCTGATCTATAAGCTACATAACTGTAAAGTTTCATTAAAATCCGTTTAGTAGTTTTTGCGTGAAAGAGGAACAAACATCCATACATCCATACATCCATCCAAACAAACTTTCGCCTATATAATATTAGTAGGATAGGATTACGGCCCAGGTGAACAATCTTTTTCTCTTGAACTTTCCAACTCTGTATGTAATACACTATTTCTGCTTGGAGAATTAATTTCTCTAGGATCGAAGCTAAAATTTCTTAATCCGATTTAAATTTTAAATTAAATAGAAAATTAACAAGGCACTCATCACTTGTTAAAATGTAAATAATGTATATAAACAATTTTAAAAATATGCTGACAAGAATGATATGATAAGAGAAAATTTTACTACTAATATGTAATTACATTAACAAATTTTGCAAAATTTTACCCTCTCTTGCAAGTACCTAACTGGTTTCGTATGCTACTACCTGGGGGACTCACTCGAAAGTTTATCTGCAAAAAAGGTTACCAGATGTACTGTACTCCTGACTACTCAAGCCTCACTATGCTTTTATTATACCTTGATGTACTGCCCGGAAAACTCACTTGGTTTTGTGGCCAGAGAGATTATGCGCCCGACCGCCCCAGGCATCGAAGTTTGGCCAAGCCCATTACCCGCTGAGGAACCTGCACATACAACGAATTAATCGAGAACCCCCCTCCATAAGAAGTCGTGACCCTTAACCCTACGTACTAAGGTGTATTAGCTACAAAAATTGGTTTCTGTTCGAATTAGATCTAGGTTATTATCCTCCCTGTGGGATGGGATTGTAAGAAAGATGAAGACGCTAGGAATTTCACAGTACCTTGTAGATTACTTTACAGACAGCATGCATTGGCTGGCGACCAGCATTACAACTCATGCTGACTCCCCGCAAGGTTCTGTCTTAGTTCCTCTGCTGTGGAATGATGAAATTTTGGACCTAAACTTTGAAGTTTAAGTAATAGGATTCGCTGATGATCTGGTATCTATAGTAAGAGCCAGCAAAAAATAAACGGCTGTCAGCCGCCTTAATTAAGCAATGAGAATGTCCAGGAGCTGGATGGAGGAGGACTCTTTAGAGATAGCCCCTGATAAAATCCAAATCACAGTATTTAATGGGAAGAAAGACGTTCAAAATTTAAAAAATAAATAACTTGGAAAATGTGAAAATCTGCCCGATAAACAACCTAAAATATCTGGGGTTCTAGCTAAATGGATAAAAAGAGAATAGGGTAGCCCGAAAGATCCAAGGCATTTTGCCCAAAATTGGGGCCCATCTACCAGTCAAAGAATTTTACCATACATAGTTGTGGAGTCCACTCTCTTCTACAAAACTCCAGTGTGGCACTCTGCAGTTAAAATTCAAAAACATAAAAACAAACTAGAGGGCCTCCAACAAAATATGTTGTTGAGGGTCATATCAACGATATACTTCGTCAGAGGAAGAGGTCTGATCACAAAAATCCAAAATAATGCGCTAAAACATCACTAAATATGTGTATATGTGCGTTTATATGGATCTGTATATTTAGTTTTTTAAATGATTTTATTTAAAAAGAATTACAATTTTATACTGATACGCGTCTTCTGAAGACTGTTTTGGCAACGGTTCTTTCCCTCCTCGTAATACTGCGGGAATTCCTATACTCAAATTGCCTTTGTTAGTTGGTTTCAGTATTTTCGACTGTTCCAAGATGAGTCCTCTTACGGTGATATTTCATTTTCAAGTACAGAAAAAAAATCAATTACATGTTGCTCAGGACGAGGATCCCCAGGAATGTTTTACTTGTTTTTTAAAAATGGTATGTGACAAGGAGCCTTTTAGTTATGTAACATCCACTTGTTCTTATAGTTTAGTCTCACACGGATGACTATTTGATGTTTTTTGAAAACCTGTTGATTAATCGATTGTCCTTTAAGTAAAAACTTTTTGTGGATTTTTGTGGTTTTCACTTCGCCATATCTGCTTTTTAAACCGTGGATAGATTGGAGTGTGCTCCTTCATGCTCTGGCGATTGGTTTCTAGGTTGTGCTCAAACACCTAAGACTCGCCAGTTATGAGAGATTTTATAACATACCTAGTGGTCATTTTCCATCCAAACCAAACAAGGTGTTTGTATTTACATTAAGAAAGAGAATACATTCGAATTCTTAATTTAGTAGTTCCTTTACAATATCTAAATTGGTTTTATTAATTAAAACATGAAATTATTAATGATTCACTGGCACTTGAAAGTTAAATCTTCTTACTTCCATTTTAAGGAAGTAATTTCTATTTACTTCAAGAGTAATATGTTCTAATTCTTATGTTCTGCTTCTCTTGTTAAGACCACGGTCTTTCCATTCATTAACAATATTACACTTGTAATTAAAATCTGGTAGTGTTTAAAACCTGTATATTTGTTTAGTGAAAAACAACTATTTTCCACATCTGGACGTTAAACAAACTAAAAACATGTTTGTTCATGCAATGTAATACAAAATTATGGTTAGATTATTTTGTTCATTTCAATTCGTATAATTGAAAAATCAACAAATTGTTTATTAAATTGAACGTACCTAATTGTTAGAGTACGTTAAAAACTAGTGATTTTATTTAATTACTTGTAACCAATCAAACATTTTTAATATCAATAAAATTTTCTAGTTTTATTAAATTAAATTTAATTTGTAAGTGACCGATGGTAGTTGGCAACAAAGAAATAATAATAATATAGTCCATTTCACCGATTTTGGCCGATGACAGAAATCATACTCGAAGTAAATTTAGAGTTATATCTCTCTCAGATACAGGTAAGTTAGAAATTTAAATGAGGACGTTTGTTTTTTAATACAACACTTACGTAACTGCATCTTGTTTCACCGGTAGATAAAAAGTATTCATTACAGAAGTCTTGACTTAATTCACATTCCTAGTAACCGTCATGTACGGCTCGTTGTTGAAGGGTTGAATTTAATAATTATTAATGTCATATTTTTGTGGATGTCAAACCACACTGATAGTTTCAGAAACTTACGACCTAATTTAGAAAAAAATAACTCTTCGCCATTGGTAACTTGGATGACAGTTTAATCTTATTTCAGTGGTTTCTAATATCAAATCGGCCAAAAACGATAAAATGGACTATATCTTATCTTATCTTTATTGCTGTAAAACCAACAGATGACATGGCAACGTCAAAAAAGTTTATGTTTAACATTTACATTTATAAAATTATTTATTTTATTTATTTATTTACAGGTTCATCCCTTTTGTATACAATAATTACAATAAAACAAACACAACAAAAGTCAATTCAGCACCTCACGGCATTGTCTCCTAAACTCATTTAAAAATACTCCCAAAATGTCACAATTAAATTCATTAGCTAATCTTGAGAACCGATATAAAGGCGTATGGCAAACAAATTTTTATAATTCACGTTCACAAAGTTTTTATTTCGACACTAAAAACAGTATCGAAATAGATTCATTGTAGGTTTTTGGTAACTTTTTGTTGTACACAATTGGTTGCACTGCAATGATTGTCAACGAAAGAGTTCAGGTAGTAAATCAAAAAGTATGTTGTACTAAATTATTAACTACATTATCAGCGTTATTTGCTAAATTCGGAATATTTTATACAAATTTGACAAACATTCAAATTTAAAATCATTAAAACTGACAAGTGTCAAAAGTGTCAAGATTGCCAACATAAATAAATATTTCGAAAAACTCTCATTTTTTATACTTTTAAAAGTTCATTATAAAAAATAGTATGTAACACTCGAGTTACAATGACGGTTTGTAGTACTCGTTCTTTGCGTAGTACTGAACTCGTACTACGAAACCTCTGTCATTGTAACACTTGTATTACAATATACTATTGTATTACGCGTACCATTAGTAGGAACCCTAAAATTAATTTCTTTTAGCAGTTCAGGGCAATTCCAATCTCCGGAGATCAGTTTGAATAGAATCAGAAGATCGGCAAAAATACGATTATCTTCAAGACTAAACAATTGTTATTAACGAAATAAGATGAAAAAAAATGTTTATGTTTTTATTAATAAATCGAAAAGTATTAATATCCAAAAGTAATGAATTATCATTGTTAAGATTTTTTTATGTCTTTTAATATTCATAAAATTTTATTAATTGCATTCCTGAATATACCTAATCTAATCTAACGAGTCATAAAAAGAATTCATAAGAAAAATATGAATTGTAACCGTATTTTTCGATTGTAAATGGTTTTTTACTTGAGTGAGACAGAAAGTAAAAGTATTTTACTCTCTGCTGTGAAAGTGAATGACTGCGAAAAGTTAAATGCCATAATTTTATGTGCAAACGAAAAAATATCTTATAATTGAATTTTAGTTGATAATTGAATAAATTAAAAAACAAATATTTGAAAATTTGTTTACGTTAATTAATTTTTGATAAATATAATCTTTGACGTGCGGCCATTTTAGGAATTAATCGATTGCACTAAATTAAAGATTTTTTTTAAGATTAAAGCCTGCTGACATATAATCAGCGGCCGTACTGTAATATTTATTGTACTTTTTCATTACTTCATGTTAACCACTTCAGGATCTTAGTACCTTTTACTAGTTGATAGAGCTTTAAAGGATAAGTGCCTATGTTTCTAGAGACAAAACCTTAAACAGCCAGGTTCACAATTTGATAGAAAGCGGAATATACTGGAGCTGTTGCCAACTATACTGCAAAGACATTGTTTTCTTTGCATTTGAAAAAATTTGACTGTCTCCCGCTTCAGTGCCTCACAATGGTACAGTATGTGGCCAACTAGGTACCCTGTCGCATAATCTGCAGGTTGATTCTCCATTCTCCTGGTTTGCAGCTGTTTCTATATGTCTCTTGACAGGTGTATGACCTGTTTGGAATACTGTAATGACTCGTAGCTGATTTCTGCTGGTTTTGACAGTGTTTCTAATATTCTGGTAATCGTCTGTTCAATACACATTCTGTCGTGTGCTTGACCAAAGATACGTTTCCAGTGTTGGTGGTGTTACTTTACTTTTCGGTACCTCTAAAGCTGGCCCTGAACCATAGAATATTGTGGCTGAGCCTTTACTTGTAAGTTTATTAGCCTGCTTCTTGCTTATATTCCTGTATGTTGTGGCTTCCAAACTAGTTTGACAATTGTTATGATCTGTCACGATATTAAGTTCAACTTGACATTCAAATAGTAGTCTGACCACTTTAGGGATTTTTATGCATATGTTGATACGCTTAGATTAATAAGCTCTATAATTATTGTCTCTTGGGCGTTTTAAGATAACATATACTTATGCTTGAAATATGTGTTTTCGCAGGACAAAAAATTTCTTTACTGCACATGATACCCCTTAAGATTTGGACCTGTCGATGTAACTTTAAAGTTTAAATTGAGTATTCGCATTTTGCCTCTTACGTATCTTAATGTATTTGTACCAGGATTCTTTTCCTAGAGCAGGTATTTGGTAATCATGTGGCCTCATATCATCTTTTAGATGTCTTCTTTAATCTCGTACATTATTTTGTTGTGTCCTGATCTAAAAAAAATGTTTGTAACAATTTAAATATTGCAAAATAAGATTAAAATGGGTCGAGGAAAAATAAAAGGCATTTTTACCGGCAAATCGAGGTTTGGTTTACAATCCGATTTAAGAGGACCTGTCAAAGCATCTAGTTTGCAAAACGTTCCAGAAAGAACTTTCATGGTTGGGGCTGTAAATAGGTAGGTTAATAGGTTTTTTAAACTGATCTTGTTCATATTAAAGAATGTGCATAATTCGGGAAAATTTTTGTGATTTTTACGACAATGCACGTCCGCATGTTGCATGAATCGTGCAAAAAAAACCTCATCCCACGACGGACACTTATTCTCCGAATTGGCCCAACCGATTGCTGTCAAATTTGGTGTTTTCATTCAAGTGTTCTAAGTAGTTAAACACTAATCACGATATTCAACTAAAGTAAACCCAAAAAAACTTAAAAAAACAAAAAAATTATTTTTACAAAAAAATTTGAAACATCTGTTATTTTGTTTGTTCCTTTCTGAAATTTTTCTTTCGCTATGGGATATGGTTTTTTTTGAGTCAACAACTTTGTCGCTGTCAATAAATAATTTTTAAAAAAGATACAATTATTATAATAAATCTGAAAAATTATGCTTACCCTTATAAACATTTAAATTCTAGAAATATAGTTAGCACTATTTACTCTAGTCAACATCTTCAAAAACGTGAAAAATTAAAATAAAGGTCCTAAAAATATGAGCGATAGCTCATTGGATTCGGAATCACCTCTAGAAAAATGTTTTTGAAAGAAAAGTGTACAGGCAAAAAATTGCAATTGTTATTAACAAAATAAGATGAAAAAAAACAGATGTTTATGTTTTTGTTAATAACTCAAAAAATATTAATATTTAAGCAATTTTAAAAAAAGCTCGTTAAAGAGGAGGAAATTTCCGAAAAAAAGGTCTATCCTTCCGGAACTCTATCTTCATTATTTATAATTTGAAATTGACGTTGAAAATGGGGCTTTGAGCGGCTTTTACGGCATGCGCGCGCTACCGCTAAATGGTGTTTATCAGATAAAATATTTTTTTTATGACATAAAAGGTTATTTTAAAAATTTGAAAAAATTCCAGTATTTTCCTAACACTTGAAAGAATCTAAATCAGTTGGAAAAAACATTTTATCATTGTTTTTCAAAAAGTTATTCAATTGTTAACTAACAAATTTTTTCCTAATCTCTGTTGATATAAACAATGGGATAAAAAGTATAATTTGTTACGGTTCGTTTTTAAAAATAAATTTGTTCTTGAATTCATTTAGCTGTTTAGGTTTTCTCTATAGGTACTAAAGTTATTTATAACCTTAATTGTAATCCATCTAAATCTTTTGATTGTTCATCTAATTAATAATTTTAGATATAAGTTAATAAAATATACCTTACCATTCTCTTTAATAAAATAGAAACACAACCTTAAACACAAATATAAAATAACTACACACAACCAAAATAATTTATTAAATATCAGTAAAAATAGGTAAACATTGTTTATTTAGATTAAAACATTTAATGTCAAAGTTCAATAGGTTAAGAGAGGGCCTCTTCTTCTAGTCTTCAGTCAAATCAGAGTGCCAATTCAACCATTTAATTTTAATAAAAATCACCACTTTACCAGGCTTAACTTTGTACTCTGAACCGGTTTCTTTTTTTTGTTCTTGGCATTGTTCTGAATGAAGCACATGGTTTCTTGAACTTCGAATTTTATTTCGGATTTTTATGCCAAGAAAAACAAAAATAATAGAAGACATTAGGATCACTACATTGTAATAGTTACATAATACACTTAATTGTGGATCTGGATCCAGTCTTTCTCACTTATTGGCCACATTTCACCTCCGGTAAGTCCATAAGGGTTTAAGCTTAAATTTCAAATAAAAATATTGAATTTGTAAATTTCTTTTTAGGCCAAAAACCTCTTCCTGCTTTATAAGACCTACTTCTGCTTATTTTTTTTTTCCTAAATCTGCTTTTCTTCACTTCATTCTTCACTTCGGGCTTTGGCACCTGCACTAACTAACTGGGGGCTGCTTACTCCTACTGTACAACACTACACACCTACACATCTCTGCTGCACACCTTGTTTGCATGTGATTGCTTTGTTTAAGCGCTCATTAGAAGTAGGAGCTCCTTCTCTAGACTTGCTCATAACTGATACCTCTTCAGCGACTGGATTAACCACAAGTAAGAGATTACCATATGTTTTCCTTTTGTATCATTCATACTGACAGCATTAAACTGATATAATCCAGCACTTGGCACATTCAAGTTACCATCAAAGTGTCAACTATATTTTATATTAACTAATTTATCTATATATTTATTATACGTTCATAATAGAATAAATAGGTTAAATTTTAGTGTGATATACCCTTTGTGAGCTGGATGGTACCACCCAGAGACCTTAATTGATGTTGGGTTTGTTTAGATTAAATTCATTAGGGTGACTATATCTGTATATTTTCTTTCCTAACAAATAATTGAACCCCCCCCCCCTACTCAACGGGAGATACTATTATCTCTAATTATTAACTCTGAACTAGCTTAATCGGGAATAACAGTACCTGCGCCCCATAAGGAATTTATGGGGGCTATCAAGTGGCGCCCAACGTGTATTTATGTATATTTTTCCAGTAGTAGTGATCTTGGATTGATATTTTAATCATTTTTGCAGTTTTGAGCTGGCGGACTTGTATTTTAGATATATTAAAATAAAAACAATCATTTAGGTGCAACATTTTTGACACAAACTAATAAATTTTTGAGATTTTGAGGTTAATATCATTCTTCTTTCTTCTCTTTACATATTCATTGTAGGCACTGGCACAAAACTTAAGACCTGTGGAGTGAGTTATCCTGTCATACAATTTACGGTTTACAATCGATTTATAGTATCGATTATTGGTTGATTCGATTGTGACTGATAAATTGTATGCACTTTTCTTTTCATTTAATTCTTGTAGATATTTTATCTTATAATTAAGATAGTATAAAAGATTAAAAATAGAAGTAATTTTAATAAAACAATATTAATTTTAATAATATTTTATTACCTTTTTAGTACAGGTGATAGGTATTTTATATAGTTACAAATTTTTTTTGTAAAGTTTGCCTTTTTATTTAAATTGCATACAGGGTAAATCTGGAAATATTTTGAGGTTGTTTTTTTATTGTTGAAGCTTTAATTACATAGCAATATAAAGATTACAATAAAAGTTTTTAAATAGATTACAGGGTAATCTTGGAACTTAACATTTTTAGTTGTTATACAGGATGGTTCCATATCAATTTCTTTAATTTTTTCCCTTTTTTTTGCGCGTTTATGAAAAGAAGTTAATATAGGTGTTTAAGATATTTTCTTGTAACTGAAAAAAGTTTATTATTTAATTTTTCATTTTGGGTTCTTTGTTAATTCAAGTTGACATATTCAACTTGCTCGTTTAAAATTAAGTAGTAGTGATAGATAGCTGTATTTTCTTGTACTTTTTTTTCTCGGCTCTTTCTTTATTAAGAAAGGGGGGGAATTGTGTGTTTTTTTCCTTCCTTTATCTGAAAGGATATGTCGAAAATGATGGAGGTAAATCGGCTGAAACAAGATGAGCTGACCTATGAGTTAAAGATAAGAAATTTAACTGTTGGTAAAACAGTAACCGAAAAACGGGCTACTCTACGGCAAGCTCTGAAAAATGAGAGGGAATATGGGACTGCGGACATCGAGTACAACTTGGACTTGGATTTTGAGGAAGAATTAAAGACATGTACACGGAAGTTTGAGGAAATGGAACAAGAAATTGAAGCCTTTGACACCGACAACTGTGTGAATGATTACCGTCGGATCTACTCTAGACTAGTTCATTTAACACAGCGTTTAAGTAGAATAGAGGGTCATGCTAAAGATCAGGAAGAAAACCGTGCCAAACTAGAAAGGCGGTGTCAGGAACTCTTTGGTAACCTTAATTTGGCTTATGAGCTTGGAACTGCAACTCGTGTTGGTACCTTTGAAAAGCCAAGAATTAACTATACCTCAGTGGATACGCATCAACAGTCTGCTCCTTTAGAACATAGAAGATCTGAACTGTCAGCGTTCAAGGATGGTGAAAGAAATCCTGCTCCTTTAGAAGATAGAAGACCTTCGGAAAGGACTGCGGTTGTGGACAGTGAAGAGAATCAGGGTTGTGCTCAGTTAAAAAGAGGTGATAGGTCAATTTTAGATGATCCAAACCCTCCAGTTAACAGAAACTCCAGGAATCTTTCGATAGTAGGAGACCTCATAGATTATCCGGAGGAGTGCTTTCCAGAACAGCGAAGATCAGAAACTCCTCATCAGTTATCGGCGCCTGGGCATTCAAGCAGCTATAACGATAGCCATGTACCAAATTATCAACTTAAGGAGAGATACCACGAAAATCAATTCTACAGAGATAACTCTGGGTCGAGAGTACATTTTTCATCCGATACTTCTAGAATGGCTACAATTGATGACTCAAGGATGTCCTATCAAGATTGGAACAGATCCCACCATCTGTCACACCACCTGAGTAATCTTGAAGTTTCGCCAATTCCTTCCCGACGACCACATGATTATTTTACTCCAACTCCAGATGTTCACAGATGGAATGTCAAGTTTAATGGCCGAACAAGTGTGAATGACTTTCTTGAACGTATTGAAGAGATCAGGATTTCACGTGGGATTACCAAGGATCAACTTTTACGTTCCGCCCCTGAACTCTTTATCCAAGACGCCTTGTTCTGGTTCAGGACTTGCAGATTTACTTCATGGGATGATTTGGTGGCTCAGTTAAAGGAGGCTTTTAGGCCATACGACTATGAGTATAGTCTTTGGGAGGAGATTCGTCGAAGAACACAAGGATCTCAAGAGAAGGTGCTTACCTGTATCACCGCTATGGAGAATTTGTTTCGACGGTTAGATCAACCACCAAGAGAGGATTATAGAGTTAACATCATAAAGAGGAACTTACTACCCTATATACAGACTCAGTTGTCTCTCCATCACATAACCTCCGTCCGAGATCTGTTGAGATTGTGCCGAACAATTGAAGAGACTGAGGAAAGAGTGAAGAGATTCGCTCCTCCTCCAACTTCCTATAGATCTCTTCTGGAACCAGAATTGGCATACCACAGACCAGCTCATTCCACTTCCACTTCGGTAGCTTCACTGAGAACCAATACCACATCTATTAGTACGTCGGACACCGGATTATTGGTTCAACCGGCAGGAACTTCGACGTTGGTTCATGCAGTTTCGTCTTCATCATCCCCACCACTCTGTTGGAATTGTGGTAAAAATACCCATAAATTTCGAGCTTGTCCAGAACAAAAGAAGAAGTTCTGTTTTAAATGCGGCTATGAGGGAGTCATGGTAAAGAACTGTCCAGCGTGTTCGAAAAACCAGAAGGCAGGTCCGAATTAGACCGGTCGAGACCACCTGCCATCAATTCGGTCAACGCAGGATCATCATCCATGTCAATTCTACTAGACTTCGTAATCGCGCATGCAAAAGAAGACACTCGTCCCTACCTTTCCGTCAACATCCTAGGTAAAGAATTTCTGGCTCTTCTGGATAGCGGATGCTCGAAAACCGTGATTGGAGGTTTAGGTTGGGAGCAACTTAAATTGGTTTGTTCACTAAACCCCTCTTCCACATTGAAGGAGTGCGTTGTCGCCAATGGAGGAAAATGTGATGTGCTAGGATCTATAACGGTTCCAATTCAGTTACAGGACAGAGTGAGAGTGCTAGAACTCCTGGTTGTACCTAGTATTCCACACGCAGTCATATTAGGTGTCGATTTTTGGACTTCGATGGAAATTGTGCCTGATCTATATTCTGGCCAGTGGGTTTTTAGGACTGAGAGTGACCTCTCTAGTCCTAACATAGCGGCTATTCAGTCCTCAGAGCACCTGTCAGTGGCTCAAAAGGCACAATTAGACAATTTGGTCGAGTCAACTTTTAGCGCTATGGGAAACAAGATAGGATGCACTCATTTGGTAGAGCATGAGATAAGGACACAAGCACAACCCATCAAACAAAGACACTATCCCATCTCCCCTGCCCTGCAACGACAAGTAAACGCGGAATTGGACAAAATGTTGGATGATGATATTGTCGAGCCCTCTAAGTCCCCATGGGCTTCCCCTATAGTCATGGTTAAGAAGTCCGATGGAAACTATAGATTCTGCGTGAACTATAAAAAATTGAATGAGGTTAGCGAGAGAGATGCTTATCCGTTACCATTTGTGGGAGCAACACTGGACAAGCTAAGGGACGCCAGATATCTTACTACCCTCGATATTAAGTCCGCATACTGGCAAATCAAGGTAGCAGAAAAGTCACGACCTCTTACAGCTTTTGTCGTTCCAACGAGAGGATTGTTTCAATTCAAGAGGATGCCTTTTGGGTTGCACAATGCCCCGGCCACGTGGCAACGATTCATTGACCGAGTCGTAGGGGTGGACTTAGAACAATACGTCTTTGTATATTTAGATGACGTTATCATCTGTACCCCTACTTTTGAACTCCATTTAAAGGTACTCGAAAAAGTTCTGAAAAGGCTTGCTGAAGCGGGACTCACTCTCAACCGGGATAAGTGCCATTTTTGCAGACCCGAACTGCGGTATTTGGGATATGTTGTAAATGCTTCAGGTTTGATGGTTGATCCCGAAAAGGTAGAAGCCATTATCAACATCCCCGATCCAAAAAACGTGTCTGAAGTCCGTAGGGTGGTAGGTTTAGCATCTTGGTACCGGCGCTTCGTACCGAATTTTTCTACTTTGATTGCACCTTTAACTGCCTTATTATGTAAAAATGCGAAGTTCGACTGGAATGACTCATGTTCGACAGCTATGACAAAAATCAAGGAGCATCTCATATCGGCTCCTATACTGACTTGCCCTGATTTTGAGCGACCTTTCATCATCCAGACGGATGCCAGTGATTATGGTCTTGGCGCGATTCTATCCCAAATGTTTGAAGACGGCGAAAAAGTCATAGCGTACCTTAGTCGATCCCTAACTAAGGCAGAGCGTAAGTTCAGCACAACCGAGAAGGAGTGCTTAGCGGTCCTCCATGCTGTAGAAAAGTTCCGTCCATACGTCGAGGGTTCTCGCTTCCAAATCATCACCGACCATTATAGCCTCAAGTGGTTATACAACTTCAAAGATCAAGCTGGTCGAGTAGCTAGGTGGGCCCTACGGCTCCAACAATACGACTTCGAGATAATACATCGGAAGGGAGCTGAACACGTAGTACCAGATACCTTATCTCGTTCAGTACCGTGTGTTAATGCCATAGAACCCATCACTAACATCGAAGACGTTAAGGACCTTTGGTATAAGCGGCAGTATGAGAGAGTAGAGCAAAAATCAGGAAAATATCCTGACTGGAGGGTTGAGAATGGCAAACTTTTTAAGTTGGCTAAACCACTTTACCCTAGTTTATCCCTTCGCAGCATGGATTGGCTTATTGTTGTTCCTAAGGAAGATCGGACGAATGTAATACGGGAACATCATGACCCGCCTACCTGTGGCCACTTAGGTGTCTACAAAACCGTGGGTCGTCTCAGCCATAAGTATTATTGGCCGAAGATGAGGGCGGACGTAGCTCGTTATGTTAGATGTTGTGACATCTGCTTGAGGACCAAGCCCGAACAAGCAGCTCCAAGGGGCTTGATGTTAAGTCAAGCTCCAACTACCACTCGCCCATGGCAAATCCTCAGTATGGATTTGGTTGGTCCTCTTCCTCGCTCTTCTTCAGGATTCTCATATATCTTAACTGTAAACGATTTGTTTAGTAAATTTGTTTTGTTTTTCCCTCTTCGAAAGGCTACTACTCCGAAAATTGTCGAGTTTATGGAAGATTATGTTTTTTTGTTGTTCGGAGTTCCCGAAAAGATCATCCTTCATAATGGGAAGCAATTTCGGAGTCGTGAAGTTATGTCTTTGCTCGAAAAATATGATGTTGCTAAGGGTTATTGTGCTAATTATTCTCCCCAGGCCAATGCCGTTGAGCGTTACCATCGAGTTCTAAAAACCGCACTTAGCTCATACGTGGCGGACAATCAACGTCTATGGGACAAGAATCTGCAGAAAGTTGCTTGTGCTATGCGTTCAGGACGGCATGAAGTTACACAGCTATCTCCAAATTTTGTCTTATTCTCGAGGGAAATTGATCTTCGTGGAAGGAGTACTGTACCTGTTGATGGTTTGGATGAAAACTATAATCCTTCTGCCCGAAACAAGGCCCTTCAAGGTGTTTTTAAGGATGTAGCCGTCCGAATCAAGAAAGCCTTCACCAAGAGTGAAAAACGGTATAATCTTCGACGGAGAGATTTAAAGTTCCAACTAGGTGTTCAGGTCTGGAAGAGGATATTCACTTTATCAGATAAAGCAAAAGGAGTAACCTCCAAGCTAGCTCACAAATTTGAGGGACCATTTACAATCGCAAAGATTCTCTCACCCTGGTCATACGAGTTACGTGACTCTCGGGGACGCTCTAAGGGCGTATGGCATGCTCGAGACCTGAAGAGTCATCCTCCTGACGATGTTGAACCTAAAGATACCAAAGAAGACGTTTAGGTCAATTTTTTTTTTCTGTTTTGTATATATTATTCTAGTTAGTACAGTTAGTATCGTAGAGTCATTGGGTTGTTAGATAATTCCTCTAATGTTTCAGGAATATATAGACTGGAAATAGTAATTTTTTTTGTTGAATTCATAATGCTCATTTTTGCATTTTTGTTTTTCCATTTCTAACACAGTTAGTTTTTACGAATGTAGAATGCTTATGAGTAAAAGTTTTTTTTTCACCTTAATGTCACTCCCAACACTCGCATGGCTTTCTTTCACAAGGTAAATTAATATTCTTATAATACATACCTGCAGACGGTAACATGTTCACAAATCTAACAACAATAGTTAAGCTTATTTTGAGCCGGGATTTGCAATGCGCTCAGGAAAAAAATATTAGTTATATCTCGTTAAGGTTTTGCAACAAAAACCTCTTTCTTGGAAAGGGGGGAGTTGTTACGGTTCGTTTTTAAAAATAAATTTGTTCTTGAATTCATTTAGCTGTTTAGGTTTTCTCTATAGGTACTAAAGTTATTTATAACCTTAATTGTAATCTATCTAAATCTTTTGATTGTTCATCTAATTAATAATTTTAGATATAAGTTAATAAAATATACCTTACCATTCTCTTTAATAAAATAGAAACACAACCTTAAACACAAATATAAAATAACTACACACAACCAAAATAATTTATTAAATATCAGTAAAAATAGGTAAACATTGTTTATTTAGATTAAAACATTTAATGTCAAAGTTCAATAGGTTAAGAGAGGGCCTCTTCTTCTAGTCTTCAGTCAAATCAGAAGTGCCAATTCAACCATTTAATTTTAATAAAAATCACCACTTTACCAGGCTTAACTTTGTACTCTGAACCGGTTTCTTTTTTTTGTTCTTGGCATTGTTCTGAATGAAGCACATGGTTTCTTGAACTTCGAATTTTATTTCGGATTTTTATGCCAAGAAAAACAAAAATAATAGAAGACATTAGGATCACTACATTGTAATAGTTACATAATACACTTAATTGTGGATCTGGATCCAGTCTTTCTCACTTATTGGCCACATTTCACCTCCGGTAAGTCCATAAGGGTTTAAGCTTAAATTTCAAATAAAAATATTGAATTTGTAAATTTCTTTTTAGGCCAAAAACCTCTTCCTGCTTTATAAGACCTACTTCTGCTTATTTTTTTTTTCCTAAATCTGCTTTTCTTCACTTCATTCTTCACTTCGGGCTTTGGCACCTGCACTAACTAACTGGGGGCTGCTTACTCCTACTGTACAACACTACACACCTACACATCTCTGCTGCACACCTTGTTTGCATGTGATTGCTTTGTTTAAGCGCTCATTAGAAGTAGGAGCTCCTTCTCTAGACTTGCTCATAACTGATACCTCTTCAGCGACTGGATTAACCACAAGTAAGAGATTATCATATGTTTTCCTTTTGTATCATTCATACTGACAGCATTAAACTGATATAATCCAGCACTTGGCACATTCAAGTTACCATCAAAGTGTCAACTATATTTTATATTAACTAATTTATCTATATATTTATTATACGTTCATAATAGAATAAATAGGTTAAATTTTAGTGTGATATACCCTTTGTGAGCTGGATGGTACCACCCAGAGACCTTAATTGATGTTGGGTTTGTTTAGATTAAATTCATTAGGGTGACTATATCTGTATATTTTCTTTCCTAACAAATAATTGAACCCCCCCCCCCTACTCTACGGGAGATACTATTATCTCTAATTATTAACTCTGAACTAGCTTAATCGGGAATAACAGTACCTGCGCCCCATAAGGAATTTATGGGGGCTATCAAATTAATTGGCCTAAAAATTTGAAACTTCGTGGAGCCCTTTTCATATGTATACTTTACAAGATCCTGCGATAAATATTGATAAAAGTTTATTAATTTGTTAATAATACTTTCTAATATCATACGTCACGTTAACTGTAGCGCCAAATAACTTGCCAATTAAAAAAATGATATATCTTTTAAACTATTGGAGATATGATAAAGGATATTCAGGAGTTTTTTATAGAAAAAAAATTTCTCTTTCAAATAATTCTAAGACCAAATTTGTATTTATTGTTTATTAGATACTACATGCATTTTTTTGAAAAAATTCTGTATTTTTTTTACTTTTTCGCAATATTTTGCAATAGTTATGAAAAATCATAATTAACAAATTAATAAACTTTTATAAACATTTATCACAGAATCTTGTAAAGTATACATATGAAAAGGGCTCCACAAAGTTTTAAATTTTTAGGCCAATTATTTATACCTTTTATCCCATTGTTTATGTCACCAAATATTAGGAAAAAATTTGTTAGTTAACAATTGAATAACTTTTTGAAAAACAGTGATAAAATGTTTTTTCCAATTGATTTAGATTCTTTTAAGTGTTAGAAAAATACTGGAATTTTTTCAAATTTTTAAAATAATATTTTATGTCATAAAAAAAATATTTTATGTGATAAACACCGTTTAGCGGTAGCGCGCGTATGCCGTAAAAGCCGCTCAAAGCCCCATTTTCAACGTCAAATTAAAATTATAAATAATGGAGATAGAGTTCCGGGAGGACGGACTTTTTTTTCGGAAATTTCCTCCTCTTTAACGAGCATTTTTCAAAATTGCTTAAATCTTAATATTTTTCGAGTTATTAACAAAAACATAAACATCTTATTTTGTTAATAACAATTGCAATTCTTTGTCTGCACACTTTTCCTTTAAAAACATTTTTCTACAGGTGATTTCGAATCCAATGAGCTATCGCTCATATTCTTAGGACCTTTATTTTAATTTTTCACGTTTTTGAAGATGTTGACTAGAGTAATTCGAGAACATATATTTTTTTAATTATTGTAAAAACGAGGTGTTAGAAAACATTAATTTGGATCTCCGTGTAAAGATTTCTCGGTTAGTTTGAATAGAAATTTGTTCTGCGTGTTCTAATCTTAACAGTGGCATATCCGGAAATTTTCTATAGAAATTGTGAAATCGTTTTCAAGACCGGATTTTGTTTCACTTTATATGTATGACCATTTACAGATGCAAGTTTCAGTAGCGTAACACTAACTTATTTTATTTGTTATCGTTATCAAGTAAGCATTCTTTTTTTGGCTGTCACGAATTAATCATTACAACTTTAATTTTTACTATCTAAAAATATAAACCAAACACATTTTGTGCAATCGTGGAACAAACGTGATTTTTTAATTATTGTTATTAATAATTATTACAATATCTCTTATGGCATTTTTAATATTTGTAAATAAGGGAAACAAGAAATTATATTAAACTTTATTTTTTTCAATTTTCTGGCAGACATTAAACGTATTGTATTGGTTTCTTGTACTCCTTTTTATATTTTATTATTGCTTCGGCTTCTACTGGGTTGAGTTTTTCTTTTTATATGTACTTTGTTTTTATATTAAATATTGGATTTCTAATTATATTATTTATTGTTTTAACTCTTAACTTTCAATGACAATTCTCAAGAAAATTTACAATCAATCATGAAAAATTTCATCAATAACCGTCTCTATGGCATTTTTCCACTATTTATATAAATTTCAAAACAATATTGGTCACTGGTCATAGTCGTCCCACTTTTTTTTATAGTAAGATATTTTATTAAATAATAGACAGTGATACCATAACAATATCCCCATAATTAAAAAAATAAAATTTTCTCCCAAGACATATTTTATTTTTTTAAAACTTTAAATTTTTGTTTTATTTTTTTTATATAACCTCTATTATTATTATTCATTATTGATATACATTTTTTTTAAACAAGTTATAACAGTTTTATTTATTTTATATCTTTTTTATTTTCTGAAATTTTCCATTATTTATTTTCTTCCATATTTTTATTTTAATCTTAATTTTAATTTTATCTCAATCCTATTTTCTTTTAATTAACTTATTTTTTCTTTTTTTATAATTATATATTATATCATTCCAAATCTTCTTTAATCTTCTTTCAATTTTATTACATATTTCAAAGTAATTTATATCACCATCTTGATAAGTTTTCTTTTTATTCTCCTTATGGTAATTAAAATTAGTTTTATGTTTAATTTTATTGTCATTATTATAATATAATCTATTTTTATATTTATTTCTATTACCCTCATATATTTTATTTTCATATTTTGTTTCTTCATTTTTATAAAATTTATCTTTATCTTTCTTCTTATCATCGTCATATTTATCATTTGTTTTTAATTTCATAATTTCATATTCTTGTTTCATCTTGTTTTTATACGTAACATATCCTTTATAATAATTATTTTTAATTTTTTCTTCCTGAAAAATGTCTTTATTACAAATAAATTCTTCATATCTTCCCTTAGGTTTATTTCTATTTTTATTTGTATTTGTATCATGATCTACTTCCTTAAATGCTTCTTTCAATTGGTCTACTTTTTTTTGTATTTTATTATTTTCTTCTTTAATAATATCTTTTATTTCATTTATAATTTTAGTTTTAATATTCTTAATATCTAATTTAATGCTTTCTATATTTTCTTTTAAAATATTTAACTCTTCCTTATCTTCTTTTCTATATTTCTCCTGTTTTTCATTCATTTTTTTTTTAAATTTAAACATCCTTTCCATATCATGCACTTTCTTCATTTTTTTTACTATTATTTTCTATAATTACTGTTTCAATAGTTGGAATATTCTCCTCTTCCGCTCCCGAATCATTTTCTTCCATCACATTTATTTCATCATCATTTTGGTAACCTGTCCTTGTGTTCTTGTTTCCATTTTTGTTTAAATAAATTAAGTTTTACAATTTATGTTTAGTTTTTAATAAAATTCTACCCACAAATCACTGCCTCTATTATATAAATGCAAATATCTTACCTATCTGTCAAAATCCTTGTCTTCCCTCTTAATCTTTGTCTTCTTATGATTTTCACTTTCTTAGTGCTTTCATGTTTTTTGGGTTTTCACGTTCTAATACCTTCAGGTACTTCGAGTTTTGAAGTTCTTGGTGCCCCACGTTGGGCGCCAAATTGTATTGGTTTCTTGTACTTCTTTTTATATTATATTATTGCTCCGGCTTCTACTGGGTTGGGTTTTTCTTTTTAGATGTACTTTGTTTTTAAATTAAATATTGGATTTCTAATTATATTATTTATTGTTTTAACTCTTAACTTTCAATGACAATTCTCAAAAAAAATTAAAATCAATTATCAAAAAATAATCATCTTCTAGCATTTCCCTACTATTTATATTATTTCCAAAACAAAAATATAGTCACTGGTCATAGTCGTCACATTTTTTTTTATAGTTAGATATTTCATTTACATAATAGGCACAGTGATACCATAACAGTATGTATCTAGCAATTGATCAACGTTTATAATCATTTTTTTAAATTTTGTTTTAAAGAAATAGATAGATAGATAGATATTCATTGGGTTGGCTGTAAGCCTGTATCACTGCGACCTTTACAGATATATTGTGAACACCCATCATCTCTAGAATAAGATTAGAGCAACTTGTCTAGCCCTGCCCTCATAATGAGACTTAATAACCTTGACAGTGGCCTCTCCACATAACTTGGAGCAGCCGGTTTCTCATTTCCCAATGTCAGATACAGAGTCCTTGCAAGGGCTTCACATTGGCATAGGACATAAAATGACGTTACCTCCTCTTCTTGGCAGTATCGACAGATGTCTTCACCTGCTAAGTTCAACTGACTTTGTGTTTTCTGACTCTACAGTGTCCTGTCGAAAAACAGACAATCCTTCTTACATCGTTTCGCCTTTGGGCGAGTGTCCTTTTGACTTTGATTTGTCGCTTGCCCGGTGATTATTCAAAAAAGTAATATCAGTTAATTTTTTCTAAAGTTATCTTTTAATTTATAACTAACTAGCGACAAATTTCGAATGGCTTAACAATGATTAATTTTTTCATTTTTTGTTTTTTTTTTTCCAATTTTTACGATTTTTTCTTGTTTTTTCAAATTATTTCCATAATTTTAGTACATATTTTGTCGGTTTTACCGTACTTTTTGTCTATTTACAGATTGTACTATTTTTTTCGTTGCATTTTGTAATTTTTACGCTTGTGTCTTTTGTTTTGTTGGTTTTTTATTTTTTACATTTTTTCTTTATTTAAAATTGTTGTGCAATTGTTTGTTTTTCTTCTTTTTCCTTGTTTTTAAGTTTTTATCCGCTTTATCAATTTTTTTTTATTTTTTTGCTTTTCGATTATTTTCCAATTCTGCTACTTTTTTATCGTTTCCTGTTTTTTTAATTTCTTTTCATTATTGTGACACCTACTCGCTACTACTTAAAATTTTCAACGTTTTTCAAGATTTTCTACCTAATTTTTTAAAACTTTTAACATAATATAAGAATCTTTAAATATTGATTAAAATCTTTATCAATTTTTTAGGTTTATTAATGACTTTTGCACTTTTCAACGTTTTTTTTACGCTTTCATATAATATTTCTATATTTTTAAATTTTTAAATCATTTTCGTCAATTTTTCACGACTTTCAAACATATCTTTTGAGTATTCAAGTTTTCAAGACATTTTGACATTTTTTCACCATTTTAATTTTTTTTTAACTTTTTACGATTTTTCAGAATCTCCATAAAAAATTCACGATTCTTAAGATTTTATCAACAGTAGTCCGCATAATAATAAAATGAAGTAATTTTTAAATACTATCCATCCAAACTTTCAACACCTAGTGCACCCATTATTTCAGGGTTAAAAATGTTTAATATCATTCTTAAGTGGGTGTTTACATTTTTAAAATAAAGTTCTGTCTAAATTTTACATTTTTACCATCAGCGGTTACTTCTGTGCGTCTAAACCTCAGTCAGTGAAAATATCGTCTTTAAATCTATATAGATAAAATGTTGTTAAACGTTTTTAATCATTTTTTTTTTAAATTTGGTATAAGGAAGAGTGAAGAGGTGCGGAATCGGGCGTAGTATTTAAAACAAAATCAAAATGAACCCACATTTGTTTCTAAATAAACAAAACAAGTACAAAACATAGTAAATACACTCGTAACAGTTGTACAGCTACAGAATAATGTCATATACGACGGCAGATAATGAAAAGGAGAAATAAAGCAAGAAAGATTAAGACTATGCAAGCGCTCTCGCTTGGTCCCGCAGACATTCGTAAAGAGTGTGAAAATAGCATTGAGCAAAGTACGACCTCCCGGGAGACATTTTGCAAAGCCAGTAAGCAAAATCGAGCGTGTAAACGCTAGAACTTCAATATGAATTCGAAATAGACGAAGATTTGTTTCCAAATCATCAAAACAAATACAAAACATAGTAAACACCCTTTTGAAAGTTGTATAGCAAAAGAACGACGGCAGATATAAGAAACTCGAAATAACGAAAGAAGGATTAAGCCTATGCGAGTGCTCTGGCTTTGTCTCGCAGACCTATGCAAAGAGTGTAGAGTATTATGCGAAGTAAGACCTCTCGGCGAGACATTTTGCAAGGCAAAGTAGCGTAACGAGAGTGTATTTGCTCAGAACTTAAATAACAATGCGAAATGGACGCAAATTAATTTTAGTATTTAATTCCAAATAAACGAAACAAGTACAAAACATAATAATCTCACTCGTAAAGGTTGTACAACAATAAAACGACGTCAAATAAGACGGCTAATAATGAAAACAGAAATGTATATACTATTTTCGTCCGTTTAGACCTCTAGCCTTGCCTATTGTTTCCTTTGAATGGCGCCTAAAAAACCGACAAATAGTGTATACCTTTCGAGTCGACGCGAGAAGACCAAGACGAGGCGAGCACGCATACCACGTCCTTGCTCTCGGTTGGTCTCGCAGAGAGTGCAGAGACTCGCCGAGAGTGTAGAAGAAGCATTGTAGAACCACTAGCTAAAAATATATAAAAAAATAGTGGAGATTAGAATTAGATATTAAGAAAAAGAACAAGACAAACACTTATAGAACTGATGGTAACTGTATCCAAAAATGAATAAAAAGGAAAATAAAAATAAGTGTAAATGATACAGATATAAAAGTAAAAAAAAAACGAAATTGTTACAATAACTAATTGATTTTTACGTAACTTTCTAATCATCTTATCTTTTTTTATTGCTTAAGTTAAATTTTCTATAAAATCGCAAATATCGATTTTTTTGGTTTAATGAATCATGTTCTTCAATAAATAATATTTTGATAAATAATACATAAATATAGTTCTTAAAACTTTACTAAAAAGATCAGATGAGTACAAGAAAGATTTTTCTATAGAAACATTTAACTAACTACTATAGAAATCTATTTTCTCTATCCTACCCAATGGAATACTTATACACCGGATATTCATTTCTATACAGAGTGAGATAGTCAATTAATAATAGCAGAAGTAGCTTCCACCTGCCGATTTATTCTAGTAGATTTCTGTTAAGACCAGTTCTATACAAATTGTCGTTTAAAAGTAAACTAGTTATATCCGTACAGTTCTAATGACCGATCTACGTTCCAGTTTGAAAATCTTAAAAAAAACTTGTATATTATTACAAGGTTACCTCAAAGAGTTATTTGTTTATCCAAGTACTAATATCCAAGTACTAATATCTTATCGCTACTCGAAAAATTTTGTATGTAGGTAGGTACTTCTATCATTCTAAAGCTGTTTATTAATGTGTTTTTTACTATATAAAACAATAATTCATGTCGCACATATTGACTGCCGACAGAATTCTTATTATGTCAGAGAAAAGCTCTGGAAATAGGCACACGGGATATACATTCCAAAAAAAACGCACAGTCATATAAAAGCTCAGAAAAAGCGCACAAAAATTAAACACGCACTTGTATAAAAGCACACAAGCAAAAACAGCAAAATCAAAATGCATATAGGGTGTTTTACGGTGAAATGTACCTACATACATTAACAGGTTGTAAGGTACACGGGCTTAAATCGGAACGTTCAGTCTAGGTATTATATCTAGCGCCATCTGCGTGTAGATTTTCAGCCCACCTGATATCCAGTTTGTGGTATCAAACAAATAATTTCTATTGGGTTTCCTGAACTGTTTTGTTTATTGAAAATACTAGTTTTGTTCGCGGGCTAATTCGTACCACAGCGTATTTTGATTACATTTGTTGGCGAACCAAAACTACTTTTGATCACACATTTACCGTTTGCTCAACAGGCAAGACAAGTTCATAACTAATTAATAACTTTTAGAAATGAGCCCTTGACGAAGGTTTCTGTGGTTCTCTCCTTCTTTGCCATATGAGACACCTAACGCTGGAGAAGATGCACCACAACGTCAATCTTCCAAATCCACATTGCACCTCGTAGGATTACACACCTATACACGCTTATACTCACACCAAAAAGATAGTTTAGGTACCTTCCTGAAACCAGGAAACATCGAACCAGGAAGCAAACACCGAATGGGGCCGAAGACTGATACTACTTTCATCCCCGATAAAGACGCCAAATGCTACAAAAGGTCCTAAAATCAAACTCCCTAAACCCACCAACAAGACAGTTCTGTTATTCTGTTCTATTATGATCTGTCAGAACGATCCGTGCTTAAAGCTTAAAGAGTTTTCAAATTTTTTTGTACTTCGTTGTATTCATTATTAAAATATTAGGGATAAGCTAAACGTTTTTTCCCTTCACGTCAATCTTATTTTTATTCTTTTTTTTTCACATTAAAAAAAAGTTTTCGTTTACGGTGTTCTCGAGTTTAAGATAAGTTGTAAATCAAACATGCGTACATTAACTTCCAGCATATTGTTGTTGCAGTCACTATTTAAGTCCAAACACCTAGCAAAATCAATAAAAAAGCTTATATAAGGCCATAATAAGATCCATAGCTAAAGTACGTTTCACAATAATTCGTTGACTCGGTACCTTACCTTAGGGGATTAGTAATGAAAGGTTATAAATTTCTCACTGTACAGTAAACATTAACAGATCCGTAATCGGGTTTTCAAAATAGATTTAAATAAAACTCAGTAACATTTAAAATTCTAGGAGAGAATTTTAAAAACAAATTACCCCGAAACTCCCACTTTCTCTTCCAAGATAATTAAGAAAATCAAAAATCATTTACTAATGATTTACTATTGATGGTCAGTAATAATAATTTAAAATTTTACCTGAAAAATAAAAAATCCAAAATATATCTTCCTGGACAAAAATAAATAATACCTTTCTGTAAATAAATAGTTCACCGGTTTACGGCCAAAGTTTGAAGAAATATTAACCACCTTTTATTAGTAATCCCTTAAGAGCAGTTAAGGCAGGTACCAAGTCAACGAAATATTATGCCAGCAAAACATGGACCATGACTGTAAACGATGAACATATATTGAGTAGTTTTGAAAGCGAAATTCTTGGGAAAATATATAGACCTCACCAAGATCCAGCAGAATAACAATATAGAATAAAAACTAACACCGAAATAACTCTATAATTCTTTAGACATCGTATGCTTGGCTGGACATATACAGAAAGGCCAAGACACCAGAATTATAAAACCAGAATGAAATAAACACCACATAAAAAGAAACCACTTGGGAGGCCTAGATTAAAATGGCGGGATGATATTAACAAAGATCTCTCTAACCTACATGGAAGACAGGCAGCAAAAATTCAAACCTGGTTGTAATCTACGGATGTTTGTATGTACAGTACATCAAGTATCTCGTGAATTTTGTTGTAGATGCGCCGTAACAAAATTGAAAGTGGGGGTATGGTGGGTTTTGCTAAGAGCATTTCGATATTGTACACTGTTGCATTATTTCATTTACAATTGTACTAGCGTTATTTAAGTTTGATTGTGGATTTGTGTATTGTGTATTTAATTATTTTAGTTTTATTCATTTTATAAAAAAGTTTTTTTCCAGGTAGAATCTTTAAAATAAAAGTCTCTTAATTGCATTTTAATGACCTTGTATGTATTGTTTGGTATATATTATATTTTAATCAAATCGTTATTTCTTTTAAGAGTCACGTTCAAAAATCATTTACATAACATTTTAGTCAGTCAATTGCTGTGTTAATTATTTTATACTCATTTCTTAAAATACATATTATACTAAAAAATACCCAATATTACTGTGATCATCCTCATATTGACAACATTGTAAAAATTGTAATATCTATCAAGCGTTAAATGTTCAGGTAAATTCCACTTTGACCGAATACTTTCTCTCTCTGCGCACTGCAAGATCCGCCTATTCACGAGATACTTGTTGGACTGTATGTATATTGTTAGAAACTTGTTCTGTACTTGTCACGGATTGGCTCCGTAAATATAATTTATTATTATTATAAACCTATTAAGTTTTATCATTTTCTATACCTATAGTGAGCCTTCGGTCGTTTTACTCAAAGCTCTTAAAGCTAAACAGTCTTAGGAAGTACATAAAATGTTATGAGCGTATAAAATATAAATAATCTGTGGATCAATACTGTTTCACACTTAAGTTTAATTTAAAAATATAATCTTTTCATTTATTTCATTACACAGGTTAAACGCTCGTTGAATTAAATTTTAACTTGTTACAAAGAAGAAGTTAACCTTTGATATAGTCTCGAAATTTTAGGAGACTGATACTTTAATTAATTAATTTCAATTCCTTTGAATAAAAGTTTTAAAAATGTAGAAGGAATTTATTAATCGGTAATTAATTTCTCTAAGGAGTTATATCTTACAGAAAGAATTTTTAAGATGAATATTTCTTAACGATTGATACGACAAGAAAAGTGTGACCGTATATATACACAAATAGAGGGATCACTGTCAAAAAACTCGTTTCATGCCGCCGAAGCTCTCGTTCCGTATCGTTGCCTTTCACCAGCAGCGTTGCCAACCTAAAACTTCTGAAATCGATAGATTGATACCAAAAAAAAAATAGGTAGAAATTGGTATATATGGATATGTGCGTTATAATAACAAAATCTGAAGTAACAACCTAAAACAAAAATGTTAATAAAAATTAAAAATCGGTAGATATGGCAGCAAAAACTATATGTCAGTTGATTACTTCCTAAAACTTCCTAAAACTACTGACAAATCGTAGATAGGGTTAGCATTGCTGCTTACCAGTTCTCACAAAACTGTACAAAAACGTCGTCAAATCGGAGCAAAATGTAATACAAAGTACTTCTGTAATTGTAAATATAGGCAAAATAATATACATATTTTGCTGACCTGTCAAATTGACAGCTTGTCAACCAAAATACATTGTTGGTGAATAGTTGTACGCCTAAAATTTGTGTATAAAGTGTTTGTTTTAAATATGAATAAACAAAGTGGATTTATTAATAAAGAAAGTGATGAAAAAATATTGAATGAAAATATGCATACATTTTATTTTCTTGTGAATCGTTTAAAAAATTAATGTTTAAATCTCCATAAAGAGTAAAAGATATAAAGTTATTTGTACAGAAAATTAATGCACTATAAAGTCTATCTATAAATGTATTGAAATTTCCAGATGGGGATCTATATCTATAAATATTTATTATACAACAGTTGGGTTGAAGTATTTTAAAAGAGATACTGGAGATTTCAATATCTACTTCAAGTAATAAATGAGTCATAAAATCGTGTTTCATAATTTCTATGAAAGATTTTGTCAAAATTAGTACACCGCCATGTGATTTATTAGTTCTATTGAAGTAACAGTAACAAAGTAATTATTAAATGGTATGTAGCCGATATTGTCATTATTGGACCATGTTTCGGATAGACATAATATGTCTGGTCCATATTGCTTTAAGATTAGGTCTATTCTATTAGTTTTGTTGGAAATTGATTGACAGTTAACATTTAAAATACGGAAGAAATTATCAGATTTCTCATGATTTTCACACACACAGTTCTTTATGTTTCTACTGACTTCCTTGCGATACGTAGGTCAAAACTTTTAATTAGCTAACCTAACCTAACCGTTAATTTCTGTTAAAAAAATTTAAAACGTGAAAGTGAAATTAATGAATTTTAGATAAATTACAAAACAGAATAATTGTCACTTGAATAAAATGGCGGATTCCCAAGAATATTTTACTCTTTCATCAATAAATAATAATAATAAACATATTTTGAATTTGAATTTATTTTGCTTCAATCTCGCGTAAAGGTTACACGCACACTCTTTTTAACTTCCCGCTAAAAAAAATTAAAATTTTTTTAAAAATCGGGAAGTTATTGGTTTCACCCCGTTTTTCGAAAATCGAGTTTTCATCGGATCTCAACGTTTTGAGGTCTTAGGAACCTCCCCTGACTATTTTTACGAGGGTGTCTGTATGTCTGTATGTACGTGTGGATGTGTGTGTGGATGTATGTAAACCTCTTATAACTTGACTAGCTTGACCGATCGGAATGAAATAAAAAGCATTCCAAAGAGTTCTATCTAACTTAGATTCCCTGTAAGTTTGAACCGATTCGAGCTAGTAGATTTCGAGAAATTTCAAAATAACCGAAAAAAACAATTGGTAAAAATGATGTTTTTTGGGCATATCTTTTTGGCTATTGCATCGATCAATTTCATAACCTAATCAGCTCTCAAGCTTAAAAAGCCACGTCGAATGCCGTTTTGCAAATTAAAATCAGTTGATTCGTTCGTGAGATATCGTTGTCGAAAAATTTCAAAAAAAGTGTTTTTTTTTAATAACTTTGAGATTTTTTGACTAACCGATTTAGCTCTCCCGGTAACGTTTTTAGGTCTCAAAAAACTGCGTCGAATGCCATCTTGAACATCAAAATCGTAACGCGTTAAAAAGTTATGGCTTTTTAAACATTTCAAAAAAAGTCAAAAACGTCAAAATACGTCACGTTACTATAGCTTTGCGGTTAAAACTAGCGGGAAGTTGCAAGGATGGCCTTTAAGGTCAACCTCTTTTCGAATTTTTTTAATCGTTACAATGTATACCTATCTTTTGTCTAGGTAGATTAAAGTATTAAAGAAATTCGTTTACTAATAGAAATTTGGTAAACGTGCACTCTAAATAGATACCTTTTATATTAACAGTTCTTAAAAGTAGATATTCGAGCATGACTTGCGGAAAAGTTCATTATTAACCATTATTCTTTTAATTAAAATTAAATAGACTGAAAATAGTGACCAGTCATTAAATGCATTAGTTACAGGAGTACGAGGGTTAGTTACAAGAAAATATTATATCTCGATATTAACACACGAATTAGAATAAAACTAAAAAAAAATATAAGTACCGCAATAATAATTTTTCAACATATTTATTTCACTAACAATTAATTCTTGAAAATGTTGTTTATAAGCGAAGTTTTCTTCAAATAGACTAGCGTTTGATATCTGTCTTTATTATATGCGTCAATTTTGACATGTGTCATTCTTTCGTGTGTTAATTTTTCAACGTTTTGTATGTCAATTTTAACATGCGTTAATCCTTTATCTACGTCTATTTAAACAAGTCAACGTTTTAAATGCCATTTTGGCAGTTGTCATTGTTTATATGTCAATTTTGATATAGCAACGTTTTAGGTATATGCTTTTTTTGACAGAGAATTTTTTTTTTAATTAAATTATTTGATGTATAAATCTTCAAACTGTTTTTATAGTACATGAGAACCAATTAATTACACTATGCTGGTAAAAAATCTGATTGTTTCCTTTAACTACTACATAATAACATATAATTTCTTCAATTGCATGTTATTTAGAGGAATAGCGCTTTGCGAACCTAACAATTTGTTCTGTCCCTGTAATGCAAAAATTCTCACTTTACTTCAATTGAGAAGAAACTTAATCGATAAGCAGGTCAATTCATCTCACTGATCTAATTCCTATTAACACATTTATGTCTATTTCTTTTTTGCTTTTGCATCGTTTTCTGCTCCACTAAATACCGATAATGAAAAGTTTTAAAAAGTAGCATCCTTTTTTAAAACCGTCTTTGCTATAAGAGCGGATCTTATAAACTTGCACACCACATTTAATCTGACAATTCAGAACATGAAGTACTTAGTGTTGATTAGTGTAATTTTTTTATTGTCAGATGTTAGAACCGAAACTACTCAGCAATTTGGAGGCGGTCTACAAATTTTGACAAAAGTTTTTCGACAATATTTGAAGAATCAACCGGACGATCTCAAATTGGGAGATGGTGTGCATATTGTTAACACTAGAAGTGAAAACGATGCAAGAGCGAATGTGGACGACGGTACCTTATTTGGAGTTGTCGAAAATTATTTAGAGAACCACGAACTTAGGATTCGTTTACCCGAGTTAATGCCTGGGGAAGGATTCGGTAGAGCTTTTAAAAATGCTATGGAGGAATTGGATACAACACAAGATGAAAGTGAGTTTTATTTTATTATCTTTTAAATTTGCATAATAATATTTTATAGTTAATAAATTTATTCATATGCAGTATTGTATAAAATTTGTTTATCTACTCCTTTTATAGTAAATGTCATTTATACTCATTGTCACCATGCAGGGTAAGTAAGCTATAACGCACAGTTGTGCGTTATGAAACGTCATGTTGGAACGCGTATTTATGCATGTAAAACAATATATTTTGCTGTTTTAAATAATTGTTACAATAAAAAATGGTTTTTCAGCAAATATCTAACCCATACAATATTATAAATTAAAAATATATAATAGTTTTTATTAAAAAATAAAACAGATTTAGGCAACATATATTACATTTTAAATGATTATTTAATCTAGTATGTTACTTAATGTCACTACTTTGATAGATGTTATTTTAAACGTAAAATTTCGTCATATATTTTTTTAGAGATGTCAAATATTTAGAATTAAAATTAAAATATTGACTCGTAGATAAAGCATAGTACGTAACTCGAGTGGTAAGAGGTATTACGTACTCGTGTAATTACGCACTCGCCGCTACGCGGCTTCGTGCGTAACTTTTCCACTTGTACGTAATATCCTACTTACCACTCTTGTTACGTAATATACTAATATGAAATAGTTGTGAAATTTTATATAGGAAATCTTAGTAGGTTAATAAATTAAAATTTCTTGTAAATTTTTTAAAAGCGTTATTTGAAATATTTGAATGCTTTTATTATTTCATTTAGTCGAAGGATCACTAAATATAAAAAATCGTGGATGGTACCATTGAACGCGGTACGTCTTTAAAAAAGGGGCGAATTAGTCCATTTTTTAGTTTTTGTTAATACTTATACGTCTAAAAAATTAAATTTATTATTGTAATATTACATTCTAGGGTCACATAGGGTCGTTTTCTTGTATATTAAGGTACAAACATTTTTAAACCAAAATAACGGTTATTTGTTGTACCAAGTGTACCATTGCAAATACTAAAAACTGTGTCGCAAAAAGTTATAAAACGGAGTTTGCGAATAAATATGGAAGATGACACAAAAATTCTATGGCAAAATTTGAAAAATCGTACTTTGTATACTATGAATTCACAAGACTTTTCTCAAACTTTATTTTGAGACGAAAGTATAAAATTTTTTATCTATATTCCAATGAAAAAAAGTTATGGGACACAAATAAAAAAAAATGAAAAATCGAGTCTCTTTGTGATTTTTTGTTTTGCTTTGTTTTTTGAATATATTTTTGTCAACAAATAAATCTTTGACTTTAAAAGGTTACAATTTGATGCAAAATTTAATTTTAAACAACATTTTTTTTAATGTATACTTGCGATTTAAAAAAAGAAACTGAAAAATTGACCAATTCATCCATTTTCAAAAACGCACGCAAATGGTAGCATTATGCGTTTTTTTTTCATATTTGTGGGTCCATATCCATATCAACAAATAAAACCCGTTTAAAATTTTAGTTCTTTGTAAAGTACATAATCAACATCAATTTTAACAGTTCTCTACAGACATTCTTTAACTTATTAAAAATTTATTGGATTATACTTCAAGTAAATCTTTATATTTGGATATCTGATATAGTTACAATCATTAATTTAAAGTATTATTACAAAAAAGTCTATCATTGTCATATTTAGTAAAGGAGTAAAGCGTGTTATCAATAGATATCAAAGATCAAAGAATAATATTATTCTAACGATTTACAAGTTTTTGAAAAACATTTTAAAAGACAATGACCGTTCAACTAAGAAGAAACAACTACGTCCTGGGCTATATGCCCCAACGGATATTGGATTACACTTCAAAGTCAAACGGGGTTGGCATATCTAATAGATATTAAACCAACCATTCTGGTTTGCAGTTAGAAGGGACAACATAACTTGTAGACCAGTTTTGGCCTATTGGGCATCGTCAGTATAAAGGTATATGTTATCCGTCAGCGAGCTTAAAGCATAATAGCTGACTTAAGACTACACTAAAATCACAATCAATATATTATATCTTTCAATAACGAAAGTGTAAAAGATGTTATAGTAGTGACATCTTTACCTCTAACGGCAAACCAAAATTTGACTTGACAACAAGACTCACGTCTTGATACAATTAAAGTATTACAGAAAAACTGTATCATTGTCATATTTAGTAAAGCGTGTTATCAATAGGTGAACGGTCATTGTCTTTGAAAATGTTTTTCAACAACTTGTAAAGCGTTAGAATAATATTATTCTTTGATCTTTGGTATCTAATTTTTATTAATTTATTAATTTTTTTATTTTTATTTCATTTTTATTATTTTTAATTTTGGGACTTTTGTTTCATGAAATGAAAATTTGATCTTCGCGAGAGGTAACATATTTTTTCAATAAAGTACGTAATCGTTTAGTAGAATGAAGAATTTAGGCTATAATAAGACTTATTGCGTATTTTTTTTTAAGAAACTTTCGTATGTACCACAAAACACTTTTCTCCCTAGGTATTGGTTTTTTATGTCTTTTAAACAAGTCTACAAGGTCGTTATAAAAATTATTCATACCTTCGAAATGTTAACAGTAAAGGCCTCACAAATTTATGATTTACTCGCCGACATCTACAGAACTTATAATTCATGTGTATTTGTCTACAAAACCAACAAATTTCCAAAAATTTCAGAAAAAAATAAATTTTGAAATCTATTTAAATATTGATGCAAAGTTGTAGAAATGGTCTTCTATATAAATCCCTTCTAGTGACGTTTAAAAGCAATATAACCTTAAAGGACTGTCTTTTATCTGTTACCAGCTGTTCCGGTGGACTTTGTACCGCATAACACTGTCGTGTCTTTTTTGTTTTTTTCCATTTTTCATTTTTTCAAATTTTTACCATTTTGCTTTATTTGGTTTTCACTGATTTTTTTATATTAGATATTTTATATAAGATATCCACTGCACCACTGTACGGTGGCTTTATAGTACTTAATTTAGTAAGAAATTCTCGTTTAAATATATGAGATAATATCTGCGCCACCTTACGGTGGCGTCCTAGTTATTTTAAAATTGTAACATCTTCTAAGATGTTCATTGAAATTAAGTGATGTCAAGGACAATTTGGTTCACAATTAAATACTCTTAATCAACAACACATTTATTTGGATAAAGATTAATTTTATTACATTGATACAACTCTTAACAAATAATGCATTAATTTCGACCAAATTTGATTACCATAAAAACGGTTCTAGTGAGTTAATCTTAAAAGATAGACATATACTGTCGCGGACATTTTTTTAGATCATTTCAAGAGAAATAATTCTTTCATACATATATTTTTGGTATCTTGAACCGTTTTCGCAGCGCACGCAATGGAAGCCCTCAAGGATCAATAATTTTCCCCGTTTTTTTTTCACATTTTCCATTACTTCTTCGCTCCTAATAGTTTCATCGTGATGTTATATAGCCTAAAACCTTCCTCGATAAATGGTCTATTCAACACAAAAAGAATTTTTAAATTCGAACCAGTAGTTCCTGAGAGTAGCGCGTTCAAACAAACAAACAAACAAACAAACTCTTCAGCTTTATAATATTAGTATACATTGTAATAAATATTATAGTGTATATAAACATAAAACTTCATATATCAAACATCAGATTTTAAAATATCGACATTTGTATAAACCTTAAAACATATGTCATGCATATGTCATGAATCAAATTCACATAAAAGTTAAAAAATATATTATTTTGTGATAAAATAACAAATTTTGAGTATAAAATGAACAAATTGGTCATATATCAACAATCGATATTTTTAATAAAAAGTTATATTATGATAAAAACTACATTGGTTTTGTAATGTAATGCTTTTTCTATTTCTTTTCTGGGAATTTAATTTGACTTTTTAATTTGAATAAGCTTTTATACAGTTTTTCTCTGTTTCTTAGAATATCATATTTGGAGAAATCTTCTAAATGCTTCAATAATATTAATATTTTTTTTTACTTTTTTTATTAAAATTGATTTACTTTCTTGTCTTTAGGATTTTTTTAAGCCAAAAATCTTAGCTTTAAAAAAAGTTTTGCAAAAAAATAACAAACGGAACTGCTCCTAAACTGTTGCTTCAACACTCTAGTAAACCAAAGCTCTTCCTGTATTTCTTTGCTTCCTTTATTTGCTGCTTTAACTTTTAAGTAGGTATACCAAGTATGTGTCATCTCTGCCCCTGTACTTGCAGCATTTGGCACCAATGTTTAACATCATATTGGAGTAATTCACTCAGTAGAATTTTTGACGTACCTTCTGTAATGTCTTCTTCATACTCAGCTGTCTTCCATACGTTTCACTGTAAAAATAACGCAACACTTTAATTACAAAAATTCTAAGAATCAACAGTTGTTTCCTGAATTCGCTTACATCAATATTTTTCAAAATCCTTTTGAGAACAGCATTTTTTGCCAGTTTAGACGACGTTTCATCAACTTCCACACCCAATTATTTTTTAATTTGAAAAAGCTTTCTTGACGCTTCTGAATTCTATCCGTAGTCCACTCGTCATTGAGAAATTGAATCTGACACAAGATAGCTTAGATGAGTCTGGTACCTGGAAGGTCGCATTGTTTTTAAACTACGTCGATTTTTAATGACTAAGTCATATTGCTAAAGGTTTTCCAACCATCTTACAACTTGACCTTTTAGATATTTAAAGTTAAGTAGCTACTTTAGATTAGCGTGGTTAGTTTTGAGCAAAGATCATCTACCATATAGGTAGGTAAGTACTTGTAAAAGTGTACCACAGATTTTATGGTTGTCTAGTGACGCAGTAGTTTCGCTCTGCCGCTCTGGCCTTAAGATGGTTTTACTAAAATCCCTAAATACATGTTCTTATCCGTTTTGCATTTGCGACAGCGAACCATATGTCAAAGATCAACTTTTCTTTAGTTAAATCTTTTGCTTTCTTCCGTTAGTGGCTTGACAATATCTCCAAACATCCTTAAATATCGATAATAGTAAAAACAAAGACCCAGAAAACTTCTTAACTTATGTTCGTTAGTAGAAGTTAACTATTGTTCGACTACGGTTTTTTCTAGATCTACAGCGACACCATCTGTGCTAAATAGGTGTCTTATATAATGAACTTACTTTTGAAATAAGTGTTTTTTTTTTTGTTTAATTGAAGGTTCTTTTGATTCATTTTTTTTTAAATTTCATATATTTATTATACACTATCTAAATAAACGAGGAATTTTTTTTAGGACAAACCCCCTTAAGTTTTTCGAAGGTGCCTGGCGCATTACAAAAACCATATGAAAGACCGGTAAACTATCATTAGTCTTCTGTTTGTATCACGAGTTTTTATTGTTTTTCTTTTCTTCTTCTTCTTTGGTGAATTTACGTAAAATTGATCAGTATGAACCAAATCTTGCGTTCTTTGGATTTTAAATTTGGTAGTAAAAGACAGTTATTAGTTTTTATAATGCTCTTTTAAGTGCAGTAAAAGCTTTAGATACATAAACAAACCTTGACTTTTACGAAAATTACATGATTTTATTTTTGTTATTTTAATATTTAATTTGCTAAAAGCAATTTCGTTGTAAACTCTTTCGATTATTAAATTTCTATTTTTCCATCGTCAATGTGGAACTATCAACTTTGCTAACAATAGTTAATCTCTCGTTTAATTTTCTACATTGAACGTCAATTTGGTAGACAATTACGACTAACACAAATGAAAATTTGGATTTTCATGGAAATCAACTGCATACATATGCATGTGTAATTGTGCCGCTCTATTTATTCGATTAAATTGATGTTTGCAGATGGATCAATTAATATTAAGCTTAGCGTTTACCGGAAAATGCGTTAATTATGACCGAAACATGCAAATCATAAGACATTTCTGCTCCCAATGTGTTAGTTAAGGTTTGTAAGCATCTTACTTTAGAAGTACCTGATTATTTTCGTAAACATGACCTATTTGTCTTTAATGACGATCTTCTTTCAGATATTCTTGAGACAAGTCGTCAATTTGTGAAGTAAGATTGTTTCTAAGAGTCTTTTAAGAGTTTTTAATTTATACTTAATTTAAAAAGTCACACATTATATTAATTATATAAGTAAACAATTGGTTTTCTTGGTCTGTCCTTAAATGTCATCTACAATAATAGCTTTAGTGTTAGTGTGTCAGTAAAGCAGTTAGTTGCTCCCAATGAAAAAAAAATAGTTGTATTACTATGGGCCAATAATTGTCAGGAAGAGTTTTATTTTTTAGTTTATTGTATTATTTTACAATTATCTTAAAATACAAATAAATAAAACCATATTCTCTAAAAATGTCACCCTCAAATCCCCTAAACATAAGTTTTTACATTTGGTGGTATGTGATGACAGTTGACTGCTAGAGCTCTCTAGTGTGGCAATTGAAAGAAGTGCCTTTATAGTCGGTTAAGAATTACGGCAAATTTGAAATTTTCATTATAGTGATAAGATGAATGAGAATCGACATATAGAGTCACCTTTACCTCGTGAAAAATTTAAAAAGGATGAGGCTGTATGTACCTCAAAAACCATAAATTGGCAGCTTCTTTCACAATTTTATTTGTTCTGAAAATGATTATTTTATCTGAATTTTCTTCCAAAAATAAACTTTTCCGATTTTTTATAGAGTTTAAAACTTGATTTCCATTTATATTTGTAAAATTTAATATTTCTTTCATTTCCTGCCTAAAATGAAATTTTATATTGATTTTGTGTTTTAAAAGCGCTTACTTCCACTTGCAGTTCTGCTTAAAATGAGCTTTCACCATATTTCTATTAATTTGCCTGCTAACAATCATTATTTACTAATTTGTCTAATGTGATTGTTTGCTTTAAATTTTTTATCTGAAATAAGGTTTTCTTTTTAATGGTTGTTTATTTAAAATAACTTTTATTTTAATTCTAATTTAAAAACCAAACTTCACGCCCGATGGCGCTACTTTTACGAGAGAAATTTATTTTTGTGTAGTACATTACGGATTTTAGAAAAATTAAAATAGAACAATATCAATCAGTGATTATATTCCTGTCCTTGAAAAAGAAATCGCACAGTAGCCAAGAAGTGCAACCTTAAGACAACTTCAAAGCAATTTTTAACACTGTTTAGGCGCAATTTAAAGAAGTGTGCTGCAAAAAAGGCGAAGACTTTCTTATTATCTGGAATAGTGATCGCCAATATTTTCTGGCATTCAGGAGGTATGATCTACATCATCTGTCTGAAATCAAAACGGTAAACTAGCTCTGTTGTTTTAAATTTTTGGGTCATTTCGACGCTGAATTGCGCAAAAAAACAGCTCCATTTAGCAAACAAAGGCTCTTTCATGACAATAACGCACCGGTTGATGTATGCGCCGACGCCCGGACCAAATTGGTCAAATTTGTCTACGAACTGCTTCGCTGTCTACCATATTTTTTAGATTTGGCCTTGTGCGATTTTTATTTTTATAAACTTAAAAATGATAGAAATTTGAAGTTGAATGAAATGTTTATCGACGTCACGAAAGCCTATTTTGTAGACCTCAAAAAAGCACGTTTTTTAGACGAGTTTAAAAAATTGGAGCATCGCTGAGTTAAGTATATAGAGCTAAAGCTTCTTGAGAAATAAATTGTCACTTTTCCAATTTTTTTTCTAGGCGAATTACTTATCGGTGCGCCTTCGTATAATTAGATTTTATATAATTATTTACGTTATGCCTATCAATTTTTATAAGTTTTTTTACACAATTACAGTTGTTTAATAGTAGTTAACGTAACAAGTCCCGAAAGTGGTCTTTTACTGGACAAGTAGGCAAATTGCAGGGCGAGTCCAGTAAAAGCACTATTGGGACGTATTACGTACAATATTTTTTTTAAGCGGGCATTGTTGTACCATAAACTTCATATCATTCAGTTTACATTTTTATAACAAGAACTCTTTATTAACTAATTTTAAAAATTTTTTTAACAAACCTTGCTCGGGTGGCCGCCTTAACAATTTCATCTGGTATATGTTTATTTTCCATTAATTCACAATCAAATGCATCATTTTAAATATCCATTTTATAATAAACTAGTTGTACTCGCAACGTCGTTCGCGTGGCGTGTGATTGTTGTATAAAAAATTCTTACCCCACCCTATTTAAGGAATGGGAAAGAAATTTTTATAAACCAGATGTTAAGTTGAAAGAAGACAAATACATCTGTAAAAACCGCATTCGAATCGGATCAGTAGTTTTCATGTGATGCGCGCACAAACAGACAGACAGACAAAAAAAAAGAGTGTGCGTGTAACCTTTACGCGCGATTGAAGTAAAACTTGTTGACGTACGTATCGGAAAATAAATATTTAATTACAATTCAATCATATTTATTGCCTATATACTTTACAAAAAAAATGAGATGTTATATTTATATTATTCATTAGAAATAGGAATTTGAAAGTTATCATTATTTTTTTTATATATGAAATAATAGGTTTATGATAACTAAAATGTGAAACATAGATTTTAGTCTATAAATACCATTAATGTATTTGAAACCGTTTGAAAATTTCATAAATAAATTTCGGAAATTTAAACTCCTCCCATAGCTGAAATTATACAGTTACTTCCATCAGAATCTTCCGTTAGAATCTACCCCTAGTCGTGCCTAAAGAAGTTTTGCTTCAATAATAGGTAAACAATATTAAAAATATACACACATTACGTTTAGAATGTGTGATTTTGTAGCTGTATCTACCTTATTGTAATACATCACAACACAAGAGCCTTCGATAGTTAGATAACCATTTCATTTTGTAGCATTTTATAGCATATTCCATAAAATTTAAAATCCTGAGTTAAGTTTGTTTCCTTCACGTCTACGAAGGATCTGTTATTGGTGGTCAAAGGTCAGCCATCTTGACCAGTGGTTTTATGGCCTTTATGGCTACCTAACCAAACCTAAAATAAGTATAAGAAAGTGTTAAAATATTTTGAATATTATTATTTTATGAACAAAAACGTGCAACATGCTTCTTTACTCAACATAAAGATTCCGTATAAACAATTATTTACTATCATAATATGTATGTATGTATATAAACTTACTTAATCAAATCATAATGAATGTGGCTGTCTCTTCATTTTTTCATTTTTGTCATTTTTCTTCAAATCTTTCTGGCGCTTATAATATCCCCTTTGACGTTCACAATTTATTTTTCTTTTTAGCTCTTTAAGTCTATAAAACGAAAATAGCTAGGTATAAATAATAGGTATAAATAATTAGGTATAAATAGTGTAATTACACACCAAAAATAAAATTTATGCATATAGAGTACCTACCTATTCACTCATTTTCAATCAATATTTTTTCATCACTTTCTTCATTAATAAATCCACATTGTTTATTCATATTTAATACAAACACTTTATACACAAAAAACTATTTATACAATGTATTTCGATTGACAAGATGATCAGCTGTCAATTCATACAATTACAGATTTAATTTTATTTCATATAGGAGGCAAAATCGCATGAGCGCCGCTAGGATTATTTTCAGGGGGTGCATCTGCATCTACACACTATTATGATCTAATATATATATAGAATGTAGAATGATTTGGACAGCAACCGCGACGCCTTTAGTTTTTATTCAAACAATAATTTAATAAAAAAATT